>CM070040.1:65765139-65777131 GCA_036250615.1 Ptychadena robeensis | reverse complement strand
CCCCCCCCCCCCCCAGAGCACTGATCAGTGGACAAACTGTTAGTCTTTACCTTTTAAATCATCTATTGTTTGTAAACGAGAAGACATTTTATGACATTTTAAGCTTTTTGATGTGATTCATAGTTCTACATGTAAAAGGTGGGTAAATATATTGACTGTATTACAAAGAAGTGGGACAACTTATTTCTACATTTTAGTCACAATGGCAAATAATACAATACACTCAAGGCTTAACTAAGGCCTATTTCCCATGGACCTTGTACTATTCACTAAAAAACCAACATTCAACATTTCAAATACCTATGTTTGGCTGAACACTTAGTGTAATTTTAACCAAAGAAAGGACCTTCCTGCTGGTATTCATACAACACCCATAAGTGATATAATTTATATTCAGGAAGTGATGTCATCCGGATATCCAAATGGCTGAACACACATGGCCTTGTAATACATCACTATTCCATGCTAAGCCTGATTTCTACCTCCATTATTGTGAGTATTTTTCCTTTGTATTGCTTTCCCTTTATAATTTACAGAACTTAATTTTGTTGCACTAGGTCATGTTCTATTTGTCTTTTCACAGGGGTGCCACACTCCCCCTTCATATTGAGATCAGCGCACTTCCACGCTTCTTAATCACCCACCCCTTATACTGACTAGAGATGGTCGAAATGAATAAAATTAGATTCTACTTAAATTTCGAGTTTCCCAATCGAATTTCGATTCGACTGCAAAATGTCGAAATTTCTAAAGTCGAAAATTCGCATAACGCTAAATACGCCCATCCCTAATACTGACCCTATTTTTTTCAGTTTTTTTGCCTGGGTCCATACACCTACTGATGGCCTTTCTGACTATTGACATCACTTCTACTGTGTGATTGCTGCTGACAGTTGTGTGCCATGATTTATTACCTTTTTCTGCATCTCTAAAGCAGCCCATACACGGGTCAGATTTTCAATCAATCGACTTAAAACGATCAATTTTTTAGTCGATTGATTGAAAATTGAGTTTTGCCCACCTGGTTAATTCGACTTAATCCGATCAAAATTGAGTGAAAATTCAGTCGTTATTTGATCGGACTGGATGGTAAATTTTGATCGGTCGATTGAAAATTGGTTCTGTATTTTGAGAACCAAGTGTGGTCAACCAATTTTTGATCGATTTTTTTTCTACCTATTCTACGTCACTTCTGATTGAAATTTTAATCGGACTATTTTGGATCGATTGTTTTGTCGAATGAAAAAAAAATCGATCAAAAATCTTGTGTTACATATGGCCCATGATACAATCGACATACAATTTTATATTGACTTAAAAATGTATCGTTTTAAGTCGATTGATTGAAAAGCTGACCCGTGTATGGGCTGCATTAGGCTACCTTCTAATCTGTTGGGTTTAGAGTAGAGATGAACACATTTTGTAGCAAAATTTTTTACTAGCTGAATTAATTTCAAATCCTCTGAGCAGGGTATCATTGTGAAAATAGGTAGAGATATAGAAAAGGGGTTTGTAAAACACCCTTACAAAAATACTATTGCTCCAGCACATATAGGTTTTGCATAAAGTAAAATAAAAGTCAAGCTAAATATTTTTGAGTCAAGTTTTGACTTTGTATATGAAATGTGTGCACTGTGCATTAGACTTTTTAACACAATTGAATTTATTATATGATATCATAAAGTCTAATTCTCTATATTTATATACAATTTAATGATGGAAGGCAAATTTATTTTGTGGAACATGTCTAGTATAAACTGTCAACAGTATTAGGTCATGTTTGTTTAGATGCAGGCAGGAGGATACAGTGATTATATTACTTGTTTGTGATTTACAGACACATTTTTTTTTATGCAAGGCTAAACTAGTTAAAAAGAATGATGTCTTCGCAACATATTTTTTCAATTTAGGCAGCAAAATTGCAGACAGGGATGATAATATCGATAACACAAGAAGCAGCAAGGAGCAATATATTAACAGGGAGCACAATATTCTGGCAAAGAGGCAGAGCAAGGATGTGGCTTTTAAAGGAAGTACATGGGAGGTACCAGGAGTTCAGGATTCAACAAGGAACTGGGAGGCAACTGTCTTAGTGCAGGAGATCCAATGTGCCAAAACAGCTGTGCATGTGGCTCAACAGACAGAGCTGCAGCCAGGCACTAAAGCATCACTGGGTTCAGACCCTGGCAGAGTCTCTTTGAGAAGATTCTATTGAGTTGAGGGTTTTTCAATTACTTTAATACATTCTCACCATAACCTTCATAGTTGTTAGAAATTTCGACTTTGAACTTAATTTATTCAAAAACTATACATGCTAGAGCAAAACTTTTTTCCCAATGTTCCCACAGCCCTTCTCTACATATCTACAATTTTGGTGTTGATACCATGTTCAGGGGCTTTGCTATCAGCTCCTAAAATCAGCTACCAACCAACATTGAACCACAACCACCAGGCGGTTGTAAACAGTGTTACCATGGGGGTGACTGGCAGGTGATTGACAGACCGCTATACAATATTTGCAACTGCTGTAAAAAAAAATTGGCTTTAGATACATCTGTATGTAAATAAGCATTAAACACAGACACCAATGACTATAGAATTTAGAACTGTGTCAGAGATCTATTTCTGGAAAATAAACAGTTATTATTCTGTATGTGTTTAGAGAAATGGTGGATCCATCTTGCCAGGATATACACGTCTAGGAAACCAAGGCCTTCAGCATACTCTCTTACAGAATAAAGACAGACGTTTGTAATTGACCATAGGCCGTCTGTAAACCTAATTTAAAACTGCAGGAAAGTCATGGAAAAAATAGTTATAACGTTTCTTTTCCCCATTTACCATTTTCTGTAATTCCATAAAGAATATTGAAGTTGATGTATTTCACTTATAAATCCACTAAAATGATCGGATTCTCTTATATTCCAGGCAATGGGGTCAGTCTAGCCGGCCTTGTCTTTGTTTGTGTTCCCAACCACCATCTGTTCCTGATGAATACTGCACCTAGCTATAATTTCCTGCATACGGCTGGGGAGAGGATATTCCAAAATACTAGTATCATAGGAACCAAATGTTTTATTTCTCAGACTTATCCAGGTTACAGCGCTATAAAACCCACAATGCAATCATGGCATAACACATATCAGATTATTCCTGTTCAGCATGGATAAATATATTAAACAATATTACATATTTATAATGTATTTACAGTGGCTTGCAAAAGTATTCGGCTTCCTTGAACTTTTCCACATTTTATCACATTACAGCCACAAACATGAATAAATTTTATTGGAATTCCGCGTGAAAGACCAATACAAAGTGGTGACACGTGAGAAGTGGAAGGAAAATCATACATGATTCCAAACATTTCTTACAAATAAATAACTGCAAAGTGGGGTGTGCGTAATTATTTAGCCCCCTGAGGGCTACATAATACTTTGTAGAAGCACCTTTTACTGCAATTACAGCTGCCAGTCTTTTAGGATATGTCTCCACCAGCTTTGCACATCTAGAGACTGAAATCCTCGCCCATTCTTCTTTGCAAAACAGCTCCAGCTCAGTCAGATTAAATGGACAGCGTTTGTGAACAGCAGTTTTCAGATCTTGCCACAGATTCTCATTGGATTTAGATCTGGACTGTGACCGGGCCATTCTAACACATGAATATGTTTTGTATTAAACCATTCCATTGTTGCCCTGGCTTTATGTTTAGGGTCGTTGTCCTGCTGGAAGGTAAACCTCCGGACCTGTCTCAAGTCTTTTGTAGACTCCAAGAGGTTTTCTTTCTTCCAAGATTGCCCTGTATTTGGCTCCATCCATCTTCCCATCAACTCTGACCAGCTTCCCTGTCCCTGCTGAAGAGAAGCACCCCAGAGCATGATGCTGCCACCACCATATTTCACAGTGGGGTTGGTGTGTTCAGAGTGATGTGCAGTGTTAGTTTTCTGCCACACATAGCGTTTTGCATTTTGGCCAAAAAGTCCCTTTTGGTCTCATCTGACCAGAGCACCTTCTTCCACATGTTTGCTGTGTCCCCCACATGGCTTGTGGCAAACTGCAAACGGGACTTCTTATGCTTTTCTGGTAACAATGGCTTTCTTCTTGCCAGTCTTCCATAAAGGCCAACTTTGTGCAGTGCACGACTGATAGTTGTCCTATGGACAGATTCCCCCACCTGAGCTGTAGATCTCTGCAGCTTGTCCAGAGTCACCATGGGCCTCTCTACTGCATTTCTGATCAGCACACTTCTTGTTCGGCCTGTGAGTTTAGGTGGAAGGCCTTGTCTTGGTAGATTTACAGCTGTGCCATACTCCTTCCATTTCTGAATGATCGCTTGAACAGTGCTCCGTGGAATGCTCAAGGCTTTGGAAATCTTTTTGTAGCCTAAGCCTGCTTTACATTTCTCAATAACTTTATCCCTGACCTGTCTGGTGTGTTCTTTGGACTTCATGGTGTTGTTGCTCCCAATATTCTCTTAAGCTAGCCATACACGTGTCGGATTCCATGGCCGATTGATCACTGATCCGATCGATTCCGGCGATCTCAGCGGGAATCGGCGCTCCGATCAATCGGCCAATTAAGAGTATCCGATCGCTGCATACCACCTTGTCCAACGGATTCCGGGACGATTCCGTGTCCGATTGTCCACCTCACAAATGGCAACTCCCCCTGATGTGTGCAGAATCGGATCAAAAAGACCAACATGTTGGTTCTCTGTCGGATCCGATTCTGGGCCCCCGAACGATCGGACCTGATCGATTGGACAAGGTGGGCTGCACGCGATTCCGGCACGATCGTTTCACATGCATGCGCCCGGGGGGCTGAATAATTACGCACACCCCACTTTGCAGTTATTTATTTGTAAAACATGTTTGGAATCATGTATGATTTTCGTTCTACTTCTCACGTGTCACCACTTTGTATTGGTCTTTCACGTGGAATTTCAATAAAATTGATTCATGTTTGTGGCTGTAATGTGACAAAATGTGGAAAAGTTCAAGGGGGTGAATACTTTTGCAAGCCACTGTATTTAATAATGAAATAGAATTAAAACAGACCTACCACCAGAAACTCATGTTTGTATGAATGGCACTTGAAGTGCAGATAATAGGGAGTAATGCATGAAAAAAAGCAATTTAAGAAGAACCCTCACAGCACCTCCTCTTTCCCTGGCTCTTTTGACAGACGGGTAAGTCCCTTATCTCGGCTCTACATTGAAATGTACAAAGATTACTTTTCCCATAGAAAACCATTATAAATGCCCCCAGTGGCCACTCGTGCTATTGTACACATAGTTAACCCTGGGAAGCCTGGCAAATAAAGATGGAATCTCCCACATGATTCCAGGAAACATCAGGTAGCCAGGAAAAATCCACTTTACGGATTTAACATCTTCCAGACAATCAATGCAGACAACTGTTTAGTGAAAAGACACAAGCAGACCGTCATGAAATTACAATGAAGTTAAATACATGTGACATTCAAATTTATCCATTTTATGGCAAATCATCTCCAACAAGTGTGCATTATATCCAATGGACTCGTTCACATGAAAATGCATGTCAAAAAATACAAATGTTTACATCATATAGCTTAATTTAATCAGACTGTTATGGAAACATAACATTTTTTAATAGGGGGGCTCTGCTCCCTCATTGTTGAGTTTTTAAAATAAAATCAGGTTCAGTTCAGCACAATGAGAAATTGGTGACTCTGCTCGGCATATGCACACAGTTTACATATGGCCAGCCAATCAGAAGCCTATGCAGGAGATGAAAAGCAAGACAGACTTCTAGTTCCATGCAGAGACCTTCACAAACTAAGTAGAATGATTGTAATGTTATTATGTATGTATGTATGTATGTATGTATGTATGTATGTGTGTGTATATAACGTGTATGTTTGTATACATGCAAGTGTGTGTCAGTAATTCAGGGTAAATTGCAAGTTGGCACTTTGCAATAAATAATAGGTTTTTTTGGTTTCAGTTTGGGCCCCAGGTGCCCAACCTGCAGCCTGGGGGTCACATGCAGCCCTTTGGGCGTTCTTCAGTGGCCAGTCCTCCACTTGCGGCCCCTGAAACCTAACTGTTAATGCATAGGGCATAGAAAATCACCTGTCTGCTGACTCCCCCACTGACAAGCCCTCAGGATGATCGTGTAAGATATATATTGTTGGCACATAATCTTAGAATAGGGGCACAAAACCTTTGAATCAAAGGTTATGTGCCCCATTGCTATCATCAGCTTTGATGTTATCTTTGTGGCACGCAACCTTTGATGATATATATCACACAAAATGTACATTACCATACTACAGTGTTCCCTAATGCTTGATGTATCATTTAAAAAAAGATGTGTTATTTAAAAATAATGTCTTCTATCTATGCCTGCTGTCCTTTTTTCATTATAAAATTAAATGAAAAGTCAGTATAGATTGAAAATGTTATGTTGCGGCCCTTGTGCACTTGTGGCCCTCCACATCAACTCAGTTGCCCACCACTGGTTTGGGCACTCAGTCTGTAAATAGTGGGTCCACATGCTATCCACATTTCACGATCCTTGAGCAAATTTTCACTCTCCCATAAATGAAGTACCGTATTTTTCAGACTATAAGACGCACCGGACCATAAGACGCACCCAGTTTTTAGGGGCAGAAAATCCAGAAAAAAAAAGATTTCATATGTTTTCACATCAATTGGGATAATGCAGCTCAACACATCACACTACACTGATCTTTTCAGTGTTCTGAGGATTTTGGCATCCCCTGCACAATGGCCGAGCCATCTATAGCCGAACTGAACACAGTCTACGTCTCTCCTCTGTGTTCTCGTATGTGGGGATGCAGGGGAAGTGGCATTTAGATCTTTCTTCTGAAATGACAGGATTTCGGCATCCCCTGCACCAAGCCGAGCCATCCATAGCCGAACTGAACACAGCCAGCAGCTCTCCTCTGTGTTCTCGTATGTGGGGATGCAGGGGAAGCAAAATTTTGATCTTTCTTCTGAAATGACGGCAGCTGTCGGCAGAGCTGGCGGGAAGCCAATGTGCGACCACCCGGCGGCCGATCGGCCGGCGGGTGGTCGCACATTCAGGCCATAAGACGCAGGCACTTTTCCCCCCCAATTTTGGGGGTGAAAAAGTGCGTCTTATGGTCCGAAAAATACAGTACTTAGTGTTAAACAATACACAACTGAGTACAGTGCAGTACAAATACATGCAATTATTCGTTAATGAATAAGATCTGTATATGTTTGTGTCTATTATATCTCCCTGGGGATGATGATGATAAAAGCTTGTATTTATATTTAAAGCACTGATTCATCCATTTAGTCTATTTATACTGTAAATATCTTCATGATGATTTCAGTAGGGAAGGTAAGGAAAGGAAATCTGAATACAAACTTTAGACAAAACCTTTGATTTAAATATAGATAGAGTTTATATCTTTATCCTAGATTTAGAGATTTCCCTCACATACCAGAAAAAAATGTTTTTTTACTAGACAAAGCATCCCAATTCATCATCTCATAGCACCAGAACACTATATCTTTCCTTAGTAAAAACCAATTTTTTTTTCTCTCCCATTTGTTCATTATCATTCTCCATTGTACACTTAACTTGCATTCATGCTTTACTTTTGTCTCCACATACAGGTGTACCATTTAATTATCCATTCTTTTGTTAATGTTTGTATCCCTGTTCAAGCATTTGCTCAATACTCCCTCTACTGAGCTGCCCTGGCCTCTCTCCCCCCCCCCCCTCACCTGCAGCTGTGACCAAGCTCAGCTCAGGCATGCTAATGAAGGGGTGGGCACTCCTCTATGTGTGTGTGTATAAATATAAAGACTCACTGCACCCCTTCCCCTATGGTTGAAAAAGTGTGTCCGCTCGAAACGCGTCCCATTGTTCCTATTGAGCCCCCCAGCATCTGTAAGCAGGAAGTGATCTCATCCCCAAACCTCTCTTAATGTAAGTATCTTGTCTGTTGTTTTGTTTCATTTTGTTTTACCTTATCCTATTCCACGTGATTTAACCATATGTTGTGCTAGGTTGTGCGCCTTTGTCCTTATTTGTCTGTTACAGGGGGCCACACTCCTCCATTTTGAGAGCTGCACACCTACACACAACTTAAACACCCACCCCTCATACTGATTCTATTTTACTCTGCAACTTTTGCTCAGGCCCCATACACTCACTGAGGGCCTTTCTGGCCACTTATATCACTATAGCTGTGTAATCACTGCTGAAGGTTGTGCGCAACTACCTATTATCTTTCTTAAAAACCAAATTACCACTATTCTTAAGGCAGTGGAGCCACCATCCCAAAATACAATGCCAAAAAGGTTGTCACCGGGAAGGTGAGCCTAGGCCCACCAACTCAGATCCAAAAATTCCCCCTGAAATAATCAGGGGCCAGGGGACTTTAAGGGCTCCAATAACTGTTTTAAATGAGAAAGTACATATGTAAAAGAGAAAAAGGTCATTTATTACAGTGATAAAAACATCCATGGGCCGCAGGCCCTAGAAGCAATGATATCTGCCGGTGGCCACAAACATATAATATACAAACAAAATAAACCAGGCGGTGGTCCTACAGGCTGGTAGATGGTATCACTCCCAACCCGACGCACGTTTCATTCTTAACTTCTTCAGGGGTATACAGGAGGAAAATTCCTTAATAAACATAAAGTTAGGAATACATGTATAAATTTTTGCACAATTGACAATAGATTAGATCAAGATGTTCGATATTTCGATGAAATATCAATCGTGCCTATATTGAATATACACTGCATTTTCCTTCAACCGAATGAAATTGAATTTGACTGTATTCAAACAAAATGTAGTTCGATTTTTGAACAAGATATATTTTACCGTATTTTTCAGACCATAAGATGCACTTTTTCACCCCCAGCCGCACCTTGGCTTCCCGCCAGCTCTCCCGGCACGGAGATTAGCTGGGGAGCTGAAGGAGCTGTTAGTTGAAAAATGCCGGCCAGTGTCCGGCTCTCCCATCTGTACTGTATAATGGGCTATGCCAGCAGATCTCAAAGCCCTGCTGCCATAGGCAATGAAGAGAGAGATAGATGAACTAGCATCTTTCCCTCTCTTCATCCGTGGAAACATTCACTCTGCAGCTCCCACAGACACAGGAACAGCCAGATCGGCAGAGAAGAGCACAGACTGAGAGAAGACTGCAGCTGTTGGCCCCCCTCCTCCTCCTCCTGATCAGTGTGGAGAATGACGCTGTGCTGAGAGTGTGCTGCTGCTAGTGACACCTTCTGGCTGAATTTAATATTGCATTCATTGAATTCATTGCATTAACCCAATTGATGTGAAAACGTATTAAATCTTTTTTTCTGGTTTTCCTGCCCTAAAAACTGGGTGCGTCTTATGGTCTGGGGTGTCTTATAGTCCGAAAAATACGGTAGTTCAAATTTATAAGATCAAACAAAAATTATTAAATGAAACAATGGTACCTTCGATTTACATCTGTTGGTAGATGAAAATGTACCAACATGTCCGATCAGCTTTGGACGGTTTTAGATTTTCCTTCAAACGATTAAAAAATCTGTCTTTTGAATGAAAAAATAGACGAGTGTATTCACACTTTAAGTCCTTGCAATCTGTTGAGTTTTTCTTCTATGATCGTTATTTTTCCCATGCCAGTCTTATTTCCTTATTGCTCAATGACCTAATCCTGTTTCCCCAGTCCTGGTGCCAAGTCCCTAATTCTAAGTTTGCATTTCATGGAAAGAAACATCCAAGAGCAAAGATTATTCTAAATTCAAAGGACATAATTCCAAATTAAAGATCTGGGAACCATGTTCGGATCTTGTTCAGTACTGAAAAAAACATGGTTTTACTGGGATGGTAAACCATAGATAGTGGCAGAGCGATACCGTATATGTTGGGTAGACACACCTATGGATGATGTAATTGCTGGGTGTGGTGATGAATCACTTTTACTCTATTTTAAATATTTAGCTTTAATAACATAGTAAACATCTGTTGTTAGACAACCCTTTCGTTGATTGGAAATTAATCCTGTTAGAAAAATTAAAGCCCCCCATACACCTTACAATCTTTCCATACAATTTCTGTACAATCAGATTGTGTTCTACCAAAACCATGTAATATGAGGACCTTTTGAATCCTTCCAATCACTATGTATTCTATCAGGGAGGCCACTATACTACACAGTTGTTGGAAGATCTAGTGGAGATTGTATGGATTGATCTTAAGGTGTATGGGGGGCTTAAGAAACCTTTGTCCACGAAAGACCCCATAATTGTCATGTGCCAGTGGAAGACATATTATGGATAAACCAGAGTAGATAATCACCTGTTCTGTTGTTCTGGAAATTACAATACAGTTCCATCACTTAAGCCCCCCATACACGTCTAGATATTTCATTCAATCAACTTAATTCAATACATTTTTTGTTGATTGAAAATCTATGGCAGCCCACATGGTTAGATCAACCTAAAACAATTAAAATTGGGAAAATAATTGATCGATCCGAAAAAAGTTGATCAAATATCTGTTACTACAGTTTGCAAACATACAATCAATCACCAATTTCCCTGACCTCCAAAAAATTGATCTTTATAAGTTGATTGAACAGAAAATCTAGATGTGTATGGGGGGCTTTAGTGTCTCCCATTGTTTTATTGTTCAGAATCCACAACACAGAAGACCACAAAGCACAATTGTTTTCCGCATGGTGGGCCATTACAATTTATAGAAAAATGTATGGCAGGCATATAAACCATTTACAAAAACCAGTGCTTCTCAAAGTATGGCCAACGCTCCATTTTCTCTTATTGCAGGTGGAAGACTCTAGCAATGGAACAGGGCACACATGATGTAAAGTCAATATGTACCAGGGGCAAAGTAGGAGAAGCAGGAATTGTATAGTGGCATGGGCTCACAGACCAGAGGTAGTGTCCCCTTTAAGACCCCCGACCATAATGCACCTGGGCCTCCAGCAGATATAAGGGAAGAGACAACCCTTGGGGAGGGGCTCTTTGAGAGAGGAGGAGAGGGACTGCACGTGCCTGTGCTAGAGTCATGTCCCCCTCTGCAGCCTGGACCAGCGTGCATGCTGCCGGTAAGCGGAATAGCATGCACCTCCTAGCCTAGTTTAGCCAGTTTTGAGTGGACACTGGGCTGCAAGCTCCCTTGAGCAACACTTGGACTATATTTGGACTTATTTTTCCAGTTGGTGCAGACATTCACGAAACCCTGTTGGGCCTCGCCCTTGAAAAAAAGATGGTTGAAGCAATACAGCCTCCTCTTGTCGCCTGGTTGATTCCTGAACGTTACAGAATCACATTATATGGTCTCCACCTTCTCCAAGCAGCAACACATACTATAGAAGCATCCCTCAACTTCACTGTATGTAGGCTATAGCACTACCATGGTTCCAAGCTCACATTGTAGAATGTCACTTTCAAATCAGACTAAAATAATACTGCATGCTAAGAAGTACAAGAGATCAAATACAAATTCCATGCATCTTACACAATATTCTAACTTTCATAATACATCATAGTATTTCAATTGGTGCATGATCAAACCGAAATTGTGATGCTTAAAGCATCAAACCATCGTTAACCCAAAGAAAAGACAATATAAGAGAGCTTTTGTCTGTTCATGAGAATACAAAACAATATGCAGGCAAACCTAAATGTTACTGTACAGACACCGGGTATAATCCGACAGCACACAAAAGCTATTTCAGCTTGGACAGTAACATAAACACACTTTACTGGCTTAGATACCAGGAATATCACTTTCGTAATGACAAGGTCACAGCACTGGGAATCTTCTGTCTTTGTGAATTGTTATTTTATTATGAAATGAGTGTGATTAATTGAACAGCTCCATTTATGTGTATTGGGTTTTATTTTTTTATGTGATATTACTAAATATACCGTATATGCCGGCGTATAAGACGACTTTTCAGTACCTTAAAATCCTCCCCA
>CM070040.1:65746946-65760580 GCA_036250615.1 Ptychadena robeensis | reverse complement strand
GGGCTACATCTGAAATCAATGGGGTGGCAGATCTTTTTCATTTTTGTTGTATTATAATTATATATGCAATTTATATAATAAGATGAAAAATGAATCATAATTACACTGTGCCATGGAGATTGTCAACATCAACTGTTGAATATAAAAGGGCATTTAAAGAACGCATTAAAACAAACTTGACCCAGTGATTACAAAACAAGTCACCACAACCTCTTGCAGACTGAATCTACTTTGTCTAGGAGCAGCTATTTTTGGATTGTGATGGTGATCTCAGAGTTCAGTAATATCCAAAGCACTAAGGATATTAGGCCAATGCTATTTCAGTGCTGAGGTTTAATTGTGCAGACTGTTTGCAGCTTATCCAAGTCACAGACAATGAAATTGCAAAGCGATGGAAGGAACATTTGTATGGTGATTATAAAAAAGGTGGCGAATACTAAGTTATCACTGAAAAGTGTTCTTAAACGACCACTCATAACATGGTGTTTTAGGTAATGCTTATACTGTATGCCCCTCAATCCACTGTTATAGTCCTCTTTCTATACACTCATAGTTAGAGATGGTGGAATTTGTTTAAAAAAATTGTTGGAGATGTAGAAAAGGGTAGGAAGTAAAAAAAAGTATGACTCTAACACAAATCGTTTTTGCATAAATTAGGTTCAAGGTCAAGTCAAAATTTTGAAAGTCGGAATTTCGAATTTGAACTTAATTTATACAAAAACTACACGTGAAAACTTTTTTTTTTCAATGTTCCCACAACCATTCTCTACATCTTATCTCATCATGATACCATGTTCAGAGGCTTTGCAATCAGATCAAAAAATTTCAGCTAGTCGAAAAAATTTACCATATCTACTCTACTCTATCCAATCTTATAAAATTGCACCTTTAAGCAAAGAATTTTAGAAAAAGAATACAAAGCACCTTTCTGTATTACGCTATGCCCCAGGGATTTACGGTTCTTCTGTTTTTTTTTTTTTTTTTTTTGTCTTCTCTTTTTTTTCTTCTCCTGCTGATTATAATTTCATTTCTATAAGAACTGTTTTCTTTGTATTTTGTATTTGAAAATTTACTAAACATATATTACACGAAAATGAAAACAAAGTTGCAACACCCCAATGATAAATCCAACTCAATACATTTTACAAACCAACAAAATAACGCCACTTAATCAAATCGGACCACATCTCATCTCAATTTTTCTCTTAATATTTGAGATCAACAAAAACAGTAACAACCTGAGGATCAACAAGAGTCTGGCACTTAAATAAATACTATTTAGTGTATGCAACAAATCTCTATGTAATGACAAGAAGATAATATGTTAACCACCCTGTAAAGGCTTAATAAGAGTAGACACTTGGCAAATGCGGCATGACCTGTCATAGGGTTGTTATCTTATAATGTTGAGCTTGAATATTCGAATTGGGAATATTTATTGTAAAAAATTATTGCAAGAATTTGCAAACATCTTGAGTATGGCGGCATATATTCGTGATTTTGAATATTCAAGATTTTTTACATTAGTACTCGTACATTGCGTATAGATATGGTAAATTTTTTAGACTAGCTGATTTTGTGAGCTGATTGCAAAGCCCCTGAACATGGTATCATCACCAAAATTGCTGGAGATGTAGAGAAGGGTTGTGGGAACATTGGGAAAAAATGCATAAATTCAGTTCGAAGTCAAAGTCGAAATTTTGATTTGACTTTGAACTTCATTTATGCAAAAACTATTTGTGTTAGAGACATACCTTTTACTTTTTTTGTAGTATACACCCAACCCTTCTCTTCATCTCCAGCAAGTGATGATACCATGATCAAGGGCTTTGCAATTAACTCAAAAGCGTTGACTTTACCGTCTCTAATTGCGTACGCAATATTAGCATGTTCAAGAGGCGATTTCACAATGAAGCACTAGATCTAATATTATCAAATTTACATAGAATATTAGGAGAATAATTAGTGAAATGTCACGAATTTGAACATTGCCTATGCTGCTCGTCACTATTATTTAAATGCCCTCCTAAGTGCCTGCACAAGTGTAAAAGTACTCACAGACAGGAGCGCTCAGTCACTTTTCAGGCTGCTGCCAACTGTTGGAAGCCTGGAAAGCGCCAGTGTAAATATCCTCAATGAGGGCCAGCTGGCAGATATTGATAAACAGAACTTAAAGCTAAAACGTCCTATCCTCAATCTAAAGGGGGCCATTTGATACTAGATGCTTTTGTGTTGCAGTACTTTTCACACTGGCCCTGCATTCTGCGTTATCGCAAAACCAGTATAAAAAGGCAAACACCCTGCAGGATGCATTTTTGGCCTGAGTGGTTGGCGCCTCCCAATGCCAAAGAACATGGTTTCTTACCAGCACTAGATATGTTAGCGGGTAATTTACATGCAAATAATAATGAGCAGCATCGGCAATATTCGTATGAGCAAAATATCGCAAATTTTTCACCTAATGAATTTGTAAATTCTAGAATTTGTTCTTTAGTCATTATTACCCTTATTGCACAAATCAGCACTTGTACATACTCATATTGCGAAGGCAATACACGGTAGTTCCGTGTATTGATTTTTTACAGATGTAAAAAATCTTGAATATTCGTGATTCCGATTATATAGCTCTATATTCGAGATCTTTGCGAATTCTTAAAGTGCCCATATTCACAATAAAAATGAGCAATTTGAATATTCATGAAATATGCAGAAATTGCTGCTTATAGCCGGTGTCACAGCCGCATTGCAGATAGTGTGAAAGGGCCCTCACTCCCACTATCCTCTGTTGATGCATTTTGTAGAAGACACCCAATCTTTCTCATTCAAAACAACCTAACACCGTATTCTCGCTCTCTGATGCCCCCTTATTTAGTCTGATAATAATTAAAGCTCTGTTATTGGTCAACATGGGGGGGGGGGGGTGCTTACAAACAATATATAAACCAACAATGTGTATTTATGTCTAGCTCAAATATTTGGTCACTAATGAACACCTTGAATGTACAGTTTATTCAGCCATCTAAAAGCATAATGTTTTATAATATATCCACTTAGATTCCACATATTCCGGCGTATAAGACTTTTGAACACAGGAAAAGTCAAGGGTCATCTTATACGCCGTGGGGGGCAGGTGGCACTCCGATTCCTGGCTGACCATTTAGAGGAGCCCATAGTCTGCCCCCCGGATCCATGCTCCCCAAACTGCATGCTGGCCGACAGGAGCCAGAGGGAGAGGTCTTCAGCATCCCCCCTGGGCCCCTCCTTCTCCTTCCAGATGTGTGTAAAAGTAGCTGGCCATTTCACACTATCTGCAATGCGGCTGTGACACCGGCTATAAGCAGCAATTTCTGCATATTTCATGAATATTCAAATTGCTCACTAGCATTGTGGCTGACATTGGTATTGCAGTGAGATTGTCAAATGGATTGGAATGTAACGAAACCAAAAAATGAAAATCCAACAAATCCAAAAAAAAGATTGGATTTCTAAGGGCGTTGGAGATCTGTGGGTTAAAAGTCAGAGACATAAAAACATTTATTTGGTGAGCGTTGGAAGAGTGGTATTCTTATACGGCCAGAATATCCCAAACTCTATATGTCGTCTTATATTTCCCTTAAGTCAGTTTAAAATTGAAACATAACAACTTATTGTTAAATATTTAAGCTATTAAAGAAAGAAAACAATGTTGAGACATATATTTTTCTCAGTTTTTAGACTAAAGCAAGTTCAGATGTTTTTTACATTGGCAGGAAAGGTTATAAGATACCACATAAAATATTGCAAGGCAATGACTGTACAGATAAAAATGCAAAAAAAAGACAGGTGTGGCTGCAGACAAAGAGACATAACTGAATCATACTTATTAGTCTCCATGTAAAATCTGATGTCCCCATTAGGGATCAAAGTTTCTATTCCTCAGACATTGCAAAATGAACCTGGGATGGACCGCTTTATTTTTTGGGGCTTCAGTAGTGGACCTTCAAGTGTGGCTTCTCACAGAACTCACAGAAACAAGCTGGACTGAAATTGTTGTCCCCATTAGGTAGATTCGGGCCTGGAGAATGTCCGGAGTGGGCATAAGGGAAGGTAAGAGGGACTGCTACATCACTCTCCATACTCATCGGTAGTTTGGGGATTTCACAATGTTATATTATTATAAGAGCACGTGTTACATTACCAAGTATATAGGCAATGCACATGTTCATGAGTAAATGCCTGAGCGCATATTAGGGATGACAAGTCCATCTAGAAAAGCTCCTTCTGCAAGAGAACTAATGGAGAAGCACATGATCAAATTGATCAGCTGATTTATAAGTGCTCCTCTGATCTATTTACAGCATACAACGGAAGCAGAATTGACATGATCAAATGATCAGCTATGATCATACCTGTCAACCCGCCCGTTTTGGCCGGAAAACTCTCATTTTCTATATGGCTTTCCTGGCCAAATGCCGTTTTCACAAAGGGAGAGGGTGTTACTCAGTGTCATTTCTAGCCTTTCGGGGCCCTATGCAAGTGCCCTCTTAGGGCCCCCTGTCAACCAGTGGGGGAGCTAGAAGAAGAAAAGAAACAAGCTGCTCCTCTTCTTCTCCCCCCCCCCCCCCCCTACGTCGGCAGCTTGCACTGTTCTGTTCAGATATGCACTAGGAGGGAGGGCGCACACATATTTGGCATAGCAGGAGAAATGGTCTTTCTTATTTACAGTGGCACTCCACTATGTTACCCTTTTATTCTACCCTCAGTATCTCAGCAGCAGTTATCCATGCACACTGAGACAGGCATAGTAAAGAAGGGTTGTCAAACTACATCCCAAAGCTGGTCCTTAGTAGAATCATATTTGGCACGCGGGATTGTTTTACACTTTGCTTGAAATTTGCTAAATTGAAATTTGTTTCCATAAGAAAAGGTTTATTATTATAAACCATGAAAAGGAAAAACGTCTTAAACTGCATGCCCTGCATGTGACATCATCATAGCGGTCTGCAGGTTATCCAAGGAAATACAATTTGTGGCTGCCAGATTGCACATCAAGGAGATATTAAGTAAATGAAAGGGCCCAAGAGTGTCAAGACTTGTTTTACAGATAAGGAAGCATTTGTCTTTTTCAAGATCAGATGTGTTGCTGTACATTAATGGGAAGTGTTCTAACATGTATTCCTAATGACGTTGTTCTAGATGTTATTTAATTAGAGAAAGTAATCTGGAACAGTTTTGATGAGGAGGAAAGGTTAGGATCTGTTTTTTTTTTATTTCATTTTGTTAAGTTTAAGGACTTGGACTTCTAAGACTGCATTTAAACAACCCTGGTTTACATTATACTCAATGGCCATCCACTAGGAAATAAGGTATGGTAGGTTTTTGCTGCAGCTTCTAATATTTATAATAAAAGGAACTAAAAGGAGTGCAGGGAAAGAATGAACCACGTAAAGAGTGTCTGAAAGTCTGAAGGATCTGGATCCACCCCATGATGCAAGAATAGCAAGGCAATATTTTAGGATGCAGGTACTAGTTTTAAGCAAGGCTCTTGGTACAAAAGCCAGGATGGGATATATGGCTGTTGTCTGCCAAGTGAAGTGAAGATTTTAAGAAGGACCTGTCCTCTCCTCTCTTTTAAGGCAGGTTACTCTTCTTAGAAGTATGTCTTACTGGAAACCAGCACCATGTTGTCCACATTCTGTACCATTTACCTTTGTAGCGTAGAGAATACACTTAAATTGTATGTGTATGGTGTGGAGCAGTCCAATCGGGTGGGCTGTGGTCCGGGGGCCATTGATTGGCCGAGGCGGCTGTCCATCACCTCACCGCCTCACACAGCCCAATCAGGTGGGCTGTGGTCCGGGGCGCCTCCCCTCCCTCCCCTCAGCTGCTGTCCATTCCCTAATCAATGTGCATACATTAGGGGGAGAGCAGATGGTGTATGTGGCATGGAGGAGCTTGCTGCAGGTAGCCTGAGGAACGTTTGGTCCAGGGAGACCGTAAGCATTTATACTTTGGGTTCCACAGTAGATGCCCAATTTTTCCTTTATAGCTTACCAAATTGTTTTTTCACCAGGTGGATTTGGCCTTTTGCGTTTAGGATGCTGGACACCTTAGGGAGTCTCATTCCCAGGTACCCTTTTGTCATAATTTTCAACAGTCCCGCTCTACCTCTGGACCTGTTGCCGCTTTTCCATGCCTCATCCGCCATATCTGCTTCCTTATTTCTCCCCCTTTTAGATCCACATTGGATGTACCCCCAGGCTCCCCTTGCGTTAGGGTAGTCTGGGCTGTGTTGATTGGGGACCACTACATTTGGTCTCCGGTCACCCCGCTTGGCCCTCCGTCGTGGGTGGAGCCATTGTGACATGTGTGGACCGGCACCTGGCCGCCACTGCCTCTCCTATATTTCCAAGGATCGATCACCCCAGTGTTTCCTGTGTTCTATGGTCCCTGGGGTGAGTCAAAAGTTTTGTTTTGTTTTACATATTTGCGGTATGTTTATTAGATTGCTGCACTTATATAGTTGTTATATTAAGGAATCTATGCTGAACTGAACTGTAGGGACAGTCTCATTGTTACTGAATACATATACTCTACGTCATATTCATGTTCTTAACTAGTTTCATTATACCATAGATTCGTTCCTCCCTGAGGAAGCCCTAAGGGCGAAAAATGTTGGAGGACACCTACCACCAATCGAACCAATGTATCAAAATCACTGAGTGGTGATCGTTGTTTTTAATGCTCAGCCTTATGGTCATCCAAATGTATGGCGTGGCTCTGACCAGGGACCTGTTCTATATGTCATTTTTTTGCTGTCTTTATGTTTTTTGATATGTAATTAATAAATATGTATCTTTTTTATATGATTGTTTCCGGTGCCTAAAAATCCCCAACCCCCCAAATGATCCCTGAGTTCAAGGTGGAGCTATATACCACCCCACTCATGATGTTCAAATTCTCCTCTTTTTTCAGTTTATAATAGGGGTGTGGCACATGATCAAGAGGGCGTTGCCCTGGCTGCAGGGATTATTGATGGCTCTCGGTTTCCTGCTGTTTTGTCTTCCCTTTGTAACCTTTACAACCTGCCTGGAGAAAAGCTACTGCCCTCCCCCAGGCAGAGGGGTTAAATATACCTCCCTAGACCCTCTTAGTGAGAGTTGGAGTTAGCTCCTGATCCAAGTAGTTTCTAGCCAGCGTGTCTCACCCCTCTGGAGCACTGGGCTCCCACGATTCCTGGGTTCTTCCGCCGAACGTCCTTCTGCTAGCGCATCCAAGAACCCCCCATTCGCACATGTTCCTGTGTTCAAAAGCCGGCTTATACGCCGGAAAATACGGTAGCTAGGCCTTATATACCCTTCTCATATCAGCACCACCCGCTACATGGACAATACCAATACATTTTTAGGAGAAACCATTATTGCATTTTTATTTTGGTAAAGTAGAATGACAGTCATGTAGAATTTCCCTAATCACAATAATAAATACTTTGATCTATATATCTAGGTATGAAATCATTTGGCAGATTAGCTTTTCAAAGCAGAGAAAGCAAATTGTTGTATTTCTCAGACACTTCACTTACTGGCTCCACCATATCTAAAGTAAGGTTGAGTGGGAATATTAGAATAGCAAAGTTTCATTTTGAATATCGGCACTTCACGGAATGGAATTCATGGACTATAGTACTATATCTTTGTAACTGTGAATATTCGAGGTTTTTAGATCAGTAGTGTTGATCGTGAAAATATGCGAATATCGGCACTTTTCTTTATTGTGAAAATCTTTTTTACAATGAAGGTAATAATGACTGGAGATCACAAATTATCGAATTTATGAATTTGCTGCGGCTCATTACTAATCTCAAGCAGAGTCTCTATCCTTTCAAAGAAAAGGAAAATAGAAAAAGACATAATATATCAGCAAATGGTGAATAGTGTTGAGCAAATATATTCAACGAAACGAGAATTTGCACATTTGTGATTATTTATTATTATTTATTATCATTTATGTATCTGGCACCAGCATATTACACATCGCTGTACAATACTGTACAAGAGTGGAAATACAACACAGCATAGTACATGCAGGTAAAGGTTATGACACAGGTGGAGTAGAGGACCCTGCCTGGTCGGGCTTATAATCTAAGTAGTTGGGGAACAAAGTATACAATAGGTGGAGGGAATGGGACTGCCATAATTGTGATGTTATGAATGAGAAGGTGGGTAGGAGTGACTAAAGAGGTGAGTTTTTTGAGCTTTTTTGAATGTGGCAAAGGCAAGTAGGAGTAGGAGTGGCCCTAGAGCAGTCTAGACCATTAATTTTGAAGGTGATCGCAATGAAAATATATTGTCACAATGCATGACCATACTCTCGAATTGCAAATATTCATGAATATCGAATCAAATATTTGTAGAATTATTTGCAAAGTATCACAAATTTAAATATTGCTTTTGCCACTCATCACTGATGGTGAACTGCACTTTAAATTGCAAGCAAGGTAACTGGACCATAGATGCATCATGGCCATATCTAAAACCTAAAACCAAAACATTTTATCTGTATACCATGATTCTTTCTTCATCAACCACACAACACTTGGAATAGGCATTCAACCATATGCCAGGGGGTTGTAATTTTTATAGATAAAGGTAAAGATAAATTTCACACTGAAAATGAATAAAGGTAAATTTTGTATAATTACAATTGTATATATTAAACAACAAAAACAATGACCCTCTTTGTCTATTAAACAAATATTTTTTTGCAGAACTCAAAATGTAATACAACATAAGCCTGAGCCAGCCAGAGTATGTTTTTATACAGAGTTATAAAGCTATATTAAGAGAAAACAAATTCATTGTAGCTGTATTGTAAACAAGAAATAATCAATCGGAAAAAAAAATCATTTCAGATGTATAAAAAAAACGTGTGTTTCACATGCTGCTATAGAATTCTATCCAAGAGTTCCACAAATGTTTATTACTCATTTAACTTGGCTCACTTCCTATTGTGTACAATGAATGTGTATGAACGCAAAACAGCAGATCTCTAAACAAAGCCAGAGCCGTGTTACTGCACAAACAGAAAAGGCGTACTATTTCCCAGGGCGAGGATCACAACATTTTATACTATATGGATTGTAAGCATCACACAAAGGGAAACGAGCTCCCCAGAAATGCCATTCTATGCCAGATAAGTCTATATTTTATTTAAAATCTTGGGGTGTCAATGTCTTGAAACACAGGGTAGCTTTGCTAGTTGTGCACATGTATGACCTTTCTGTCTTTTGACACTTCCTTTAACATCTTGGGAGTTTACATGGGTGATTTTTATTATTAAAAAAAAAAACCACGAGCTAACATGGGGCATACTCGCCTGTCCGGTGAAAGCCCACAGAGGTCCTCTGTATCGGCGCCGATCCACCCCGATGACATCATTTATGGCATTGGAGGGGCAGGGGTAGGCAGCGCCATTGACTCAATGTTTTACAGCACATCCTCTGCATCCACGATGATGCCGGGGATGTGTCCAGGGGCCAAAGGAGGGCACAAAACAGTGGCGGATTACAAAAAAAAAGATGGAAACCACCCAAGAGATTAAGGGCTTATTCACACTTCTATTACATGTTCATGTGCACTATGTTTAGTGCATAGAATGCATTGTTAAAGGGCAGTGCTACTGCAACACATCATGGTAGGGAAATGTACCAACGTTTTCACACTATAAGATGCACCAGACCAGACTTTAATTTCTCATTAATGGAGAAAAAAATTATAACAAAAATAAAGAATCAGAGGCATAGCCATTCACATATAAACTGAATATACACCATGTCCCAGCAAAGTGTGCAGGGCTGGACCATGCAGCATTCACTCTATAGTTCTCCAACCAGGCCAAAAGGCCAGTGCCAGGAGGGTAGTTTAAGTTAAGTCAAGTGCTTAGGGCTGACACTTTAATATGTGTCTATACACTTGCAATACCCATTCTCTGAACCCACTGACCAACTTATGGAGAGACACATTTTACAATCTGGCACTAACAACTGGAATGTTATGGAAGGAGAGATGAGCCTGTGTCGCATACTTTTTGTTTATTGCAATGCAGAATGTTAAGGACACAACTCATGTAATCTAAAATTCATTTAGCTATTACACAGCTATTTACTTATGGGGTGAATCACATTATACATTCACAGCAACAGGCTGGGCTCACAACAGTAATAGCTGAGTGAGTTGTTAGTGCCAGGTTGTAAAATGTGTCTCTTCATAAGTTGGTCAGTTTTTTTTAGAGAATGGGTACTGCTAGTGTTAATTTAGCTAGGATAACCTTTTAACAGTGACCTTTTGCCTTGGTTAGAGGCAATGGATCCCAATCCAACCCCTTTGGTATGCAGAGCTTTTGCTCCCAGGATGTTGTAACTTAAAATATTTTTTACACATTAAAATATATGTTTTACATATACACATAGTGTTGGACAACAACAATAGGTTGCTGTGCTGTTTTTGTTAAATTTTTTGTGTAGTCCAAATAAAAATGGGCAGGAGCCTTAAAAAGCTATCAATTGTGTGGGTTGATGTTTTGAGAGCACTCCTTTAATGCTGAAACATTTGCACTAGGAATGCAGTATCTTCACTTGACTATTTTCTCTCAGTGAGACAGGGTTATTTCCTTCAGCCTTTTCCCTATGGAGCAGAGTCTCACCCTCCTGGAGTTCTTGGCACTGTAAGGAACACTTTTCCACAACACCCTCCCGTCACATGTCCTAACACCAATTGTGGGGGGTTCAGCTTACAAGGGGTGCTCTCAAAGCATCAATTCATCAACGCCATTGTGACCCCAAAGAAGCTGCACCATAGTTTTGACACTTTTGTTCATAACACATGGCTGCAAAAAGCATCAACCCAGGGTTATTGGGTTTTTTAGTATAAAAGCCAAAGTCAACTTTGGAATTCTCAATTTATTGTTTAAAAAAAAACTTTGGAATTCTCTAGAACAGACCAAAAATCCAAGATGCATCACAACAGCATTACAACAGTCTAGCCATTTTTTTAATTGTGAAGTGCTATTGCTGCGTAGGGGGGACTGAAACGCGTTGGTTAATCCTTCTATTACACATTAATAAAATCTTGGATTGGGCTTTGTAACCACTCCGAATGGGCACTTTCTGTATTTTCTCGTGTAGGACCATCCTGTCCCCTTTTCAAAAAATGCAAGAGGTCAACTTACAATCCTATACATGTGTTTTGGATACAGACGTCACATGTTTTGTTGTAAATATCACACCCTCAGCTTAAAAACATACTCATATACCACACAATCTCTATTCTGTAGAAATAGAATGTAAAATGTGAAATATACAAGTCTGTTTCCTTGTAACTAACCCACTTGGCTTTTATTTATTCATTTAATTTTTTCCCTCCCAGCTGATGCATATTTTTTTTACAGGGAACTAAGACCCCCAAAAAACAACCCATAGTTTAAGAATACGTCCAATTATTTCCAATATGAATTCACATTCACCGCTTACATCTAAATGTTTCCAAGACCTCTACCTCTTTTTGGCATAGCACTCCACAATTCTAAAATAATATACGTACCTGCTGTTCCCTGGAATCGTATGAGAGATTCCATCTTTATTTTTCAGGTTTCAAGGGGGTTAACTTGGTGCAATATCGGGAGTGGCCACTGGGGGAGTTTATAATGATTTTCTATAGGAAAATTTGTCTCATTCGTTATAATGCAGAGCGAAAATTTACCCAACTATCTTTGCAGGGGGTTCCGCAGGGCACTGTGGCGTGCATCATCAGAGCTAAGAAGGGGCTGTGAGGGATGTTGTTAAATTACTCCTTGCAGGTAAGTTTAATGTTTTTTTATGCATTCATCCCTATTATTGGCACCTAATGCAATGATGAATTTATGGTGGTAGGTCTGCTTTAAGACATTAAAAAACGGAAGTTTTACATACACATATATGAATTCGCAAATATGCTAAAGACAAAGTTTAAATCTGTGTCCACTGATAAAATAGTGTGCAGCGGGTATTGCATCACTGAAAGCACTTAGTCATAGTTGAAACATAATTACAAGTTATGTAGAATTTTCCTAACCACACCTTTCAGCTAATTATTTTTCTAGACACTCCTTTTAGCTAATTAACAACGGTTACATATCAACTGGATCCTACCAGCAATGCAAGATCTTTATCGTGTGACTGGAAGGTACTGTTGTAAAAAAACTCAAGAGCTGTTATTATGTGTCAGGCTTATTGGGGTGGCATACTGACCCACCTTTGCAAAATAAAATCTGGAGCAGGGATCACCCAAATGTAATAATCATTCCTCTATAAATAAATACGCATGATTTACAGAACTACATTTACATCCTGTAAAATAAGTTTTCTTATTAGCCCGATTATAAAAAATAGGCTTTCAGTTTGTACCATGGTGGCGTTACAACTAGAGATGGTCAATTATTTCGAGTTCAGTGAGTAAATTGCAAAGCCCCAGAATATGCTATCATCACTAAAGTTGCTGGAGTTTTAGAGAAGAGCTGGAGGAACATTTGAAAAGAAAAAGCATTGCTCTGGCATATGTAGTTTTTGCATAAATTAAGTTCAACTTAATTTATGCAAAAAGTAATTGTGTTAGAGCAATCTTTCTGCAGTATATCCCCTCCGACCCTTCTCTACATCTCCAGCAAATTTGGTGATGATACCATGCTCATGAACTTTGCAATTAACTCAATCTCTAGTTACAACCCAGAAGTCTACACAATATCTCAAACCCATAGATCTTGCTCCATTCAGTATTCAAAAACAGTCCCTCTAAATCCCTTGTTTCTGATGTCATGAGACTCTACGTGGCTTCTCCTCTAATAACCAGTAATGCCCCATTGCGGCATGGGCATTTTTACTGTTACTTATGGTTTAGTTACCACACCACTGAAGTCTTCAGGTCTGGAAAGGACCTTGGTTGACTTAAGGTGGGTTTACACCTTTAGATTTTTTCGTCCAATCAATGAAGAAGGAACGATTTTTTGGTTGATTGAACAAAAATCTAGAATGGCAAATTTGTTCGATGGATAAATTTTGTTCGATCTCGAAAAAAAATCGTTCAAAAGGTCATCGAACATGTGGGTAAATTGTTATCGGTCGTAGCAATTCTGAATGTATTTTCATTCAATATCGGGATGAACGAACAAAAAAATCGAATGTTACATTCGATAAATGGACGAACGATGTTTGACAAAAAAAATCTATCAAATAATGTATTCGGCAGTTGATCGAACAAAAAATCTACATGTGTAAACCCACCTTTAAGCTGGCCATACACCTTTAGATCTATCTGTCAGATATCCTTTATATCTACCACGAACTATGTAGTATAGGGTCCTCTGTGATTAAACACAGGTAGACTTGATTGTTTAGAAAGTCACTCATATGACATGGTTTTGGTAAAACAAATAAAGATCTAAAGTAAATGTGATCTAAAAGGAAATCTGAAATCTAAAGGTGTATGGGGACCCTTGCACTAAAGTCTTCAGGTCTGGAGAAGACCTTGGTTGGCTTACAACTGAAGTCTTCATGTCTGTAAAGGACCTAACCTATATAGGTTGTACTGATTTAATTTTAATTACCGCTATATGGTTATTGACTC
>CM070040.1:65716066-65731052 GCA_036250615.1 Ptychadena robeensis | reverse complement strand
TAATAAAATTATTCCTCAAAAATACCACTTGCCTAATAATTCTGCACTCCCTGTAGTTCATGTAGTGTGCCTGTGTTTTCTGTGTTTGTCTCTTTGAAAATATTGTTTGTATGAGTTTAAGGCCATTTCACCCTAGCTTAATTTGAATAGGGGGGGGGGGATGCTGTTCCTATCTAGGAAAGACGGGCCCTGCAGGGAAAGTTTGGGAACCACTGACCTAATGGAAGAATCAATGGGCGGCCTTTAAAATTCAAAAAGTAAAGTTGGCTAGAACTAGGCCAGCACCCCAATCATATCAAGGCATAGCAATCAAAACATGTCCATACCAGGAAGGCAATCAAAAGTAATGCCTGCCAAAAAATGTTTTATGAGGCTTCCTCCATCTACTCTAGAATGCGTTTCCTATTATTTTGCATACAGGCAAATAAGGATACTATCCCACAGTTAATGTCATGTTAATGTTCTAAACGGCTGCTTATTGTACAATGATAATACACATACAGTATACAGTGGAGTGGTGTTCTACACTTAATACACTCTGAAAGTTGACCTTTTAATCTGCAAGTGATTTATAACTTTATAAGGTAAGATGAAACCTGGGGTGGGGGCAAACAATTTGGCTTGCAAGCTTAATTTAAAATGACAAAAGTCAAAATGATCTACAAACAATACAAATGGAATATTTATATATATATATATATATATATAGAATATTTTATTTTTAAAATGCACATGTATGGCACAATACATATCTGGCCTTACAATCGTCAATGTTTTAATAAAAGTGAAAAAAAAAGACTTTAGAAAGCCTTCAATCCTACAGATTGTGCTCATTGATAGAATCAACACTTTACAGTCTCCGCAAACCACGGAAGCAAAATACTTTCAGACCTGGAAATTTCATACATGAACTTCCACAACCTCAACTACATAGGTTTATGGTGGCATTCCACAATTTAAAATAGTACTGCACAGAACAACTGCTGGTCACATTGAGATCTCTAGAAATCACAAAAAGACTCGCATGAGGCAGGGTAACTGGGTGTCTATTACTATTCCCCTCTAGGCTACACAGGATGAACTCTGCTAGGAAGTGGCGGTTTTAGATAGGGGCAATATGGGCAGCATCATGCCATGAGGGCTGCGTCTGGGCATCCTTAATTTTTTTCCGATGGCCAGAAGCCTCCACTCTTGGGTCAAGGAAGAGAGGAGATCTCCAGAGGAGTGCAGGTGAGTCACAGAGTTCGTAAGTCTGTGATTTTCCAGTACCCCCATTTCCATTCCCACCTGGCGGAGAGCTCTTTAGTAGTGACAAGTGGTGCTCATACCAGGGGGGATGCCAGATCGTCCTAGCACTGCCCTTGCTGCTAGGAGTGTTCATATATATGCATTTTATATTAGTGCCCCCAGTCAGTATTATGTTTTGTTTTTTAGTCTGCTTTTATCTTTGTTTTATTGTTCTTTTCTTTTATTCTGATTTTGTTCTTTCAAGGTTGATAAATGATAGTTTTTTTAAACCTTGAGAAACATGCAATGGTCAAATCTTTAATGGCATCCTTTGTATTTACTCTTCTCATTAAGTGCTCATTTAGGTCCCCATACACCTTTAGATCAGATTTCATTTAGATCTTCTTTTTTTTTTCCAAAACCATGAAATATGACGGGCTTTCTTAACCATCAAATCTACCTGTGTTCAATCGCAGAGGACCCGGCACTACATAGTTGTTGGTAGATCTGAAGGATATCTGACAGAGAAGATCTAAAGATGTATGGCCAGCTTTACAGTTAAAAATGGCCCAGTAAACAAGTGATTACCGCAAACATCCAGCAAGGCATTCCATGGTCGGTATTCCGGCTTTTGGCTGATAGACCTGTCATGGGGGTGTTGTCTCAACACTACCAAAGGCCTGCACAAGTTTCTGGGCTGCCCAGGAAACAACCATGTAAATGTCACCATAAGATAAAGCCTTTGTGATCTACTGGTAGATCCCCAATCCAGCTGTTGAGCACCCCTTGTTGTAAACAATTAACCGCCAGAGTGTAACTAAATGAGACATTGGTAAACTCAATGGTCAAAAATAGAAAAAGAGAAAAAAACGTATTATATATAATGTACATTTAATTAATGTACACAGGAACCTTACTTTCAACATCCAGATAAAATGAAGTATTATACTGATCATATTTATAGTACTTGGCTCTGGGACTCACAGACAGCAGAGGAGAAGTGACAACACCAAAGTGTCTATTTATTGTTCACCTAACAAAAGGAATAAGCTGGCATTTAGTTTATTTGAGGTAAGGTGAGCACACCTTAGGAATGGCCTGTTACGCCCTGCTGCGTCATGCCAAGCCATGGGCAGAGAGGCTGCATACCTAAGCGGCATGCCCAAAGCTTTCAGGCTGTTATTAACGCCAGCTCACCCAACAACTAAATTGGGCCTCTCGTCTGCAGCTTAGTAAAATCTCCACGTCTAGTATAATTAGGAAGACATAATAAAACATAACTTTTCAGCATAGTTGTTGCTTAATATGGAAAACAAAGAATAGTAAAGATCATACTGGTGAGGAAGAAGCTCCTGCAAATGAGATCAAATTTCCATTTTAAGTTCTCACTGTCCAGTAATTGCTATAAAGTAGACATGGGCAAACTAGGGGCCAAAACTAGCCCTTTAGTCTTTGACCCTTTGTCACCTTGGTGTTAAGACTCTCTGGCTCCCCTCACTCCCTGCAATAAGTGAGGATAACACCTAGAGGAGAATTGTTTGGATTGATTCCTAGAGGCCATAGTGTGCAATAGAATGATAAGGCTTCTCTATCAAAAGTTTCTATTTTTTTTTATATATTTTCTTTTTTTAAATATCCTGTCCTAGCTATGAAGACTTAGGATACCTATGCCAGGCGGCCCTTGCAGGCTCTTGGTCCGGCCCCTATGTTGCATTTAAAAACCCATTGTGGCCCACAAGTCAAAACGTTTGCCCACCCCTGGTATAGAATGTGGTCTGGGTACCTTTTATTCTAAAGCAGTAATAGTTGGCACTAAATCATGTAAATACTAAAATACTGATCTCTGGTTCTCAGTATCTTAGAAGATTAGAACATCTGACTCTGATCTACTCTGATTTACTAATCTCTGCTCTTCTAGGTCAGTGGTTTAAAATATGTCAGTAGGACAGTATAATACCCAGACATCAAGCATATTCAGGTGATCCGCAATGGCATGATGGAACCCATGAGTTTCCTCGAAAAAGGTTTTTGGTTTTTTTAAAGTAGACCTAATCTCACGTTCTAATTAATAAACTGCAGCTTTAAGCTAGGCACACACTGATCACAGTGATTGATTGGGGGGGGGGGTCGATTGCACAGGAATTTACCCGTGTGTGCCTAGCTTCCTATTTCCAGATCAGACATGGGTAACCTATGGCCTGGGGGCCATATCTGGCCTGTTAAGGTTAAATTCACATGCTCACTCAACAAACAAGCTGTTGACGACCAATAAGCATATGGAAAAAACATTACATGTCCGCTGGTTGGTTTTCAGACTTTTGCTCGATAGACCTGCCATGGGACCGTTATTTAAACAGGTCATTTCGCACTAGCCTTAGGCAGGGCATATATGGGTAGATTCCTGTGCCCAGCCAAACACAGCGCGATGACACAGCACTGCTGCGTCATCGATATCGGTTACTACTTTAGATGGGGAGCCACGGTCTACATTCAAAGTAATGGAAATCGAACAAGGTTTTCCAACATGTTGGAAACCTGTGCGGCCAAGCTTCTTCGAGCTAAAGTGTTTTAATTCGGCCTGTTGTCACCTTGGTGAGAAGACACTCTGGCTCGCCTCTGCTCCTTCCTGGCTATGACCACTGATAATGTCTAGGCCTCATCTACGCTGGAACCAGAGCATCTTGCCTCCAATATTGCCACATTTTGAATTAAATACGTCAGGTAAACTTCTTTAGACGTTATTGGGGCATTGTGATATATATTTAAAAAGTAAATAAAATATTACAATGCAATCTGTTTACATTTCCAGCCCAGTCTGGCCTCCACAGCTCATTCCTCGATGACACTAGGGTCGTCCAATCTGTCAAATTTAGGAATCCATTGGGGCCCATGTGTCAAAAGTTTTGCCCATCCCTGTACTAGTCACATTGATTCCCTTATCCCTTGCAGGGATTTTTCATTAAAGTATCATCAAAGTAAACATTGTCTGTGGACAGCAGTGCAGCATCATTGCCGCAATCACAGAAAACTGTATTAGGTGGACTTCACTTGTTTAACAGATATTTGTAGGAGTTTTCAGGAACTCTACAGTGCTGAATGGTTTATTGTAGAAAGTACAATGTTTATAAGTATTCATATATCAGTATCTAACCCATGAAGTTGGGTTTACTGGTATGCATTAAAAGGACCAAAAACTGCTACCAATAAAACAACTGGGAATTCTTTCCCTAAATGAAATCAAACAAATAGCTGAAGCAAAGTTCTCAGCAGAGACTGGACCAGTAAAGAACTGAAGCAAGCCACTCTGAGGGCTATTTGCAGTGTTCAGATGTTCTGCAGAGCTAATTGATGCCGTATAACTCATCGCTGTGTAACTGGAACAAGTTTAAAGCAGTTTTGGAAGCTAAAAGCTTAACACTTAAGAGTCAGTCTGTGAACACATCGATGGCTCTGTGGGTGGACAAGTCTGTCGTTATTGGAGAAGAGCTAAGGACAGCGAAGGGACAGAAATCATCCATAAATCCACATGCTTCAGTCTCTAGAAAATATAAAGGGATTCATAAAAAATGCAAATCAAGTGCAATTGAAGGTAAAGTTTTTTGTTGGTTACTGACATCTACATGGCCTTGACCTGGGCTGTATGGACCTTAGAGGGGTCATGTCTAAGTGGTGCAGTACCATACATGAAAAGTGTGGGACCGCACAGCATAGAGATGCAGGAGTCCATCACACCTTTCATTGGAAGTGAAGCAGACCACCATGCACATGATGTAGGGTGCATGGTAGTCCAATGGAGGAAAAAGGTGTAGCTAAGTATTTTACTTTCTGCAGTGTAGTGGGCAATTCAAATACAAGGACTGCCTTACCACAGCACATGGTATCCCACTATGCAAAGTAAAGCAACACATGTGCATTTCTGTACCCCATACATGTTAACCGAGTCTAATAAAATCACATGACCCTTCATATATTAAACTAAATCTGGGTGCTGACCTACTTGTAAAAAATGCTAGTTGCCTGACTGCCATGCTGCCTTACTGCAACCCTCGGCATCGCACTACGCAATTTACAGCAACACATGTGCATCGCTGTACCACATACATACCAACAAAGCCTAACAAAAGCCCATGGCCCTTCATGTTTAAAACAAAACCTGACTGCTGACCTACTTGTACAAAATGCTACTCACCTGGCTGCCATGCTGCCTTACTGCAACCCATAGTATGCCATTCTGCAACTTACAGAAACACATGTCCACTGCTGTACCCCATACATGTTAACCCAGCCTAACGAATGCACATGGCCCTTCATATATTGAACTAAACCTGGCTGTTGACCTACATATAAAAATGCTAGTTGCCTGACTGCTATGCTGCCTTACCAGAACCCATGGTATCCCACTCTGCAACATACAGAAACACATGTGCATTGCTGTACCACATACATGGTACCCCTAACAAGTACCTGTGCCTAATAAAAGCACATCACCCTTCACATATGAATCTAAACCTGACTGCTGACTAGAAATGGTTGAATTTTTCGACTAGCTGGCTTTGTGAGCTGATTGCAAAGCCCCTGAGCATGGTATTATCACCACAATTGCTGGAGATGTAGAGAAGGTTAGTAACATTTGAAAAAAAAAATGCTCTAGCATATGGAGTTTTTGCATAAATTAAGTTCAAAATCAAAAGTCGAAATATCAATTCGATAAAATGTTGACTTGACTTTAAACTTCATTAATGCATAAACGATTTGTGCTCTTTTTGTAGTATACCCCCAACCCTTCTCTATATCCCAGCAAGTTTGGTGAAGATACCATGCTCTGAGGTTTTGCAATTAACTCAAAATCGTCAATTTTTTTAAAAGAAATTCAACCATCTCTACTGCTGACCTACTTGGAAAAATGCCAGTTGCCTTACTGCAACCCTCGGCATCCCCTTAGGATGGGGGCAGTGGGAATTGCTGTAACACATACATGTTAACCCAGCGTAAGAAAAACACATGGCCCTTCATGTATTAAACCAAACCTGACTGCTGACCTTCTTGAAAAAAAATGCTAGTTGTCTGACTGCTGCCCTACCACAACCCTTGGTATCCCACTATACAATGTACAGCAACCCATGTGCATTGCTGTACCCCATACATGTTACCCCAGCCTAAAAAAAGCACATGACCCTTCATATACTAATCTAAACCTGACTGCTGACTAGAGATGGTCCCATTTTTCGACTAGCTAACTTTGTGAGCTGATTGCAAAGCCTCTGAAAATGGTATCATCACCAAAATTGCTGGAAATGTAGAGAAGGGTCGTGGGATTATTCAAAAAAAGAAATGTTTGCTCTAGCATGTGTAGTTTTTGCATAAATTAATTTCAAATCAAAGTGGAAATATCAATTTGATAAAATGTTGACTTGACTTTGAACTTAATTTATGCATAAACTATTTGTGCTAGTACCATACTTCATTTTGTAGTATACCCCTAACACCTTCTCTACATCTCCAGCAAGTTTGGGGATGATACCATGCATACCATACCAAGGGGCTTTGCAATTAACTCAATATTTTATTTTTTTATTCGACCATCTCTACTGCTGACCTACTTGGAAAAATGACTGCCCTACCGCAACCCTTGGTATCCTACTATGCAATGTACAGCAACACATGTGCATTGCTGTACCACACACATGCCAACCCAGCCTAACAAAACCACAGGGCCCTTCATATATTACTCTAAACCTGGCTGCTAAACCTACTTGTAGTTGCCTGACCACAACCCATGGTATACCACTATGCAATGTACAGCAACACATGTGCATTGCTTAACCCCATACATGTTAACTCATTAACCAAATGCACATGCATTGCTGTATGGTACATAGTGGGAGAGGGCAGCATGGCAATCAGGCAACTACCTGGCTGCTGACCTTCTTGTAAAAAATCATAGTTGCCTGACTGCGATGAGGATCAACCACTGACCTTCATTAGATAGTTAGGACAAGGTAAAGTTAGGAATCCCAATCTTGTTCTGGGTAAGTGACCTATGCCAAAGCATAACCATGCCTGCCAGGCAGCCATCATTTGTCGAATGACTAGTTGGCAATAGTAATTTCCATGTATCATTAGAAAGAATAGACTACGTGACCTAATGCCATACTTAGAAGTTGGTCAGGGACTAAAAGAAAGTACACCCAGTGTAACGCAATAAACCGGTATCTCCTGCCTGCCCTCTGTGTTCAGGTTATGTGCTTGGACTAGCTGGCACTGCAATTAAAATCAGGTAGAAAGCCAAGTGGAACAACACTATTTCACAACACCAACAAAGCAATCGCTTCACATCTTTTTTTTTTACAAAGACTTGCTTAATAATAAACCGACACTAACTCTACTAATTAAAGAAATATTGAAATCAATGCCAGGATGTCAGAATGAAGTCCACAGAGAGGTGTGTTTCCCAGGAACAGGAAAAAAAACCAGAGCACTGTAATTCAGTGGAAAATCCCCAAGAATCGTCCGCAGAAAGTACAAATCCACCATCACACACAGCCATGACCCCTCCACACTTCCACCAGACTTTATAGAAAACTTTTCCAAGCCGCTTCTACTTCTTCAATGGACATTGCTGCAACACAAGACGACTCACTTTACTAGAGTGATTTGCTATGTCAGTGGTTTGCCAAGTACTTTATACAAAAAGAAAAGGACCTCGGAATGGCAAACTTTCCACAATCATTTTACAGATCAAAGCCATGTTTTAAATATTTGGCACTTGAAGTCATGTGATGGAACAATGTCAGAACATTTTCTGGCTTTTGTCAAATCTTTCTAACCCTGCACTCCCAGTCAAGTCATAGCAATGTACCAACATCATTTTGTATGCATACAATACATTGTGTTCATATAACACAAACAAGCTTATGATGATATTAAAGTGGAATACATTGTGTGCATAGATGCTACAATAACAAAAGACACAACAAGCTTATGATATTAAAGTTGGAAACATTGTGTCTATATTATAATAAAAAAGACAGAACAAGCTGATGATATTGAAGTTGCATACACTATGTACATATTCCAATATAAAAAGACACAACAAGCTGATGATATTGAAGTTTGATACATTGTGTATATATTATAATATAAAAAGACACAACAAGCTGATGATATTGAAGTTGGATACATTGTGTATATATTATAATATAAAAAGACACAACAAGCTGATGATATTGAAGTTGCATACACTATGTACATATTCCAATATAAAAAGACACAACAAGCTGATGATATTGAAGTTGCATACACTATGTACATATTCCAATATAAAAAGACACAACAGACTTATGATATTGAAGTTGCATACACTATGCACATATTCCAATATAAAAAGACACAACAAACTTATGATATTGAAATTGCATACACTGCGTACATATTACAATATAAAAAGACACAGCAAGCTGATAATATTGAAGTTGCATACAGTATGTACACATTACAATATAAAAAGACACAGCAAGCTGATGATATTGAAGTTGCATACAGTATGTACACATTACAATATAAAAATACACAGCAAGCTGATGATATTGAAGTTGCATACACTATGTACACATTACAATATAAAAATACACAGCAAGCTGATGATATTGAAGTTGCATACACTATGTACACATTACAAGATAAAAAGTCACAACAAGCTGATGATATTGAAGTTGGATACGTTGTGTATATATCATCATACAAAAAAACAAACAAACTTATTTTGTTGAAGTATGTTACATATTAAAATAAAAAACATAAAATGCACAACATGCTTTGTGATGATATTGTTGAAGTATAAAAGTAACACACAGGATAGACTTTATACATGTTGTATTGTGTACCTTTAACAGAAGTGCTCAGTGTGTGCCATGCCAGGACCCCGGGACAGTTCTGATCCGGGTGACTACATCCAACAGCCAGGAAGCCAGAAAGCCAAATCTCAACATGTCATCGTGACTGTGTAACCCAAAAAGTATCCAGCAAACAGAATCCACAGCGATCGGAGTAATTCCAGTGTATAGGGGGGCTGGGAGAAGGGGAGAGGGGGGGGCTGTCACCCAGAAATGTGGTCCAGAGAGGGTCACCTGTGCCAAGTATGTGGCAGAGCAGTGTCAGGATGGCAGAGGATGGCAGCTCACACTGTGCCGGGTGCTTGTGTAACTGTGATGATCCAGCTCCTCCTCCTCTCCTCTCCAGCCTGTGTATGAGGAGTGAGCTGGAGAGAGGCAGAGCAACTACTGCAGAAACTAGGTCAGCTCCAACATTGCCAAGTAGCCTGCTCTGTATACAGGGGAGGATGAGGGTCATCCCCCTGCTGGTGCAACCACCTCTTCAACTCTACTGACTGATGGGGTCCAAGCATTGTACCCCCTAAATGACGTCAATGTGGTCACAATCATGTCAGGTGATGAAAATCTGGTGTGTGGATGCTGAAGGAGTATTTGCTTGACTTTCTGAGACAGGATCAGCGCAGTGGGCAGGAGGCTGTCAATATAAAAAAATTATAATTCCCCCATGAAGCCCCCTATACACCTTAAAGCTAGGCACACATGCCAAGCCCAGCGCGATGCTGGAGCTTCCCCGATATCGAGCCACAGCACTTCTGCGGCTGGCAGCCCTTCCGGTACTTTGGCTGGTGACCCGTGGTCATTCAAAGTAATGGACTTCAACCAAGGTTTTCCAACATATTTAAAACCTGTTTGGTCGAGTTCTTTTCAATCTAGTAAAAGATTCGAGCAACATTGGGTGCCATTGAGAGCGCACGGCGCCGGACGATGCTCAAATCTATTACTTCATCGAGCCAAGTATGCTCAGCTTTAGATCTCTCTGTACAATTTCCTTTAGATCAGTGGTTCCCACCCCTGAGGAGGAGCAAAGGTATGATGGGGGCACTGGTCCTCATTCTTGATCTGTGTTTGAATGGGGAGGGGGGATGGATAATGTACCTAAATAGAAAAGGGGGGCCCTGCAAGGAAAGTTTGGGAACCACTGCTTTAGATCTACCAACAACTATGTAGTGCCAGTGTTCTGAGATAGTTTTCTACCCTTGCAACTGCGCATGTGCAGAAAGCCCCAGTTTTTGGGAATTTCAGAGTTAATCTCAGGGTTTTTGAGTGTCAAGGTTAGGGGTTCCGGGGGGGGGGGGTTAAGGTTAGGGTTTGGGGGTTCCGAGGGTTAAGGTTATGGGATTGGAGAAGTTAGATTAATTTTAACCCCCCAAACCCCTAAAATAAACTCCCCCATCCCCAAAAACTCACTCCTACTATCCCCCCCTAACCTTAACCCCTCCCCAAACCCCTAACCTTCATGCGCAGTTGAAAGGGTAGGAAAATATCTCAGAACACCGGGTCCTCCCCTGAATACATAGTGATTAGGAACAGTTTAATATGAAAAAAGGTCCTCATATTAGGTTATGTTCCCACTTGGTTGAAGTCATTTTAATCGCATGCTACGATCACAGGCAGCCAATTGGGTGTAATTGACCAGATAATTTTTACACAAGTTTTTTACAAAAAAATCGCCCCCCAAAAAAACATTGCCCCTTTATCGCGCCTATAGAGAATGAATGGAACAAAACACATCCATTCGCCTGTGATCAGAACGCAGGGAGCTGTGTTTCTGATCGCAGATCCAATAGCATCCACATCCGATCATGACCTGATCAAACTGACATTGCCTCATTAACATGTAGGTAATTGGCACCACCATCTCTCATTGATGATGCTGGAGAGGCGAATCCGGAACAACTGGCAAGTTTTGCTGGGGATAGGTCAGTATACAAGAGCAGAGCTGGCCATACACCGGCAGCTACCCGTTCGAACGATCAATCGCAGCGCAGTGGCGCCATCACGTTCGTCAAGTGGCGATCGAGCGGGATTTATGGACATGTTGGTTCTCTGTTCGATTGACTTTAGGCCATACACATATTGATTTACCCTTTGTGTGCCGGCCATTACCCTTTTACCCTTTTGTGTGCCATCCAAAGTAATGGGATCAGCCAGGAATCTACCGACATGTCGAATCAGCGTGAGATCCAACATGCAGGAGAATCCTGGTCGATCTGAACAGGTGGGCACACCCCATTAGCGGCCAAGCGACCGCCGGGCAATTGGCGGGAATGTGCACGGCAGTCGATTGGCAAAAAACAGCTGTAGGCAGAATGTTAATAGCAAGGGATGCAATCCTGCATGGCAGAGTCTGACAAAGGTCACTCCAAACTTTTTCATTCATCATTTACTTTGAATAAAAAGTGCAAAACAGGTTAGCCGATTTCTAGTTTACATCCAGGTATCTGGACCTTTTAAATATGAAAGAGTTTTAATTCCCATTCTAGCCCACTGACATTGAAATATTCTGTGATCCCTCACACAAGGGGTCTGCAACCTTTGGCTTCGGGCCGTATGCGGCTCTTAAGCCTTCTTGTTGTGGCTTCCTGGATGTCTGGAAGCCTTCTCCTTCCTACCAACAAATAAGCACTGGAAGAAAGAATGAAGGAAGAGAGATTGTGCGAGCAGCAAAGATGGCTGTCTGCAGAAGCGGGTGCAGTTTCTCGTTCTCTCCCTCGCTGTGACTGGAACTAACAGTGACCACAGCAGGGGACAGTCCTGTGCCCTGCGCATTACATAGCATAAATGTGAATGTGTTATGTTTTCTGCTCTGCGCTAAATAATTTATGAAAGAGGTGGAAAAATGGCTCTTTTGATAGAAAGGCTAGGGCTCCACTATGCGTTGAACACATGGATTTTACCGCAGTGCACAAGCTGGCCATTCACGGGGGCTTTGACAGGACTGTCTCCACAGCCCATCAGAGCTCTTAAATCCCTCGGTTTTGAGCCTCCGTCCCGATGATGACGACACAGCCCATCCGTGTCCACAGGTACACAACGGAGGCTTTAGGCTATGAGCTGGCATTCGCTGATGTCAGCGCATAGTGGAGCCCTAGCCTAAAGCTGGCCAAACACCTTTAGATCTCTCTGTCAGATATCCTTTAGATCTACCAACAACTATGTAGTGCCGGGTCCCCTGCGATTGAACACAGGTAGACTTGATGGTATAGAAAGTCCCTCATGTTACATGGTTTTGGTAAAACAAAAGGAGATCTTAAGGAAATCTGACAGAGAAATCTAAAGGTGTATGGGGGCCCTAAAGGTTTTGACTCCACTATGCGGTAAGGAAGCGCTGGAATAATGCATCCAATTAAACGCAACTCATGCATTAGGGCTGCATTTGTGACGTGTCCGTTTTATTGTGTTTCATTTTATACCATGAACGCATCAAAATATGCATACCATTGCGTTTAAAGGTACTCAATTAAATTTCTATGGGTGCGTCAACGCAGCCATACTTGCATTGGCTTACGTTGCGTTAATGTGAATGCAGTGCTCTGCGTTGATATTAACGCAACTCAAGCTGACAGATCACACCAAAAGATGTGTAGACACATCCACTGACTAAAGCCTATAGGTTGCAAACATGTTGAGTTAATGCAAGTTGAACATATTTGAGGATGTTACTTTGGTAGGAGGAACATTTTCTATAGCTTTTAGATATGATGTGGCACCTGCACAGCTCCACAGCTTAACGTAGGGGTCCCAACGGAGCACACAAAGCTGTGGGGACATGGCCTAATTCAGTTACATCACATACAATTTACCTGCTCGGCAGATGCTTTGTTCACACTTGCGCCGATGCAGGAGTTAACGCACTGTACTAAGTTAACCCCCTGCATCAGCGAACTGGCTTAGCGCAGTGAGAACACAGCATCTGCCAAGCAGGTAAAGTGTATGTGATCCGTCGGAACCCCCGCCAAGCAATGCACTTAGCATAGGGGGTCCCGACGGATGTGGAGACATAGCTTTAATATGAAGTTTGGGGCTTCTGTACTCCAGCCGTGCTACATGTAACTTAAGAAGATCAAATGTACATCCAAAATCCAGATAATGGTCTACATGCGGCTCTCCATTTAAATCAGGGGTCCAGAAACTTTATCAACATCAGACTGATGGGAGCTGGACTAAAATAAAACACAAGTGAATTATAGTGTTGATCTAGAATATTCGAATGTCGAATATTTTTCGCGAATATCGGCAATTCGAGAATTCGCCAATATCTCGAATATGCCGGCGAATATGCGCAATTCCGAATATTCGCAATATGGCCATGTATTGCGAAAATAATATTCGCATTGTGAAAATAAAGATAGCATGTGACCATTCATTTTAAAGATTTTCTCGATGCGAATATTATTTTCGCAATGCGAATATGATTTTCACAATACATGATCATACTGCGAATATTCGCATTTCCGAATATAGAATCGAATATTAGCAGAATTATTCGTGAAATATCACAAATTCGTATATTGCCTATGCCGCTCATCACTAGTGAATTCCCACAAACACACAAAACTCAAAAAACATACCAACTAGACACATGCAACACACAACTACACAGACACAACACACTCACATACAATTCAACCATACATACACACATACATAAACAATAATATACATATAACATCCATGAACCAACAACACACCACTCTTCTTCACACAACAAGCACACACACATATACAGCACACACTACTATCCAATAATATACACATAACATCCAGAAAACCACACAGCACCAGAGATCGGCTGCCTCACTCAACGACCTCGACCAAAGACGTTTGTTGACAGGCCGGGTGCGTGGACCAGATTAACTGTCCCGGAGTGCTGTAGCTTGAGGATCCCCATCCATAACACTACATAGAAGCATCTCCTAATCCAATTAGAATTGAGTTTTTATTCACGTTTAAAGTCACATGAAAGGGTCCTTCTGACCGTGAAGTACTTTTCCAAACAAATTTTGCTTGGTTAAAGCCCCCCAGTGTTGAGCTCATCACTCTGTAAATATGACAGTGGTCTCCTACAATGTGTGTATATTTACTGCCTGTATCACTTGAAGAAATCCAACGCTGTTGAATTTGCTTTTGTGTTTTAAATAATAAAAAATAGCTATAGCTTTGCATGTGCTCATGATGTATCAGCTTCTAAATCATTAAACTGTCACTCTGAATTTAATCTGACAGGTGTATCCCGGGGGAGCGCATATTACTTTCCAATAAACGCAACCCATTAATATTGAAGTGGTAAATAGAATTTTTACATGTGTTAATTTTATACCCTGTTATATGCTCAGTGGTGGCGGATGGTGTGATTTTTCATCAGCGATACATTTTGACCCACTGGCTGACCTATCTACATAGGAATCCATCAACAATGTAGTGCCAGGTCCTCCCTGATAGAATACATAGTGATTTGAAGGTATATATCACTGCTATGTAGTGCCAGGTCCTCCCTGATAGAATACATAGTGATTGGAAGGTATATATCACTGCTATGTAGTGCGGGGTCCTCCCTGATAGAATACACAGTGATTGGAAGGTATATATCACTGCTATGTAGTGCCAGGTTCTCCCTGATAGAATACATAGTGATTGGGAGGTATATATCACTGCTATGTAGTACCGGGTCCTCCCTGATAGAATAAATAGTGATTGGAAGGTATATATCACTGCTATGTAGTACCGGGTCCTCCTTGATAGAATAGATAGTGATTGGAAGTTATATATCACTGCTATGTAGTGCCGGGTCCTCCTTGATAGAATAGATAGTGATTGGAAGTTATATATCACTGCTATGTAATGCCGGGTCCTCCTTGATAGAATAC
>CM070040.1:65658449-65688981 GCA_036250615.1 Ptychadena robeensis | reverse complement strand
GGTGCTGTCTCGCATAGGGCACCTAAAGTGCTAGAAGCGGCACTGCTCTCAGTGATCACATATGCCAGGTCTCTTCTATCTCTACACCACACGATCTGCAGGTCCGCAGCAAATATTTTATCACCCTCTTGAAAGTGGTCTTGTTCCACTGATTCTCCACTGAACTCCAAGAGATGTCCTTTTTTGACCCTGTTATATCTCTTCAGTAAGTCCCAAGGGTATTCAGCTGTTCCCATCATCCATTGATACTCCAAAAGGCTATACTCTTCATGATAAGCTGCTTTCAAAAAAAGGTATGTGTATATAACTGAGCCAAATATATGATTATGTTATACTAGTGGTGGCCAACTGAGATGATATGGAGGGCCACAAGTGCGGCCCTCAGCATTACTAAAGGGCCGCACATAACATTTTCAATCTATACTGACTTGTATAAGCATTTTTTAATGAATAAGAAATGACAGAAGGCAGAGCTAGAACCTTTTTAATTTTTAAATAACAAAACGTGTTATAAATGATACTTCAAGCATTAGGCAACATTGTAGTGTGGTAATGCACATTTTGTGCCATAAACATCGTCAAAGGTAATGTGCCGCAATATACACTATACACCCCCATTCATTGGTAGAATAGTGGGAGCATAGGCACTCCCCTGTCTGCCCACCAATACTTTGAGCGATGGAGAGCAGCGTTATGATGTCATCACATTGCTCTCCACAGCTCATTTGTCTGTCCCCACTTGTTACTAGTGATGATCGCGAATATTCGGATTCCGAATATTAATCGCGAATATCGTCAATTCGGAAATTCGCGAAGATGGTGAATATATTGCCGAATATTCACAATTCCGGATATTCTGTATTTTTTATCCATTACACTTCCCTCTCAATGTGAGTGGACGAATGGGAAGTCTGCAACAAGAGCTTAGCAACACCATCATCAGATTTTTAAATGAATATTGGGGTGATGCGAATATTGCGAAAATCGTCACTTTTAAAATTCGCATAAAAATTCGCACCATGTTAAACATATATTGCGCAATAACAAAAAAAAACCGAATATTGCCGAATGCGAATATTTTCCGAATGTTTTCCATAAAATTCGCGGCTTGCCGCGAATACGAATGTTGCCTATGCCGCTCATCACTACTTGTTACGTGTGTGGGGACCTTTAGTCTCTGGCCGATGTCGGAGTCCCCATTCAAACTAACGGCCGGCACGCAAAGAGTGCCTGCCGATACTCTGAGCGATGGAGGGCAGCATGATGACGTCATCACGTTGCTCTCCACAGCTCATCTGTCGGTCCCCACTTGTTACATGTGGAGGGACCTTTAGTTTACCTTGTACTGGAAAGACATCTCTGCTCCTATAGATGAAGACAAGAAGATTGGCAAAGCTAAGCCAGGCTTGTGCCTTTAATGTATTACTTTCCCCAGTGTTGTTTGACAGACAAAACTGACAGACAGGATATTCATTATGTAAACTTCATTTAATACACATAAACTGTTTACTATGACTAGGAAGTTAAAAAGTTATTAAATGTTGGTGTCCAGCCCAGATCATTGTGTTTGTTGTGTTGATAAATGAAGAATCCTCATCTATTATGTCAAACTTTTTTTTAACTGGTTTAACTGGTTTGGCAAGTCTATGTGCCCATGTATAAATGTGTACTTATGCATTAGTCTTGGGACTTTAAATAACACCTCATGTAGAAACATTGGACCAGACATATCTAAACATATTTAATATTTTTATTAAGCATATTTTTACAAAAGTTAAAAGATCAATAAAAGTGCATTACAGTTCTTAAAGCAGGTTTGTGTCGACACGTTTCGCACATGCTGGGCTTCCTCAGGACAATTTTATAAGTAAGGCAAGATCGAATCCTCCAAATGAACATAATAGCATGGCGAGGTCACAATACCTGTGTTGCCCCCTACAGGACAGACAGGATATATATTCCTAGCGTCATCTATGATGTGAACCCAGGACGCCAATGCCTGTATTCACATACAGGTGAATAGTGAGGGTGTCCCCCCACCTCCCCAGCCTCATCATTGAGAGGTGGAACTGGTAAGAAGAGGTGAGGATGCTGACACTGCAGGACAGTGAGGGCTCTCCTGTAAGAGGTCAGCTACCCCATATGTGGCTCAGGGTTACCAATTAAAAATCTACCCCTAACACACTTGGCAATACTGCTAAGGGTATGTTTCCACATCCGTGGGGACCCCCTACATTAAGCGCAGTGCTTGGTGAGAGGTTGCGACGGACCACATACACTTTACCTGCTATGTCCTTACGGCATTAAGCCATTCCTCTGATGCTGGGGTTAACGTAGTCCAGTATGTTAACCCCTGCATCGGTGGATGGCTGAACACAGCATCCGCCTGCCAAACTGAAACTGAGCCAATCGATTAGAAGGGTTGTTGTACTTCATTGTCCTAATTGCAGCATATTTCCAATTTTTTATAAATTTGCACAATAATATTGAAATTTTGGCATCTCATTGACCATCTCTAGTCATGCACTAGTGCCCATAAGAGGCAATGTGAGGATACAGTATAGAAACAGATTCTTTTTAATAAATCATTTTCAAGTAGAATTTTGCATGTGTACTTACACCACTGTAATAGCAGCTATACTCCAGATATAGTATGAGCAATGCGAGCTGCTTGTTGCCGCTCTCAGCCACGGCTCGTTGAAGAAGCTGTCTATCCATTTGTTATGAACGTTATTTTTCAGACTAATCTTGAATAAAACACATAATGGATGCTGTAGCTATTATGTGCGATGAATCATCCTGAAATCTCTATGGGCTAATAACATACATGGATACGCTTCACACCCACAGCTAATCAGTGGAAATACAAGAGGGCACTTGTATTTCATGTTTATGACTAACAAATTTTGACAAGATCCATGAAATATGTAGGTCAAGAAGACAATCATATGCTCAGCTGCAACCTCTGGCACCTTCCTTTTTTATTGTTGGTTAGAACACAATTCTCACAAAGACCCCGGCCTTGGTGTGGGTGTGCTTCTGACTTACAAAGCTGAAGGTGCAGTTTGAGGTAAAGGGCTGCCCATAGGAACCAATCAAATATTGGATCATATTTTGCAGAATACAAGGCAAACTTGTTTTAGCACCAGATAACATTTTTACATATGTCAAGAAAAATAGCCTTTTTTATGGGGGATCAACAGGTATCTTCGGCGGTGTGGGTATTCTTCCGCCGGTCGGATCAGCCATGCAGGCGGTAGAGTCAAGTTAATTTTTTAGATCTCTACACGGCTCCCCACTGTCTTCTTATGGGATCTAAGCTGCGCAGGGATCTAAACAAAGATCAGCTGCGCAGCGATCTTAAAAAAGATCTGGCCGGCAGAAGAATACCTACACCGCCGATGCCTGTCAAGATCATTTTGTTGTTAGACGTCATGGGACACGCACTGGCCGTTGGAGCTGGCAGTGATGAAGAGATCCCTGAAGAGGAGTGATGAAGTAATGAAGAGATCCCTGACCAGTGTCCGGTCGACATCTGCTCCCTGTCAAAATCTGCTCCCCGGTAGCACCGAATGACGAACAGGGGGAGCACTACCGGGGGAGCTGATGCTCCTACAGCAGCTGCTGTGTCCATGCCCCCGGTCTCCATCAACATGTGTTCCCGGGACCCATGAAAAGCAGTGGCCGCGAACCTGTGACCTACAGCTGCTTCTGTGTCTATGCTCCCTCATTTCCATGCTCTCCATCGAGATCTGCTCCCCCTGTAGCACACAATGTCATGCGGGACAGGTCGCATGAACTTCGGTATGGGTGGCGTGACATAGGGGGTCCATATCTCTGGAAGTAATGGTGTTTGGCTGCACCCATCGATATTAGCACCCCCATTTATGTTGCACCATCCATACTGAAATTCATGCAACCTGTCCCACATGACATACAGGGGGAGCAGATCTCGATGGAGGTCATGGAGACCGGAGAGCATGGACACAGTAGCCCCCGTAGATGACAGCTTCACGGGCACTGCTTAGGATGGCTCCCCGGTCTATATCAGCTCCCCCCTCATCTCATTAGATGTGCTCCCCCTGTTGGCCATTCTGAACTACAGGGGGAGCATTGCTAAAGGAAGCTGCGGGATCACAAGTAAGCTACCCTCAGCTACCCTCAGACCCCCACACTCTGGGTAACCGATTTTTGCATCGAAAATTTACCACACTCTGGAATACTGTCAGGAGGATAAATGGGGAACCACAGCCCTTCTTTTATAAGAAAAGTAGTAAATTAATTCTGATGGAAATATGTTCACAGTAGAGATTGAAATATTGACATGAGCATGTTAATACACGCAGACTGAAACTGAGCCATTCTCTCTCAGGAGATGTTCTACTTGATTGGCTCAGTTTCAGTCTGCATACAATCTACATTCATGCTAATGTCATAATGTGGAAATCTCATTGACCATCTCTAGTAGACACATGTAAAGAAAAACTACGGCCAAACCAAATTTGGCATTGAAGAAAAGTGATGGCCGAACTGTTTGCAAGGCCGACAGTTTGGCCGCAAACATGGATGTTCGCATTCCTTCTAGCCAGTACGGGTGCTCGTCCCACTCCATTCACCGGAGAGTAGGAGCTTATTATTTTTCCACCGGCAGGATCAGGAGCAGTAAGATCCCGCCGGAGGAGGAATCTTTTCACTAGAGACTGGATAGAGAACCCGGTCTTCTATTGAAAAGCCAGCTCCAAAAACCAGAAGTGACATCAGTGAACGTCAGACGATCTGCTTGTTCATGAACGGACTTGGCTGAAGTTCGGCCATCACTATTGAAGAAGACTAGACACAAGTACCAATTTAAGGTACCAGTTTATGCTCTTTTTAAACTATAGGTTTTCCTTCAATTTCTTTCCTATTCTTGATGCTTCTTGTAGTTTAAAAGGCCACTAAAAATCCATATGGACATAGTGGATGAAAAGGCCTCACACGAAATTTTATCCAGCACCAGTATAGACTGTCCAGAATGCACCATCCAGTGAATGTTGATCTGTACTTCCAAGGGTATTTAAGCTAGTGAATCAGCATGACAACCATGGCACTAGTACAGGGGTGGGAAAACTTTTTGACTTGTGGGCAACATTGGCTTCTTAAATTTGAAAAAGGGGCCGGACCATGATCCTGTAATGGACAACCCGCCACAGGTGTGCCAATTCCATGCATCGCTGGCATCACAATGATGGCTGTGATGTGTAATAGGCGACGTGTGACAGGTATGATGTTATCTTTTAAAATTTCCTGCACTACAAAAATGCTCATTTGTTGCAATGAGCAGAGATAATTCCTAGAGACTGTTGTCACCATGAGGATGCGCCAACAGTGTCATCACATGATCACAACACTGCATCGTCCCCAATGCAATAGTTGGGCACCTCTAGGCATTATATGCACTCACTGCAGAACAAGTGTGGAAGCATATTTTAAACAAAGGGCCGGAAAAAACCTAAACAGGCCTGATCTGGCCCCCAGACCTCAGTTTGCCCACCTCTGCACTAGTGTCATCATAATGGTTAATTTAGTCAGAAAAAAGTCTATATTTACCGCTACAGATTATCTGGTATGTTAATCCTTGATTAGTGGATTTATGTTATACTTTCAAAAAAAATTTTGTTGGAGAAAGATCTGTGTTACAATAAACAAAATATATTTTTGGGATTATAAGACACGCTTTTTCCCCATTAAAATCAATGGCAAAATGTTTGTGCATATGATGGTCTGAATATTTATAACTTTTTTTCAATCCCAAACATCCTGGGAGCAATATCACTATATCCCAATAGATATGGAATGGAATTTTACCCATTCCCTCCAACCAAGCCAAAAGGTCACTGCTAAAAGGAAGATTTTAGCTGCATTAGCACTAGCAATACCCATTCTCTGAACACACTGGCCAACCATCTGGGTAAATTTAGGCTATTTAGATAGCACAGGTTGTGTCGTTGAATTGACATTCAACGATGCAAGAAAAAAGTTATGTGACACTCATCACAGGAGACTCATCTCTCCTCCCATATGTAAATAGCTGCTCCCATATGTAAATAGCTGCTCATGGGTCATTTGTTATTGCCAAATTGTAAAATGTGTCTCTCCATAAGTTGGTCAGCGTGTTCAGAGAATGGGTACTGCTAGTGTATAGACATGCTAAAGTTTCAGTCCTGTAACCTATGCTGGATCTAAGCTCTGCCTCCTGGCACTGGAAGGCCGTGTTTGGGGCCTTGGGACAGGAACTTGTGCAGTATGTGTCACCAGCATCTGTCACCCACTTCGGTGCGCTGTAGGGACTGTTTGAGGGCGCATACACAGAGACTGAGATCAGTGGAGCATGGAAGGTTTATGTGCTGTTTTAAGGATGCTCTTTTGTGTGCCAGGCAGCACATTATCTTTAGGAAGGAGAGGATGTCCATTGAGGACTGTTGCAGACTGATCCACAGTCTGCTCAGAGACTATCACCTTATGGACTCTTTGGAGGAGGAAGACTGAAGAGTTTTGGTTCTCCACCCCCCCCCCCCCCCCCCCCCCCCCCCCCCTTTTCCCCAATGTGCCGATTTTGTTTTTAAATAAAACTTCAGACCTGTCTATCCCCCCTCCCTGCACCTCATTCCCCTCCCCCATCCCACCTGTTGCTTGTTTGTGGATACGTTACAGAATGTAATGTACAGAAATGTTAAATAGATCAATGTAAAGTGATGTATATAGATGCATGGAGGAGTCATGTGGTCATAGCAGGACTGGAAATTTCTCTGGCACTACACGCCACACATTTCACCTCAAATAGTGAAGTCATCGAGGGGCACATGCGTGTGTGAGGTCAGTACAATAATATGAATAATATATATTTCATTATTTATGTGTGGGTGGGCTGTACTGATTTGGTGCTGCGTCGCAGTACAGGGTGGAATGTGCCTCCTGATTGATGATGATGTCTTTAATGAAACTTTCAATAAAGCCTCCTGGCACTGGCCTTTTAGCTTGGCTGTAGTAATATAGAGTGAATGCTGCCATCCCCTGCCTACTTTGCTGGAACATGCTGTATATTTACTGTATGGGACGGCTATTTATATTTTTCTAACTTTTTTTCTCCAAAACAATGGGGTGCGTCTTATGGTGCGAAAAATATGGCCCAATAATAAGTAGCATAAAGCCTGCCATACACACGCCGATGTGTGCAGGCAGACTAGTCCCGATATCTTCCGGGATGCTAACGTGATGACATCATCACATTAGCACCCCGTTGCATTATGGGGCCCCTTCAGTCGGCGGGGCACCCTTTGTGTGCCGGCCATAAACTGCAATGAAGACGCCGTCTTCATTGCAGCTTATGGCATCGGCTTGCCTCGGCTTGCATCGGTCAGAGAAGATCGGACATGTCCGTTCTCTGTCCGGCCGAGCAGTGGGGCGACAGGGATCTGTCGCCCCATGTGGGCACATGCCAATTAGCGGCCGATTTTTAACCTGACCGACGGCGCGAGCGCGCACGCCCGTCGGTCAGATTAGAAAATCGCCCGCTTATCGGCATGTGTATGGCTAGCATAAGTCTAATTCATCATTCACCTTTTATCCAGAGGACTGTATGTCAGTCTGCTTTAAAAAGCCACAACAGTGTTGCAGGGAAGAGAAGGAAATATAAACTCTTATCTGCACAAATTGTCAGCCATTATAGAAGGTGATTATGTCTACAGGCCAATATTGTAAAGAGACTTTTATTTTTTTTCTCTCTCTCTTTCTGCATTCTACATGGATGCGGCAAAACAATTGATGTTCACAGCAGTCAGAAGGTGTGGAATAGGATCAGAGATATATTTATAGGAGCCATAGGCAAAGGGAAGTAATAGGATTTAATAGCTCCACATTATTATAAAGCATGCACCCAATGGATATTAACACAATTATGTCCTTCACCCCACTCATGAAGATTACACTGAAAGCCACAGTTACAGCAGAAGCAATAATTATTCTGCAGGAAACTTGAAAAATGGACAAAATAATGATGGCAGCAATGAATAGTGATACTACCACTGAGAATTAGGTATGTTGATTGAAGCCTTGCAATAAGCCTACTCTACCGTAAGATGAGCAAAGTACAGGAAAAAAGCACTTTGGCTTTATGTTTTACCATAGCCTATATACTTATTGTAATAGCTTAGATGGCCAAGAATACCAACAATTTTCTTCATATAGAATTTATATAATGTGGAGGCCCAAAGGTGGTCATACATGGGTTTTATCTGTAGAATCGACTTAAATTTTTTTTAACCCCCCTAGTGTTCTGCCCATATTGTGCTATTTTCTACTGAAGAGGCAGTGCTGGATACAGATGGTCGAATTTTTTTTCAAAGTTTGACAATTTTGCCGATTTCGAGTTTATGGAAAAGCCCCTGAGCATGGTATCATCACCAAACTTGCTGGAGATGCAGAGAAGGGTTAGGGTACACTACAAAAAAAAAAATATAACAAAAAAGTTTTTGCATAAACTAAGTTCTAAGTCAAGTCAAAATTTCAAAAATTTAAATTTCAACTTTAATTTTGATCTTATCGTATTTTTTGGCATATAAGCCGCATTTTCACCCCCAAAATAGGGGGCAAAAAAGTGCCTGCGTCTTAAACGCCGAGCGCGCGAACCCCGCGGCCACTTGGCCATCGGTGGTCGTACATTGGCTTCCTGCCAGCTCCTCCAACAGAGGGCAGCTGTGGGAGCTGTGTGTTCAGATAAAAGAGCCGATGTTCGGCTCTCCCATCTAACTGCCGCATCCCCATACCGTTCAGCTGACAGTGTACTGCTGCTAGAGCCACCTGCTGGCCGAATTGGATATTGCATCCATTAAATTCATTGCATTATCCCAATTGATGTGTTATTAAATCTTTTTTTTCTGGATTTCTGCCCTAAAAACTGGGTGCGTCTTATGTGCCGGTGCGTCTTATAAGGCGAAACGGTACTGTATTTTTTGGACACACTGGACCATAAGACACACCATGTTTTTAGAGCAGGTAAATGAAAAAAAAAAATTTAAATGTTCTCAGTTGGAAAAAAAAATTCCTGCAGTATCCAATTTCAGCCACAACAATGGTGTCACTAGAGAGCACACTTCAGGCACGGTTGCGGTATATTCTGCACTCTTCTTTCCTTTCTTGCCAGCGTATGAGCTGCATGGTGATCGTAGCAAACAGGCAGACATAGATGGAAGCTGCCGGCTGGCGGCTTCCATGTGTGTCTTTCTGATGTACTGCTTCTATCAGCAGTGCTCTGCTGGTAGAAGCAGTACAGTACAGATGGCCGCATCTCATCTGAAAGCACGGAGAGCTGGTGGAAAGCCAAGGCGCGCATTCAGACCATAGGAGGCAGGCACTATTTGCCCCTGATGGGGGTGAAAAAGTGCATTTTATGGTCCGAAAATACGCTAATTTATGCAATTTTTGTGATGATGCCATGTTCACGGGCTTTGCAATCAGCTCACAAAGTCAGCAAGTCGAAACATTTTACCATCTCTAGTGCTGGAATCAATGGACGCAGGCTTGCTGAGAATTCGTGAGTACCCTCGATCCCAGTTTGTTAAGAGTTTGGTTCCTTTCAACCGCTAGGGAGGTTAAGTACCAAAAGTTATAGAAAAGATATAGGATGAATCTTGTCAGTAGATTGTACAAGTATATGATGGGTTACTTAAGTGGTTCAATCAATATGTATCACACTTGAGTTTGAGTTCATACCTCTTCATAACTCTAAAATAATGAAATGTAGGCTTCAACTGCACTGTAGAGGAGGTACCCTGTTTCCCCTATGATAAGCCATCCCCATCAAATAAGACACCCACCGATACCTGCCCCTGCCCGAATCTCCCATTCGGGTAGTACAATGGGTCACTGTGTGCCTCTGTGTGACTCCATCAGGGCTGGCTGCAGTGCAGGAAGGACAAGCAAGCTGCTGATCCCTGCCGCAGCGGAGTCTGTTACCCAGCCATACCTGTAGAACTCAAAAAAAGTGAGTCAGTGAAGGGGAAGGGGACAATGATTGGCACAGAGTGATCAAAGGGGACAATGAATGGCACAGAGTGATCAGAAGGAGATAATGAATGGCACAGAGTGATCAGAAGGGAACACTGATTGTCACAGAGTGATCATAGAGGACAATGTTTGGTGCAAAGTGATCATAAGGGGACACTGAATGGCACAGAGTGATCAGAAGAGGACAGTGAATGGCACAGAGTGATCAGAAGGGGACAATGATTGGCACAGAGTGATCAGAAGGGAACACTGATTGGCACAGAGTGATCAAAGAGGACAATGATTGGTACAAAGTGATCATAAGGGGACAGTGAATGGCAAAGAGTGATCAGAAGGGGACAATAAATGGCACTGAGTGATCAAAGAGGATAATGTTTGGCACAGAGTGATCAAAGGAGACAATGAATGGCACAGAGTAATCAGAATAAGACATCCCCCTGAAAATAAGACCTAGGGCATATTTTGGCGTTTTAAAAAAATATAAGACAATGCCTTATCATCTGGAAAACACAGTATTAGGATCGATTGATATTAGACCGACAGTTGATATTTACATTGTGTATTAATCATCACACAAAAGTTGATGCATTTATGGCTAGCTTAACATCCCTGGCAGTACGCCTGTACCAATTATGCGATACAGGTAATTGAAGCAGACTACATAGTACATTACCATGCTGGGAAACCGACGCGCCCATAGAGGTCTATGACGCCGCTACCCCACCTCTCCAGCATCATGTTTGCTATAAAAGCCAAGTCTGCCTTAAATAAGAAGGTCTGTTCAAACTTTTACTGGTGCAATATATTGTGAGATGCTGGTTGGGTTGTGGATGGCTCCAGGGTCTCCATATTTTGGTATTTGCTAAGCAAACTCCAATAATATACCTTTCAGTAATTCAACAACTGTGCAGAGACAATTGCTTTTACAATCATATTTATAGTCACGTTTAGTATTAGTGACTGCTAGCATTATGTGATCACTGCTGCAGTATCTATTTTCTGCTCTGTCAGAACCAGTCATCCTTGTATTAGCTTATCTAGGGAGCTTACCTTGATCTACAGCTTAGTTCTGATGTCACAAGAAATAAACACAAAGATGTCAATTAAGGAAAGCTGATAGAAAGCTAGCTAATACTATCTAATAAATTATCAGTGAAAGTAGCTATACCATAGACATCATAAACCCATACAATAAAACAAATACATTCACAGTACCAATTTTGCACAAGTAGAATGCAAAAAAGTTGGATATGTGTTTTGGGTAGGTACAGGTATTGCAATTGAAACATATTACTGTGAGTGCAATGTGTAGTAGTTTTTCTTCCCTCCACCTAAAAGATTTCAGTTTGTTTTTCAGTTGAGTGGCACGGTTTATAGGTCACAGGTGGAAGAAATTCTGAAATTATTTATCTTTGTCTCTTTTTTTGTACAGCACAGGAACCTGGCATTTTACCAGGGGTATATCCACTGTATTTTATCATGAGTTTAGGTAAAGGGTGCTTTGTGAGGTGCAGAATGCCTTTTGGAAATTCCATTATAAGGCCCCCATACACAGCACAGATTCGTGCCAGATTCCGGCGCGATGGATTCCGGGCGCGTGCACGCGGATCCATCGTGCCGGAATCCCCTGCAGCCCACCTTGCCCGTCCGATCGCGTCCAATGGATCGGGGGCACAGAATCGGATCCGAGGAAGAACCAACCTGTTGGTCTTTTCGGGTCCGATTCTGCTCTGATCAGGGGGCGTTGCGGTCAGGGAGGCGATCCATCGGACACGGATCCCTCCCGGATCCGGCCGTACAAGGTGGGCTGCCACGATCGGATTCCCTAATTGGCTAATCGTTCTCACCTGTGGATGCCGGCGGAATCGCCGGAATCCATCGGGTGCTGAATCGATCAGCCAGGGAATCCGTGCCGTGTATGGCTAGCTATAGGAAAAATAGACTTGACGTACTCCACCAAGATGCCATGGTGTTTTTAGAATACTATCAACGGCCTACTACTATCACCAGCCATGATTATTCACGCTGAATACAGACACAGTGATGAGGTTTACTGGTCTAAAATAATATAATATTGAAAACAGAAACATTTAAATGTAATAAGCAAATTAGTCAGCCAGGAAGAACCAGGGAATGTAAAATATTAATTTTAAATACTAATGAAAACTTATGAATGTGTAAACTGTATCAAACAGTAAAGTATAAAAATTACATACTTCTGCAAGGCTGAACTGCAGATTAAAGCCCCCCATACACGTTCCGATTATTCTCCCGACCGATTTTTCGCCTGATCCTGTCACCCGATTTTCACCTAAAATGTTATGGTCGGTCGGTCGGCTGGCACGAAAAATCGGAATTCGAATTATCACCGATCCATCAGCCCGACCCTATTTATTAACAGCAGATCGACCAAAAATTTGCGGACAGGTCCGAAGCGGTCCCGACCGATTTTTCGGCCGATTTTTCGAAATCCGGATCGGTCGGGTACATAATTCCGAATCCGATTAATCTCCCGACCACATTGGTCGGTCGGGAAAAATTCGTACGAAAAATGAATAGATTTTCTAAAATACAATTACGTCTTCTTTAATGAAAATTATTTCAACCGTTGCTTTTTTATTATAAAAGACACAACACATTGAATGAATATGAAGAGAGACCCCATTTTATTGATGGTAGAAAGCAGACAATGTTTTAAACATGAACAGTTATCATAATGCATGGTTTCTTCAGAATGTAAATAGTGTTGTTATGGAGAAAAGTATTATTTACATGTTTAAAATGCTCTCCAATTCAGAGCTTTAACCAGAGGGATAAAAAAGTGATGTTGACTGTATTAGGTAAAGCTACTGTACGTAATGATTATAAATAAAAATGGGGTTGGCATGGTGTGTCCTCAGATCGTCTTGGGGGGACAACAGTTTTTGGAAAAAATTAAGAAAAAAAACGTTTTTTATTTACATGAAAATATTGTTCCAGATCCACTGAAGTACCGTATACTGGGCAACTTAATCCCTGTAGCGTTTCATGGGAAGTATAGGCCCTACTCAGTAGTGATGATCATGCTCTTAGCCCGTAGGGAGTCCATTCAGTCCACACATGGCACTGAAGTTGGGATCTGTTCCCTCCTGAGCGGGCCAACCATGTGCTTGGAATCTATTCAACCCACCCATGGCACCGAAGCTGAAATCTGTTCCCTCCTGAGGAGGCCAACCTGAAGGCCAAAAGACGCCAGAGGATTTTATTTACGAGGGGCTACCTGTGGATTACCCCCTCCCAATGTCTGTTATTTATTTTATATTATGTATATTTTGTACCTGATGGGTATTTATGTCTCATGATTTTGACAACCATCTCTGGATATTACACTGTACGTTGACCATGAGTCCTTTTAACCATCACTTAAAAAAAGTTGTTTTTTCCCCCAGTTTTGGGTTAGCCCCCTCATCTGATTCAGCTTGTGCTGAATCATCATATTTGGTCCTGTTGAACAGTCTCAACTCTTTAGTGAAATCATCATGTAAGAGAAATCATCATGTAAGAGAAAAAAAGGCTAGTTGTGGGTTATTAGGTTTTTTAGGTCATAACAGGAATTCACAATAATATTTTTATTTGTTTTGTGTTGTTAGAAGCCACTTCTTCAAGATAGGTGAGCAGGGAGGGGTTGTACAATTTATTGTTCATTTTTGTTACTTTGTGCTTTCGAGGAGTAGCTTTTTGTTGGTTGCTCCAAAAGTGTAGAGGTCCAGGAAACAAAAAATATTAAAAAAGTTAAGAACTAATTTAGGAGGTACCACTGACTGTAACTGAAATGTAAACCCGCATGACTTTAGCATAGCATACAGATGAGTATTTACTTACATTTGGCTGCTGGGTTAATGACCTCGGTTTATCTATTTTTTTTATCTATATCTATGTTTATCTATCTTCAATAGGGTAAAGCCTCTGGAGAGCTTTTGTGACGCTATCTCTTCTCAGTGTGGTCAGGTCTGATGTAGTGTTGAGCTTGAAAATTTGATTTTCGAATATTTAGCTCGAATATCGATATTTCGCCATTTCGCGAATATTCGCGAATATACAATCGGATATCCGACGCAATCATGATTTTTCGCGATGTTTATTTTTGCAATCTCAATTGCGATGCGATTTTTTAAAATGGAAATGACGGATATTCTCCCAGACGAATATCCGAGCTCCATTGACTTGCATGCATTGCGCATAGAAGCTCATCACTAGTCTGATGCACTTCGTGACTCCTTAGCTCATTTTCTCAGAATGGACTAATAAGGATGTATTTTCTTTGAGCTGCGTGATGGACCTATTGCTCCATGGTCTGTCCATATTAAGTCAAATAAAAAACTCTACTACCCATTTTACACCCTTCTGAAATCTTAATGAAGCCCTTCTAAAATCTCTCTAAATCTAAACTAAACTAGTTTTTGGTTTTGGTAGAGTTGGTGTCACATTATCCAAAAGCATGGTTAATTGAGAGCAATGTTTCCAATGACCTTCTTGGAGTGCAAAAAGAAAATATTATTAGAAAACCCTAAAGGAATCTTCATCTGAAAATATAGCTTTATATACTGTGGGGGATCCCACTCAAACGGTTGCTCTTAAACCATCAATCCACACGTTTCTTTGTAATTTAAGGGCTCTTGCCCATGTTTATTTGAGCACACAGCCCAAAGCAAAGGGTTACCCTGGCAGGGGTTAATAGACATCCAAATAAAAAGTCCAAAAAATGCAGCACCACCTGGCTTCGCACCTTTTAACATTAAGGATTGGTCTTGGCTTCTCAGCAGCAACAGGCCTGGGCCTCACATGCTCTGTGAGCCCCCTGTAGCAGCTGCCCCGGTAACCACAGGCCTGGGCCCCACACTCTTTGTGTGCCCCCTGTCTCCGCTCAGTTAGAAGCCCAGGGTCTCCTACTTGGACTGAAGCTGTCTCCACTCTGTCAGAAGCCCTAACACAATGGTCTGAGCTCCTTTTGTGGAGACACACCTTGCTCCACTCACCTGTAAAATGCTACAATCATAAAAAGATTCATGAAAGTAAAGGTCGCCTTAATATTGTTTTTTTAAGCCAACTAAACAAAAGAATCTGTGAAGGTGTGGACATTGGTTTGTGAAAATATAAATGGCAATCGGCTGGGTGTTCCACTCTCAACCCCCCTCCCTTTGTTCCTTTATGTCTCCAGTGTGTGTAGTTTGTCCTAACCCCTCTCTGGGGGCTGTAAGTTGCATGTCCTGTTGTCTCCCTGTGAAGTGTTGTCTCTTCGTTGTTGCTTGTTTTGTTTGTTTTCATCTCTTATTTTATTTCTTCCCCCTACCCCCCCCCCCTTTTCCTATGCTGTTGTATTTTGGCAGGCGGTATTGTATTGGGTGATGGATGTCAGGCCCCCAAAAGGTTTCTTATGTCTGCTACCCCGGTAGCACGCCCGGTGTGGGTGATGCCGGGGGGTTACTCCTACTAGCTGCCTAGATAAGACTTGGGGTGTTACTGTTAATTTTCCCGTGCCGGTTAATCGCCTTTGTTGGTTGTTTTTTCAAAAAAATGTCTTCTTCAATAAAATCTTATTCTACAAAATATAAATGGCACATTGTAAATTGATAACATTTACAGAATGATTTCAGCACCACGGATGGCTTATATACATTACACTGCAGTTCAGCACCACGGACAGCAAAACTCTACTGCTATTGAACAGTTACGGCTTTATTAAATAGGTAACCTATAATTCTGTTATGGTTTTTCCTTTAAACTTAAATGTCAAGCTGGTGTTATTATTATTATTATTATTCTTTTGGCATTTGGAAAATTTTAAGATGCAAATTGAATAAATCCCCAGCTGTACTGCAACTGTTTCACAATACCTTTATTCCTTCAATTATTTTACATATACATACAGTCTTTAAAAAAAAGGGTTATGGCTTCTTTCTTAGGAAAATTATTTAAATTACTACTCTTTCTATAACTTAATAACCAAAGTGTTACATATGTTTTACAAATTTAGTTTTACAAATAACTGTAAACACCCGCTAACCAGAGAGCTTAAAAAGTTGTGGGAAAGGGATTTACATATTATTCTTTCTGACACACAATACGACGTTTGTTTTAATCTCCAAAAAAGCTCCCTTAGTAGTAAACAGCAAGAATCAGATTGTAAAATCATGACACATTGGTACAGAATGCCTGCTATCCTACAGATCCAATATGTTGGAATCCATTTCAATGGCGAATGTCACAAATATTCGAAATTGCGAATTTCCGCCGCCATATTCGTGAAGTTCAACACTAACAGGGAGGTCCATCTGCAGCAGAATCTAACTTGCAGGAGTCTGAGGACAGTGAGTACGACAATGAGGAAGATCACCCTACATATGGGGTGAGTACTAAACACCTGGTACTCATCTGTGGAGCTCACTAAGAAAGTAATGTGCCCCCCTGCATATGTACACCTAGGTTAGTTCAACAAAATTTGTCGATGCTGGCAACTGTTCCAACTTTCAGATGCCTTTGCTAATCTTATTTTCTTTTTTGGCTTAATAGATAACCATAGTTCAAATGAAAAAAATCTGTAGGCATTCTGTATGAAGCCAATATTGGTCTATACGCAGGTACTTTTAAATACAGCAAGACTGACTATTTCAAGTTTTATATTATTATGTCCTACAGTAGTAAAAATGGCTGGTCATCATGCTATGTTAAATCATACTATGAACAAGATGATACTTTTTTGGTTCCAAGAGAGTTCAAATATAATTTGCCTTGCCTTACTTCACCAAAAGGCTGTGATGTTGAATGTTTCAATATCTAAGGTGAAGGTTAGATACATGGCTACAACCACTGTGTCTTCAGTTACTGTCAGTAGCTCCCAGGAGGGTCTCGTGTAAATGTATAAAAAAGGAATGTAACCAGAGAGAGACCATGTCCTGTGTTAAGTCCATTTTACCAAATGGGTGCTTTTTTAAGTGTTTTTAATTTTTTTGCCCAATCAACACACACCTTCTGTACTACAATGCACACTTGCCATACTATTAATAGAAAAGCATTGTGCATCCTCAGGGAGATACACAAACCTATGCTTTCAGGTGAAGATCAACAGGCCGGCACCTTAATATTACAGTTTGAAAAACTTGGGGGCTCCTCTACCAAAAGTCCTCTTAACATATCCTGATAAATATCTGCTGTAATGTGCAATTGTGGGCAAAAAGAGTTTCAGTGCTTGGTGTAAAGAAAGGGAAATTACAGCCAATTATGCATCTTTATAAATTGAGCGTGGGTTAGAATAATTTAGTGGATGGAGGGACGTGCATAAGTGTAGTTTGTTTTAAAGGACCTCATCCTTAAAGGGCTTATTTAAGAGATACCTGAAACCACCCTCCAGTATTGCCTATGATCTAAACTGGAAGTCTTGCTTCTATTTCTATCACCCCCTGCCTCCTGAACTTTGGTGACCTACAGTGTAACCTGTTACCTCCTGTGATCCCTGCCTTCAGTGCCTCCCTTGACCCTGTGTCTATTGAGCTCTGGTGACCCCTACTTCCAGTGTCACCTTAAATGTGTATAAAAATCCTATTTGGGACCCCCTTCAAAGTTAATATTAAAGATCAATTAATGTATTCATATACATTAAAAAATAACAAATGTATAGTCATGTACTTGATTTAAAAAAAATAAAGAATGTAAATGGTACAAGTATCATAAAAGACATATGTACATGATTGCAAAAATTGATGTTTTGGATAACAGACGTTAGAAGATTAGATGTCTACGCATTTCGTCCTCAACTAAGGGTCTCATCAGGACTTCTACTAACAATAAACACATTAGGTGGAAATGGAAATCTACCATGTATATTGAATTGAGGCTTGAAAAAAGAAAATGAGAGGAATTTTAAAAAAAACAATACACATCTTTGCAGCCGGAGATTATTCCTATCTGGGTTATATCATACCTACATCTAGACACTAGTGTGAACAGTATGTCTATGACACTGGTAACCATGGTCTGTGTTACCTCCAATATGTGACCAGTTGACCTAAACACATTTATATACCACCTTCTGATGAATGACTTTACATCTGATGCTTGCATAGGTGTGGATGAGGGCTGCACCCTAGGAGTTGGATGCATTGGATGCATTGGATGCACAAGGAGTTGAAATCCTCTGAGCTCTTTAGACCTAAGAATACTATTTCAGTTTATGTGCATTTAGTTTAAGCGTCCTTAAATGTCTAAAGCAGCCCATACACGGGTCAGATTTTCAATCAATCGACTTAAAACGATAAATTTTTAAGTCGGTATAAAATTGTATGTCGATTGTATCATGGGCCATATGTAGTACAAGATTTTTGATCGATTTTTTTTTCAATCGACATAACAATCGATCCAAAATAGTCAGATTAAAATTCAGAAGTGAGGTAGAATAGGTAGAAAAAATCTATCAAAAATTGGTTGACCACACTTGGTTCTCAAAATACCGAACCAATATTCAATCAACCGATCAAAATTCACCATCCAGTCCGATCAATTTTGATCAGATTAAGTCGATTTAACCAGGTGGGCAAAACTCAATTTTCAATCAATCGACTAAAAAGTTGATAGTTTTAAGTCGATTGATTAAAAATCTGACGCATGTATGGCCTGCTTTAGGGTCCCCATACACCTTTAGATTTCTCTGTCAGATTTCCTTTAGATCTCCTTTTCTTTTGTAATCCATGTAATATGAGGGACTTTTTAAAACATCCAGTCTACCTTTGTTCAATCGCAGAGGACTCGGCACTACATAGTTGTTGGTAGATCTAAAGCATATCTGACAGAGAGATCTAACTGTGTATGGCCAGCTTAAAAGACCATTGCATGACAAAAAAAGAGTTGATTGACCTTGGTAGCCATATGGTTCACATTTTTGCTTTTGCATGCCCCTTATCACGTAACACTGTCTAATTTATGCTTTCTAGATGCTGAATAACTCACTGAATAAATCTAATGTACAATGATGTGTTTTCCTTCTCATATATTGCTGCAATTACATTCATGACTCATCTGATTAATTTGTCACAGGAACAAAGGCCACATATTTTCATAGAAAGGATGTATATAAGACTCATAAGCTGGCTTGTCAAAAATAGAAATATGAATTGTCAAATAATAATGTATCTGTTTTCTGATGTATATTCTAATGACAAAAGCTAGCCATACACGTGTCGGATTCCATGGCCAATCGATTCATCATCCGATCGATTCCGGCGATTCTGCCGGGAATCGCAGGTGTGATCAATCGGCCAATTAAGAGTATCCATCGCAGCATACCACCTTGTCCAACGGATTCCGGGACGGATCCGTGTCCGATTGTCCACCTCACAAATGGCAACTCCCCCTGATCCGGACAGAATCGCATGAGAAAGACCAACATGTTGGTTCTCCGTCGGATACGATTCTGAGCCCCTGATCAATCGGATGCAAACGATCGGACAAGGTGGGCTGCATGCGATTCCGGCACGAACGTTTGGCGTGCACGCGCACGGAATCGATCGTGCCGGAATCTGGTGCGAATCCGACACGTGTATGGGGGCCTAAAGAGCACACAAAAATAAACTGGATACAAAATGTTGAAGCCTTTAAACATAAATGAGTGATTAACTCAACCGCCCGACGAACTAGACTTGAGGCATTCACTGGTAGGTTTTCCGGCTTTTAGGCGACAAGTTTACAGGCGCTGGCAGACAGGAGCACCCGGTGGTTTTCAGGGCTGCTGCCTACTGACAGCAGACTCAAAAACTACCTTGTAAATCCAGCCTAAATGTGTCTTTGACCTCCTGGGTGGTCATCTCAAGTTAGTTTCGGGTTAGTTTTTAACTAGTCATGAGTAGAGATGGTCTAATTTTTTTACAAAAATTCGACCATTTTGACGATTTTGAGTTAATTGCAAAGCCCCTGAACATGGTATCAACACCAAACATGCTGGAGATGTAGATAAGGGTTGGGGGTATACTCCAAAAAAGAAAGTATGTCTCTAACACAAACAGTTTTTGCACAAATGAGGTTCAAGTCAAAGTTTCGAAAATCGGAAATTCAACTTAATTTTTTAACTTAATTCATGCAAAAACTACATGTGATAGAGCTAAACTTTGGTGATGATACGTTGTTCAGGGGCTTTGCAATCAGCTCACAAAGTTAGCAAGTCAAAAAATGTGTCCATCTCTAGTAATGAGCGGCATAGGCAATATTCAAATTCGTGATATTTTGCCAATAATTCTACTAATATTCGAGTGTATGGTATTGCATTGCCTCACAATTACCTTTACAGTAAATGGTCTATATGTTCATGGCCATGAGCCTGCCAAGGCAGTATATCGCAAATATTCTAAATCGCAAATATTCTCGAGTAGCAGATATTCGATGAATATATTCGCAATTTGAATATTCAAGCTCAACACTATTGTTAACTAATAATACTAACCTGAGCTACTCTGGAGCATACTTACCTGTCCAGAGGGAACCCTTCGGCACCTTTCCGGGGGTGGGTGGGGTGGGGGGGGGGGCGCCAATGTGGTTTTTCCTCATGTGAAGTGGGAAGGAGAGAGGGTGGAGTACACTGTAATCGGACATGATCGCCTGTAGCACTCTTTAAAAGAAATGCCTGATGTGGTCCCCCCTCATATACCCGACATGATGGATCATCAATAACGGGTATGGTAGTGCTTGGGACACCAATACCTGTATTTCAATACTGGCATTTAATGAGGGCACCACCTCACCTCTTATCACTGACATCAGGGAGGTAAATGCAGAGAGAAGAATGCAGGACACCATCGCTAGGGAACGATGTGGTCCCTATATGAGGAAGGATAACATGTGTGTGCTGGAAGCAAGGGATAAGACCATGAAAAAATGATTGGTAGGCCTGTCACCCTGTCTTTTCAATCTGATAAGGGCATCACCCAATGTGGGCTACACCCCTAGGACCATCCCATTGACACTGATGGGACGATGATACACTGATTTTGAAACTGTCTTGCCAAAATCAGATGGTGGTCATGTAAACTGGTGAATTAAGCTATTTTAGTATCATTCATCATAGTACTATAGTATAGTATAGTATTGTATCATCATGAGTCTAAACAATCATCATCTCCTAGAAAACACCATTGCTTATTTTTTAGTGCATTCATTCATCAACTTATGTTTTTCTGCCTAGTAAATGTTCTGATATAAAAATATATTATACAACTTGATCAAATCAAGCATTGTGGAGCCATCCTTGTTGTATATTAGTCACTGGCATGACATCTTTATGAGAAAGGAGTGGGCTGTAATGATGTGTCAGCTATAGAATGTATGCCAGCATATAAAGCTCAAGAGTCAATCTGACAAGTGCATTTCCCTCCTAATCTGAAGCTCAGAGTCTCTGGCAGTTTCCAAGGGCAATGAGTAAACTCATTTCACACATCATTGTTCCCGACTTTCTTGTTGCTTTTTCAAACCTTGCATCAATTCAAGATTGTTCCGGACATCTATTAAATGTATGATAAAAAGGCAGAGTAGAAATAGAAAGTGTTGATTAGCTCTCAGTAAATGCCAGAAATAATGTATTTACCGGCTTTTTTGTTGCAGGTAATCAACAAACCATTATAAGGTATTTCATACATTAAATATAAAGCAGGACCATTGTTATTTGGAAAATCAATAATGTTTTTGTTTAATAGCTTATAGGCTTTGGCACCAGTCACTTATAGATTAGAACTGACTATAGAATGGTTGAAGAAGGCCCAAAACTCATGCCAATAATCCTACTGAACACTGAGTGTGACTCACTAAGGTGAACCAAGGTGAAACCTCCCTGCTGGTGTCCCTACAGAACCCATAACCAGGAAGTGATATCATCCATACCCAGGAAGTAACGTCGTCCTAGCATTCACATGGCTGAACACACACAGCAAATTTTACCCTTATAAGAGATTATTCCTTGCTAAGCCTGCTTTGTACCTCCATTATTGTGATTTTTATTTTCCTTTTTTTTTATTATTTTTATTTTACTTTTATATAAACAGAATTTAAGTTTGTTGCACTAGGTTGTGCACTTAGTGTCCTTGTTCCTAGAGAATGGTGGGGGTATTACTAGGTTTTCAAGAGACGTGATGATCTTTTGGCCAACAAGCTTAAAGTGTAGGGTTAGAAACATATCAAAAAGTATATGAGGCTGCTTCTTGTTAACAGTATTATCCTGTCTACTGTATCTTCTTTTTCTCTTTATTTCTCTATAGTATCTTTCTTGTTTCAAGCAACCATGATGCTGGAGTAAAAAAGTACTGTGACATCACATTAGTGAATACTATAGCCAAACCCAACATTTTACATGGTGAGCAGCAAACCCATAAGTATCTTTTGATGGCATTTTAAGAATCACAGCAAGAAACGGTCAAAAACTAAACTATGTGGCACTCAATAGAGATGTAAATCTTTGGCCTTGGGGCTCTTGGTAACTTGTCTCATATTTTTGTCATAGAGACTAGGTCTTTTTTAAGTTCAATAAATTCCATATACAAGAAGCTGCACTATTCAAATGTGAGGCCAACATCCCAAACAATATAGATAAGGGTTAATCAACTGGAGAAGGGAACCAATAGGAGGCTTCCACCAGAGATTGAATTTCCCCCTGGGAGATATCACAGGGGCATGGGGACTTTAACGGCCTGAGTGAGGATAGTATGTCAGAGACAAGGTAAATTGTTGACAAAAATTTTTTATGAAAAAAATCAAAATAAATCATAGAGTAAAAACTGCACAATTTGACCTTACAGAGTTGGTCATTCTTGTGTTAGGGTTGTATACACAGACATATCATATCTCTGACTAGTGATGGCCGAACTGTCCGCAAGGCGGACAGTTCGGCGGCGAACATGGATGTTCGCCCATCTTCTCGCCGGCGAGCATTGCGGGTGTTCGCTCCGTTCGCCAGCGAGAAGATGATCTCTATTCTTCCCCCGGCAGGATCACAACCTGTGTGATCGTGCCGGAGGAAGAATCTTTTCACTAGAAGACCGGGCATAAAGCCGGTCTCCTAGTGAAAAAACCAGGTCGGAGCAGGAAGTGACGTCAATGACATCACATCCGGCTCACGGAACCAGGAACTATGTGTTCCAGTATGCGTTCCAGGGACTGGATGTGACGTCACTGACGTCACATCCGTTTTTTCCGATTCAAATTCCCCGCCTGGAGGCGGGGAATTTGAATGTGTCCGCGAACAGGTGGGCGGCGGACGTCTTTAGAAGTCCGACCCGCCCGTTCGCGGACAGTCCTGGCCGATGTTCGGCCATCACTATCTCTGACATACTATCCTCACTCAGGCCGTTAAAGTCCCCATGCCCCTGTGATATCTCCCAGGGGGAAATTCAATCTCTGGTGGAAGCCTCCTATTGGTTCCCTTCTCCAGTTGATTAACCCTTATCTAAGTTCAATAAATGTTTTTTTTTGTTTTAAACAAGATAACAGGAATAACAAGCAAAACATCCTGAATAAGGCACAGATCGGTAACACAGTACAATTTCACAATAAACACGGCCCTTTTTTGCTTTCATTCACATTGAGGGAGGCAAGTAGCATCCACCTCAGAAGTGGGACATACCTAGTACTGGCTTCTTCTAACTAGTGGACTAGCGGGGCTAGTGTTCCAACCTCATGCGCCAGGTGTGGTGCCAACCTCTAGCGGCATCTGGAAAGTGCAAAGAACAGTTGAGGCTGATTACAAAAACAATATCTGCGCACAAAGACGTAATAAACAAATACAAAGGACTACAGTAAAGGCCCCCATACATGCCCCGATTTTCCGTCCGATCGATTAAAAACAATCAATGTTTTCCGATACAAGGATCTTTGATCGATCGGATTGTCATTATACCCCCAAATAAAGCAACCAATTATTGTCCGATTTTACCTACTTCGATCGAACATTTTCCATCGGCCGATTTTATGTTTGATCGGAAGTGAAAGGGTTATGGCAGGATCAGCAGCTAGAGGCACACAGTTGTACCACCCGAATAGGAGTTTTGGCCAGGGCCAGGTATCTGTGGGTGTCTGTTCTGGGGGTGGGGTGCTTTGCCTTGGGGACGGTTAATCATAGGGGAAACAGGGTCTCAACTTCAGTTTAGTTCACATGAATAAAAAAAAAGAGAAATACAGGAGAATGTTACAACATATATACATCCTAGCACAACCTGGCAGATGATTGTACACACACCACAATGTTTGAAGCAGAAAGTAAAAGTATGATAATTAGTTAGATCGGACCTTAATTGGTCGAGTCATAAGAAATAGTAGCCGATTGAATACAATTTAGATTTGATCGAGAAAAAATTTCCAACATGTCCGATCACAGTCCGACCGCTTTTTCCCAAAAGTTCGATCGAAGTTACTCGGTCGAACCATGTGGGCATCGACCGATTTTTGGAAGAACGATGCAAAAAATTGATTGTTTTTAATCGATCGGACGGAAAATCAGGTTGTGTATGGGGGCCTTTACTCTACAGTGAGCAAAACTTAAATTAAGGCTTCGTTGAGCAGACCATATCTCCTTGGCTTACAGAGAGAGAAGAGGGAAGCAGAAAGCTGAGCCTGCAGCCTATCTCTGTCATCTCCCCTCCGACACCACTGATGTTGCGCCCCCCTGTGATCTCCAGCTACCCTCGAGGGCAAAATTTTAATCTGACTTAACTTCCTTTCTAGCATGCTAAGTTTTTGAGACAAAAAGAAAATGTTGTATTCTTAATCTAGGAATAGTTAATGCACCATTCTTCTGGCCTAACTAACAGATCTTTAGTCAGTTTATTGTCTTTAATTATTTATTGCCTTTCCTCCTCTTTCCACTCTAAGAAGTTCTGGGGGCGAGGACCTGTCACCGGAGGATCGACAGGCAGGTCAGTTTCTATGCCCTATGCAAACACAGTTAGGTTTCGGGGGCAACAAGTTTAAAGCAAAGACTACTGTACAGCCAATGCAAACGCTATTGTCTGGGGGTTGCACCTAAGGATCCAGAAACTTGCCTCTGAGACCAGATATATGAGCATACACGGGGGTGTAAGGATGCCTAGGAATTTTCCTCAATCAATGCATTGTCAGTGCATCATGGCCATAAAAAAGGTAGGAGACAGATGGAAATGGAAATATAAGAGGGAAATTACAATTGAACAGAAGAAAGAGGCTTATACTGATGTTTCTGGTAGGCTAGGAGCATGTTATAATGTTAATAACTATATTATTGGTGTTTCTTGTGTGTTAAGCATATTTTACATCTTTTTATTATGAAAAGGTTAGGAAAGTGGTCATTTGGGAGTTCTGGAATAGATTATTGCCATTTTCATTATTTTCTATGGTAAAAATGGTTTTAAGTTACAACCAGCTTGACTTACAACCAACCCTTTGGGTTAAGGTCATAAGTCAAGGGTCCACTGTACTTTGCATAGCTGAGCTGCTGTACCATTAATGGCTCTCTCATATCTCTCAGATATTCCAGTTGTACTTGAAGTACTGGATGTGCTTCAGCAACATTTCAAGGTTTCCTTCATGTGTGCTATGTATAGAAGGGTGGCTGTTGTCGTTGTAAAACAAAAGCTTTGAGGCTTAATATAGCTGAATCAATGAAGAGACAGCACTCTTGTGGGTCATGGTCACAAACCAATGAAGAAAACAATCCCTCTATGTCAACAAAGAAGCAGAGACTGTCAATTCATAAAACACTGTATTGGAGTCTTGAACCCAGCAATGTGGCTTTTACTTTTGACAGATCCAAATCTCTGACCAGGTTGTTTAATTCTGACAGTGTTATGAGATGTGGATTGCCTGGTGCTTCAAAATCTGAATCAATGTCACTATCACTTCCCTGTATTTCAGTTTTATCATCTAGTTTCCCACAGATCCAGTCTTCTGTTGCTTCTGGAATTGGCAGAATGTCACCATGTGGCATGGGTCTCCTTGCTGAAAGCAGATAAGGGTCAGGACAGGTATAACCAGGACAGGAAACAGCATTCTCTTTCTAGTCTTATGCCGGCCATACACATGCCGAGCTGGAGCGATATCGCCCTCCGATATCGCTCCGGGAGGCTAACGTGATGACGTCATCACGTTAGCCTCCCATTGCATTCTGGGGCCCCACAATCGGCCAGGCACCCTTTGTGTGCCGGCCATAAGCAGCGATGGAGACGCCGTCTTCATTGCTGCTTATGGCATCGGCTCCCATCGGCCAGAGATTTTCCGACATGTCGGATCTCTGGCCGGCCGAGAAGTGGGGCGACGGGGATCTGTCGCCCCATGTGGGCACATGCCGATAAACGGCCGGATTTTAACCTGACCGACGGCGAGAGTGCGCACGCCAGTTGGTCAGATTAAAATCCGGACTTTTTCGTCATGTGTATGGCCAGCATTAGTGATATGTTTTCATGCAGTATTTGATAGATATAAGGGGAATTGTTAGAAATGTGTTGCCCAATACCCATCAAAAAGGTAGATGTGAACAAGGCCCTAATGAGCTGTATAAAAGGCATAAACATGTGCCTATCCATTGAATGGACCGGTAATGTTAATCAATAGATGATTGTACCTGACTATTATAGATGGTTGAATTTTTCGATTAACTGGATTTGTGAGCTGATTGCAAAGCCTCTCAAAATGGTATCATCACCAAAATTGCTGGAGATGTAGAAAAGGACTGTGGGAACATTTTAATTAAGTTCAAAATCAAAGTCGAAGTTCCGATTTTTGAAATTTTGATTTGACTTTGAACTTAATTTTTGCAAAAACTGTATTAACCCTCTGGGCGGTTTGAACTTTTCGCGCCATTTTTTATGGCACGAAAAGCTCATTTTACCAGCTTTACCGGCCGCCGTGCTTGCCGGCTCTCTGCCCAGCCCTCTACACACCTCCTGGAGAGGAGAGCGGTGCACCCTCCATTAACATGGAGGTCTATGGCGCCGCCCCCCCCCCCGCCCCCTTCGGCGTCACAGATGACGCCGAAGACACGGACCGGAAGGGCTCCGTGTGTCGGCGGCTCTTCTACAGAGCCGCCGGCACACAGGGAGACGGCGGTTTTGCCCCATCCCTGTACCGGCACAGTTTGATCGGGCAAACTACTAGGGAGGTTAAAGACATACTTTTTTTGTAGTATTCCCCCAACCCTTTTTAATATCTCCAGCAAGTTTGGTGATGATACCAATAAATTTTTTCTTCAAAAATTTGACCATCGCTACTGACCATATATGTTTTATTATAATGTAGCACATCACAATGCATACTCACTTCCATCTTTACTCACCTATCCCACACGAGATGGAGAGCATGGGGGGACCAACCAATCACTTCTGGGTCTGCCTCTATGATGCCGGGAGTGTGAAGGGGAGGGAGAGCAGAGAATCGCGGTGGGTTAAGCTATACATACACATATGGATTCCAATGCGGTTGGCCAGTGAGTGATCACAGCATGGTGACGTCACACGCTGCTTTAGGCCGTTCGTAGAACATATGGAATTTGTGTTGTGTGCCACTTACACATGGATTCCGTGAGATTCTTAGAGTATATCTAGAGCATACAAAGTATAGTGATCAGCCAGAAAAGAACCACCAAGGCGATTGCCATACAAAAGACTTTCGGTGCAGTTTTTATGTGGACGATCGACCCTCGAGCACGCAGTGCGAACAGTTGAACGTTCTCAAAATCGCCTGAGTATAGCTACATGTATGGGGGCCCTTACAATGTAAACAAAGGCAAAATGCTCAGGTTAAAATTAAATTAAACTTTAGTATACTATGCCCCAGCACACAGATGACAATAGCTCCTCATGGTTTCTCTGTTAGCACTGAAACCTCTGGGAAATACCAGAAACACTTGGATAGCTTGGCTTTCCTGTATCAATCATACATTGGCAGGACATGTGTGGGTGATTTACCCCTGAATTCATATTGAATAGAAATAGTCCATACTAGGCGACTAAAGCCCGCCCATACACTTTTAGATTTTCTGTTCAATCAACTTAAAAGAACAATTTTTTGGGATCAGGGAAATTGGTGATTGATTGTATGTTTGCCAAATGTAGCAACAGATATTTTATCAACTTTTTTGGGATCGACCAAAAGTGTAATCAATTTCAATACAACCAATTAAAATTTACCAGCATGTCCAATCATTTTTCAATAAATTTCCCCCAATTTTAATTGTTTTAGGTTGATCTAACCATGTGGGCTGCCATAGATTTTCAATCAACAAAAAAAAAGATTGAATTAATTTGTGCAACTTACTTTGGTAGATATGCTTTGATTTTTAGATTATATATGACTGGTCAAATCACCAATCTGATTCTGCACCAGTCTGAGTACAGCAAAGTATTTTTTTGTTTCTGAACTTAAAGCTAGGCATACACGATTTGATTTTAACGTTCGATAGACCTAAAACGATTAAAGTTTAGATCGATCGGATTAAAATCGTATATTGCACACATGGTTCGATCGGCAAAAATTGTTCGATACCGATCAAAACATCGATCGGAAAATGATCGGACATGTTGGAAAATTTCCGTTGATTGTACAACGATCAAACTAAAGTTTTAGCATTGTGTGTGTTGGTCGGGTCTATTGTATTCAATGAACATGTTCATATATGACTCTTTCCTGTGTTTTGTGATCGAAACTAAAATCACAGATTTCAGTCGTATTACGATCGTATTACGACCGAACCTTTCATGTGGATCTACTTTGGATTCGCTTACGATCGGTGTCCAATAAAAATATCAAGATCTAAAATCTGAATAATCAAATTTTATTTAAATCCCCATTGAAATCATTGGTCACATTGCTCATTTCAGCATGTCAGGTCACTCCATTATTACCAGTGTGTAAAAGGCAGACGTTGGCAGACATTCAGGACTAGCTGTACCTGACCTAGTAACCTACTTTCTAAACACCACGTAACAGTAAAGGCTGTCTCGCATTGCTACGTCACTACTTACTTAACTCCCATCAGAAAAACAGTGTTGTCGGAAGCTGAACACACATACGCCTTCTGTTCCCTCTGCAGCTAAAATCAATGTGTTCTTTCCTTTATGAAACATACTGAAAATATAAGCCTGTGCTAAGAAAAAGTCATTTATCTGTACTTATAACACATAGAATAACGTTCTATAGTATAACGTTCTATAGTATAACGTTCTATAGTATCACGTTCTATAATTAAGTAATCTGTAAACCAAATAATTTACTTTTACAATAAATTATAAATCAACAATGGTATCTGCAAAGATATAAATTACAGCAAATTACTTGTTTACTTATCCTTGTTGAAATGTTGTAAACCTGATGAAGAAAAATCCGGTTGTTGTTGTTAAAAATTATACTTTCCTATGATAGGTGTTTGAAAAAAAACATATTAACCTCCCTAGCGCACTGCTGAGGTCCAGATTTCTGTACCAAAAGCGCACCATAGACTGTAATGGAATTTTTTTATGTTGTAGGCCTGTAACGTCCCAAAATATGTCCGTAAAAGGGTCTAGTAAACATCCTGAATATAATATTGTTTGAAACACTCAATTATGTAAAAAGAAAGTACATAAAAAAATGAATAAAAGGTATCATTTAAATGATAACATCTCTTAACCCCCCTAGCGCTTCTGATGGCTCCATCTCGTCCTGCACTTTCTTGTCAGTATTGCAGTTGACGAGATGAAGCCATCCAGCTAAGCTCAGATCCCCGCAGCAGTACATTCTGCTCTGTGCTGTCCGGGGGGATCTGATGCTCTAAGCTTGCTTCTTCACTGAAGCGGCGGATGTCACCCCTCTCCCGGCCCAATTTGCATATGAATGTCCTGCGGCCCCCCCCCCCGGGGGGCTGAAGGGGGGGGCGCGGGACATTCATATGCAAATCTGGCTATCTTCAAAGAGCACATCTGGAAAATCACCCCCAATGTCATTTCAAGATTTGCTCTTTGAAGTTAACCCTTTCAGAGGGTACCAAATGACATTGTATTGGATACAGTGATAGCTGATCTGATCCTCGCTGGATGGCTCCATCTCGTCCAGTGCAATACTGACAGGAAAAAGGTGGACGAGATTAAGCCGTCAGAACCGCAAGGGGGGTTAACCTTCTGAGTGTTTACCCCAAGTGTACCTCACAACCTCACTTTGGGTTAAGGTAGCCATATTCATGCCCGATTTCTCAGCCGATTAACCGCCGTGCGCGTTCACACCAATTGCCGGTTTGTTGCTCTGCCGAAATTCGGGTGTGCCCATCTGGTAAGGTAGACCAAGAATTTCCCGCATGTCGGATTGCATGGATTTTACCAGCACACAAAGGGTTCTTGACGATCCTCTGAGGGGCCAGCTGCAGCTGGGCCAAACGTCATCACGCTGCAAGCTGTCCCTCATCTTTCAAGGGAGAATCTCAATTTATGCCTACCTTAACTCACCTATCCACAATCTTAACGTATATGCCTACCTTAACTCACCT
>CM070040.1:65611156-65623074 GCA_036250615.1 Ptychadena robeensis | reverse complement strand
GATTGTACAGAAATTGTATGGGGAGATTAATTCTCCTTGTACGTAGAACCTTCCAATAAATCTTCTTGTTATCTCCATGTGTTTCTCCCTTTGTCCTGTAGAGGGCACTGCTGTCAGTTGTATTCTCCATCTGACAGAGCTGTGTATGACAAGGGGTGAGTGTAGAAAACAGATGATTATATACAGGAATATGGTAGAAGTAGTAAATGAGAGAAATGTCACTTTGACATGGTGTGCTGTGAAATGAAGACTGGGACATAACCATGAATTAAATCAGATATATGTGTTAATCATAAAAAAACAAAATGTGAAAAGTCTGGAACAGGCATTTTTAACTCTTTCTACTTGTAAACCAGAGTCCAGTCGCCATAGCACATACACAGTGTGTTTGAAAGAATCTTTGGAGCTGTATTTGAACATTTTTTTAAAAGCACACCACAGGTGATTTCCTACCTGCCCGGAGGTCCAAAGCACAACGCCGGTGTCACTGAAGAATATGGTATCATCACCAAAATCTGCTGGAGATGTAGAGAAGGGTTGTGGGAACATTTGAAAAAAAAAAGTGTTGCTCTAGCACATGCAGTTCAAAATCAAAGTCGAAATTCAGATTTTTGACATTTTGACTTGACTTTGAACTTAATTTATGCAAAAACTCTTTGTGTTAGAGTTAAAAAAAAATTGTAGTATACCCCCAACCCTTCTCTACATCTCCAGCAGGTTTGGTGATGATAACATGTTCGGGGGCTTTGCAATTAACTCGAAATATGGTCCCACTTACCAGACAGGGTGTTTGCGAGTCTCCCTGCAAGTGCCAGCAGCCTGTGTGAGTGGTTGGGTGACTGATCTGTCTTCTGTATTTGGTATCCTACCTGCATGTACCTTGCATTACCATTTACCGTTACCATTTACCTGCATTACCGAACTTAGGTGGCAGCGCCATTTTGTGGGCCTTTTGTTGATTTGTCCTTGAGATGGTGGAATTTCAGTTTGAAAACTTCACTTTCTGACTTTGAAAGCATTTCCCATCCTAGGCTTATACTTAATACGTTTCCCCAGTGTTTGTAGATAAAATTAGGTACCTAGTATATACGATACCTCTGAGCTGGTACGATGGTGGCATATCCAGGAATCATTAATAATTCAGGTGCAATATCGTGAGTGGCCACTGGGGGTATTTATAAAGGTTTTCCTGCAAAAAATTAATACGTGTATATTTCAATGTAGAGCCGAGATCAGGTGCATTCCCGGCTGTCACTGCTCTCTGACATGTCAGATCTTCCTGTCTGCCATGGCGTGTCATCAGAGCCAGGGAGAGAGACGCGGGCTGGAAAGGACATTATTAATGCATGTAGGATACCACTTGCACCTTATATGGGTGTGGCCAACATCCCAAAATTAAATGAGAAGAAGAGGGTTGGATGGGCAGCGGGTTCAACAGACCAGCAATCCATCCGTTTTTTTCTCTCTGCCCGAAGGGCAAAGACACGGGGAGGCAGTGGAAACACTCTCTCTTCAGTCCGGTGGGATATATCAGTTGCTCAGCTTGCTCGGTGGATCAACTATAACATCTAGGATCGCCCTGAACTTATACCGCCCAAAAAGAACATTAAAGACTTTTTACGTTTTAATGAACACATGGACTTTTTTATTGTCAAGTGAACATGTAGACACGACATTATAACTGTCCACCAATTTTTTGATTTACTAAAGCCCCCCATACACGTCTAGATTTTTCATCCAATCAACTCAATTCAATCAATTTTTTTGGTTGATTGGTTGAAAATGTATGGCAGCCCACATGGTTAGATCAACCTAAACCAATTAAAATTGGGAAAAAAATTGATTGAAAAAGGATTGGACGTGTTGGTAAATTTAAATTGGTTGTATTGAAATGCATTACACTTTCAGTCTATCTACAGAAAAGTTGATCAAATATCTATTACTACAGTTAACAAACATACAATCAATCACAGATTTCCCTGACCCCAAAAAATGTATCTTTTTTAGTTGATTGAACAGAAAATCTAGACGTGTATGGCTAGCTGTACCTAAACTGTATAAATCCTCATTTAGGGTCTATTTGTAGAGTTGGGGTGGCCTGCTTAAAAGTCCCCGTGTCTTTGCCCTTCAGGCAGAGAGAAAAAACCGGATGGATTGCTGGTCTGTTGTACCTTCAGAACCCGCTGCCCATCCAACCCTCTTCTTCTCTCAAGGACATTATTAATTCATTTATTAAGTTGGACAATTAGGTGGGGCCTAAGCTACTGTGGACAGAGCAGGGAGAAGAAAGTGCTGATGGTGGTAGAGGTGGTGTGGTTCAAGAAAGGTAGGTGGCGAAGAAAAAACAGAAATGGAAAGAAATGTGGGGGTGCAGACTGTAGTATGCAATGTGTGGGTGCAGGATGTAGTATGCAATGTGTGGGGAGTAATCAGTCAGTGTGAGAAGGGGTATTGGCAGAGAAAAACAGTAGTAATAGACACAATCAGGGAGGAAGGTTGGTGTATTATATACAGACCTGCCTGCCGGTGTTCTGAGATATTTTCCTATGCTTACAACTGCGCATGTGCCAAGTTTAGTGACTTGGGGTGGGGTTAAGGTTAGGGGGAGTGGTGCTTGATAGTAGGAGTGAGTTTTGTGGATCGGGGGTGAAGTTTATGGGTTTGGCGGTTAAATTAATCTAAACTCCCAAACCCCCAACCTTAACCCTAGGAAACCCCTAACCCCCCCCCCCAACCCCTAACCTTGACACCCAAAATTCGGAAGATTAACCCTGAAAAACCCAAAACTAAGGCTATCTGCAAATGCGCAGTTGTAAGTGTAGGAAAATATTTCAGTGTAGGAAAATATCTCAGAACTACAGTACAGAGGGTCCTCCCATCTAGGGGGTCCTGGTGCTGCTGCTGTTGTTGTGGTGTTGGCATGGAAACTTCTGTTCCCCATCCTGCCTCCTGTCAGGATGTGCTGCCATGTCTTAGCTCTCAGACAGAGTGGGTCGGGGGTAGGGGGCCCCGAAAAATTACCTAGTGGGTACCTGAAATTTCTGATGGCGGCCCTGATGATAACAATGTGTCTACTTCTGTTTGAGTAACATTGAGCTGAGAGCAGGATTCACAATTAGGTCTCCATGACCTCTATAACCATAAGGTCTTCATGGCGTACATATTTAACAGTGTGGAAGTCCAAATGTCAGTGAACACATTTAACACCTAAGATCACCATTTAATCTCATACTTTTTGTTTGCCCTCCTGTCTTCTAGGTCTGACCGAGGTTTCTATATTTTACATCCAGTTTCTCTTACAGATTGCCTGTGTATAGAGCAGTGGTTCCCAAACTTTCCTTGCAGGCCCCCTTTTCTATTTAGGAACATTATTAGGCACGCGCCCCCCTGGAATACCTTCGTGCCCCCCAGTTTGGGAACCTCTGGTATAGAGAAAAAGTAAACTTTCACTACAAATGTCTGAAACTCTTTCACCTATAATAACCATCACTTTATTAATGTGCTTGTAGAGATCCGAACAAACAATGTAAAATAGAATTGGGCAGCAGTGTGGTAATCAGGATCAGTGCAGCAGTGTTTCAGTGCATTAAACTTTATATTCTTAGGGCAAGAATTTTTTGTAAAAAATAAATCTACAAAGCAATGGACTATGATCAGTTCCCATACCCAGAAGCACATCCTGTTCATTATCATATAACACTCTGCTAACTCTATGAATCCGTACTGATGCCGGCTTTATTATACATCTGACTTTATTATAATTACTGATTGACCTTAAAGTAACTCAGTTGCTCAAATAAATATAAAAGATAGTTTTGCAGAAGAGATGCTTTGTTTTTATCCTTCCACTTCTTTCCACTCCTTACCAAGGTGTAATAAAGCAAAATTACAGTTATTATTCAAGTTATCAGAATTGTGTTATCAGAATTGTGTATATAACCACCTTTCTATATGTTAGAAGAACCTCCACGTAGTTACATCTGTTATATGATATTATATGTTATCTTCCCATTTCAACACATCTCATTAATACATTTTAACAGGAATTTACTAACTACTTAAAGTGGATCATATTTTCCACTTGATATGATTATATGACCACACACACATTACATACATGCTACACATTACACATTACAGAGAGACACACACACATTACATACATGCTACATACTTACTGAAGCTAGTTACCGGAATGGTCCTCTGAATCAGCTTCCTGCTTTTCCCTCCTCAAGGCTTCTGAATGGCTGGCAGTGGTAAGGGAGGGTGGGGACAATGTGTGCATTTGACAGAGGGAGGAAGAGAACAGAGGGAAAGAAGAGAACAGGGCAGATAGACAATTGGCACTCTACTTACTTTATGAAGCTAGTTACTGGCATGATCCTCATAGTCCGCTTCATGCTTCCTCCCCAAGGCTTCTGATTGTCTGCCAGTGGTAGGGGAGTGTGGGGAAAAGGTGTACATAGGGGCATAGAGGCAGAGAGAACAGAGCGATAAAGAGGACAGCGTGGGGAACCAATTGGCATGCTGAGTGTTGCAGTTCTCTTCTCTACCCTCTGTGCTGGCTGATAGAGTAATACTGTCATGCCCACAGAAAGGGCTACAAGTGCCACTTCTGACATGGGCTATCTCATTGGTGTGCCCCCCACAATATCTCTGCGCCCTCCAGTTAGGGAACCATTAACCTAACCTCTTGGAAATTCTTTACTGTTGTAGAAAAGCTTAAATATTCCCGATTACGAAGATATAACACTATATTTGAGATATTCGCGAATTCTGGAAGTGCCGATATTCACAATATAAATTAGCAGTTAGAATATCCGCAATCAACACTAGTACGGAGTGTCTGGCTTTTGCAACACAGTACAGGTAAGCGTATTTCCCTCCCCGCATATCATTCAGATAAGCGGGGTAGGAAGTTAGAAGGAAGAACAACGCCCCCTTCCTCCTAAGTGAAGAGAGGGGGGGGGGTCACTCTCCCTACTAACTTCCCTTGTGTGAGAAAAGTTTCACTGACTAAAACCATCAGTGCTCAAGCAGAAGCGCTAATACTTTCAGTTAAGCTGGCACCCTGGGGCACACACATAGCCCAGCACTTTATATGTTTCCTATTGGAAACTCTCTTAATTTTGGGGAAGCAGCAAGGTAAATGTTTTTCCTGGATCGGCCCACTTCTAGTATAAAGTAATCAAAACTCTCAACTTTTGAGTGATTCAAGATTCTTAAAAGCCGTCATCATCCCTACTTTTCTTTTTAAATGATAAGAGTCATCATCCTTCGTTTCGCTGTCCATTGGCAAGTTGTGTAGGCTCTTTCATGTGCACTTTAGCCCTCTTCAAAGATAATGATTGCAGAAATAAAGTTAATAGAATGTCATCCAGTGTGACAAAGCTGTTTATATCCTAGGAGTGCATGGAGAAGAATACAAAAACAGTTCCTTCACATGTATGTCCTTTGTGCATTTACTCTGCCTGGAGTTCATCCTTAATTAGCATGTTTAAGTATATACCGGGCTAAATCAAGATTTGTCAAAGCAGCTTTTCATTCAAAGGATTGTACAAAGTACAAAGGACTAATGTACATCAGTTGTATATGGATGAAAGGACAGTTTTCCATTAGATTTGTTTATAGTAACGCTGTCGAGTTATTAAAAGTATTGCCACATGGTAGACATGGCAAAGAAACAGTAATTGAACTTAACAACAATAATTTTATTTAAAACGGTTGGATGATTTTTTTCTAATTAATGTTTTTAAAAGTTATATTTAATAAGGACGGTTATTACACGGTTATTACACTTTTCCCCAAAGAAATGCATCGGACCGTCTATAGGAAAATAGTGCAAAGGACAGTCCAGGCTATGTAGGCCCATATATCTTTAGATCTATGTCAGATACCCTTTAGATCGACCAACAACTGTAGTGCCGGGTCCCAGGGCCGTTTCTAGCCATTTTCTTGGTGGTGCCCCCCCCCGAGAACGCAGGAGACAGAGACATGTACCCAGCGCCGGCCCGGCCTCCACTGCCAGGCGGGCAGCTTGGTAGGCGTAGGTACAGTAAGTGTGATCTGCCGATTCCAATTTTTGGCAATTTCGATTTTTTTTTGTAAAGAACTGTAATATAAGCATATGACATGTATGTAGCAGAGCAGTGCTTTATGGGGGAAGAATTAGTTAGCGAGCTTTTTAGTATGGGAACCCACGGTCCCCATCCAAAGCAATGGACATCGACCGATCATGTCTGAAAACCCTGCACAGCACTGAAAGCAACGGTTGATCTAGCCCATATCTCTGTGTGTCTGGGCACTCTTAGTGTTGTACATGAGGGGTAAATCTCAGGGTGTAAGAAGTAGTAGGGGTTCATTACTTATACATTATACTATGAAAGGTTTTTTTTATATGAATGTTTCAAAATATGGCTGTTTAAAGGTAGACGTACATGGCCAGTTTTTGCGGCCAATCAGCCGCCGTGCATGCTTCCGCCAATCGCCCGGCTAAAAATCTGGTGAGATCGACCAGAAATCTGCTGAATGTTGGATTGTGCGGTGATCCGACAGGCTGGTAAATTCCTGGCTGATCTTATTACTTTGAATGGGGATGGCAGCCCCTATTCAAAGTAATGGCCGGAACACAAAGGGCTTATTCCCACTAAGGCGATCAGTCGCTGGGCAGACGCGATTTCAATTGCACTCTGTGATTGTGGCTGTTCGCTTCTACTTCGTTGAATGAGCTTTGCCCCATTTCAACTAAAGGTTTCCGATTTTTCAGTGCTGATCGCGCCCATAGACATGAATGGATACGATCGGACGCGATTAAAATCCACCCGTGGCTGATCGTCTAAGGGCTTGTTTCCACAAGGTCCAGGGGCTTGTTGTGTGGAAGCCCGTGGCGCGATTGCCGCCGCTAAGAACCGCATTTTATGCGGTTTTTAGCGGTGGCCATTAACCTCTATGGCCGCGGTCAGTGCTGGGCGGCCGCGGAATAGCGCGGACCGCCGCCTAAAAACTCGGTCAACCGAGTTTTTAGGTGGCTGCCGCCCCCTGACTGCGGCCGGGGACTAGCCCATTGAACAGAATGGCCGCGGATGTATCTGCACCGTGGACAACCGCAGGCTTCCACTTAAGTGGAAACAAGCCCTAAGTGGGAACATAGCCAAAGGGTGCCCATCGATCAGTCGATCCCTCATGTATGGCTACCTTTTATTTTGGATTCTACAGCCTTGTTGTCAAAGTGCACTGGACAGAGGGGGGAAGGGAGGGGGAGCAGGCGAGGTTAGGAAGAGATTGGGCAGCATCAGGTGATATATATGATATGTAGTCATGGAAGGGTCTATAAACCTCCAGGGCAGAAATGGATCTTCTTGGAAGGAAAAGATTAGATTTCTCTCCTACAGATCCATTTCTGTGTCTCATCACTGTAACGTGCTGATACTTCAATCATCATCATTATCAGCAGGATCGTACCATTATGTGAAAGCAGGAAGGGGTGGCAGTGATTGCTTGTACTAGCCAGGTACAGTGCACAGAGTGACAATGATTGCGCTTGCCTTTATATCTGGCTTTTTTTTTTTTTTATCTATCTAAAAAAGTTAACATCTGTAATGGCGCCCCCTATAGGGTGGCACCCTAAGCACAGTAAAAACGGCCCTGCCGGGTCCTCTGCGACTGAACACAGGCAGACTTGATGGTCTAGAAAGTCCCTCATATTACATGGTTTTGGTAAAACAAAAGGAAATTCAAGTCCACGAAGCACATAACGCTGTGCAAACCCATCCTAACTTACATGCACACACCCTTCTATAGCAACTGTGGCAATGATACCATGTTCAGGGACTGTAATGAATTCACTAACAAGTTAGATGAAATTATATTTTCAAAAGAAATTCCATCACCCCTAGTAAAAGTATGTAAAACGTTGATACTGCCACTTGTTTACATTTTACCAGCCCAAGTAGCTGTGTCCCCCATGCAGCTATGAACGCTTTTCAGTGTGAGATAAGGGAGGAGCCCAATCCTGAGGGCTTCCTCCCACTAGCACGATTAGTCGCGGCGCGACGAGGTTTTAAATTGCAACAATCGCAGGTGGTCGCGTACATTAATTTACGTCGGCTTGTCCACACATGCCGCCCGCGACCTGAATGGGCTGATTGCCCTGGATCGTGCCCATAGACATGAATGGACACGATTAAAAATCAATTCTCTATGGGCGCGATCAGGACGATCTGGCTTGGTTTCCTTTTTTTTTATTGATGTGCTGCGACTAAACGTGCTAGTGGCAACAAGCCTGTGCAGGGAACTAGCACCTCCCATGACAGAGAGCAGGGAGAGGAGCACGGAGCAGGGGGAGGAGCACGGAGCAGGATCTCTAGGGTTGGGAATCACTGCATCAGAGCAATTTGGTCCTTGCCAATCTAATTAGACTACTTTAAACTAGCTGAGTGGTTGATTCTCAATGTTTGGATCAAGTGAATAAATCCCAGGACCAGTCAATTGTTTATCATTAGATGTATGAAGCTTAAAAGTTTTGTAGCAAAAAAGTAGTAATTAAAGAAAAGAAACAAAAAATACACATAAAATCAAAATACATATATCATTCCAAAATCCCAAAATAAATCAACTGCTGGCATTACGGGTCCTCAAATGTACAGCTCTTGGTATGGGAATTATGGTTATAACCAGGGGTGCCCATAACTTTTTTAGTGAGCTCCTCAGATGAGTACCAGGAGAGGGTGTTTGGTACTCACCCCATATGTAGATTATAAGCCGGACCTGGCAGGGTCCTCTACTCCTCCTGTGTCATAACCTGAACCTGTGTGTTATATTGTGTTGCATCTCAACTCTAATGAATTGTACAGCGCTGCGTAATATTCTGGTGCTATATAAATAAATGATAATAATAATAATGATAATAATAATAATAAAAAATAGGGTGGTCTTCCTCATTGTCTCCCTCACTGTCCTCTGCGCCATCTTCCTGCATGGTAGATTCTGCTGCCGATTGACCTCCCTGTTCCTGATTGATCCTCCTATTAGCTGTCTCCATCCACAGGTCACCAGCTGGCTTTGAATCAAAAGTAACTCTCACAGTACAACACTGTTGGATCCCCCAGATCTCATACCTAAGTAGTACAACCCTGAAGTATTCTGACTAAGTAACTAACCACTGAGACTACCTGCAGGCCAAATGTCATAATTTCATAGTCACATTCCAGCTGTCACATAGTGCTTTTCTCTTGTCAGATCTTACCCTTACATATGCCTACTCTGACTTTTGTCCCCCAGATCTCCATCACCCTCCAAGTCCAATCTTCTTTTTGGATTAGTTATTTACTTTTCCAATGTCACACCCTAACTGAAACCTTTCATAGTTATTCATATTTCCCTGCAGTTATCTAAGTGACATAAATTGTATACATGTAACATTTAGCTGCGGCCGCCCAGACACCAAGTTGTTAGTACGCATATGAGCTTTGTAACAATAATGCCGGTACGCATAGCTAGTTTTGGCCCCTTTTGAGTACCAGAGTATTACATATTTGCAACCCTGAGTATAACTTATAGTAAACAGAGAAGTATAGTTGGCCTGTACCCTCCACATTTCTGCTGGTTTAAGTTATAAACCAATCTTATTCTTTTTCGTTTTTAAAGCTGCATCATTAATATTGCTGGGGAACTGTGTGACCCACTGCCAAACCATTCATTGTGAGGTCTCATTGCTGAAAACAAGGCTCGAATACATAAGACACATATTGTGCAAAATTGTGGTAAGTCATATGAATTGTATTTTATAAGAAAAGGTCACCACTTTATTAAGTATTTGTGTCAAATGGTTCACTTTATAATATTGTTTTAATTGGCATTTTGGGTTATTTATAGTCTTAGCATGTTATTCTTCCTTATAGGTTGGAGGACATTTGCACTAAGTGGCTGTCAGGCTGGGTTGTCGGACTGTTTAGGTTGTAAGAACATTTTTGATTGTAAAGCCGGCCATAGACACCTCGATCCATGGCCAGCTTGTAGCAGACTCATTATAGAGTGGTGACGTCACCCCGCTGTGAGGAGTTGGCTGCAGTACTGATGAGAATCCTGTGTGCTCCACTAACACAGGGGACTCCTGGCAGATTGTACCCAATTAACTTGGAGGGGGAGGAGACTCCTCATCCACAGTAACTGACTACAAGAGGATCGGCCACAAAAAGAACCAGCAGGATGATCCGACCTGCCGGATTTTTGGGTCGAAACCTCAAGGGGGGCTTCCCTTTAGTTGCGGGCGAACGTCCATTATGCGTTTTGGCAGGAGCGCAACTATGGCCGGGAATCGCCATGTCTATGGCAGGCTTAAGTTGTAAATGTTATATTGTACTTTAACAAGACAATGGTGACTTATAATAAAGGTGATGTCCTTATCATGATAGCTGTACAGAAGGCTTTACTCTTAAACCGGGAATACACAGCTCAATATTAGAGCCGTTCGATATTCCCGGCAGCCGATGTCAGGGAGCAGCACGATGACATCATCGTGCTGCTGCCTGATATCGTGCTGCTGCCTGATGCCTGATAGCTCCTATACTTTGGATGGGGACCCTCGGTATAGGATATTGGTGAAGGTTTACCAACATGTTGGTCACCTTTAGTTTTGAGCAGGATTGATGGATCCCACCTGAAGCTACCCATACACTACCCAAAGCTTTTTGTATAGATTTTTGCACAATAGAGTGTAAACGCGTACGACACTCTGTTGTACAAAAATCTATGCAAAAATCAAGCCGTGAATTCCTACCTTAAAGCTAAAAATACACACATAATTGTAATTGCGCAATTGTTCGCAATTTTGAATTATCATTACATTATATATCAATTGGGAATCTAACATCAATCGCAGGCACCACCACACATGATGTTAGGTGCCATCGATACACGCTGGATGTGCTCTGCATGCGCACAGAGGATCTGTTTATTTTTAACTTAATACCATTATATTAATAAAAAAGTGTTCTGTTTTTTCACTTTTTATAAGTATGTCCACTCCATAACAGGCTTCTTATCCCCCTCCCCCAAATTTTTTCTCTCTCATTTAACCTTGCTGAGGAGATTTATTCATCCGATCTCGAAGCCAAGTTTACAGCAGCCCATACAGTTTATGTGGACTTAGTGTGGCTTTTATTGGTGGTGGAGGGATTTAACCCTCTGAGCGTTTGCCACGTGGCACGGTTTTTTCATAACCGTGCCACAGGCAATCGCGGCGGAGCACAGCTCATACATGCCGGTGCTCCCGACCGGCGTCAGAAGACGGCGAGACCTCGGGCGCGGCTCCAGTTAACTGGGGCTGAGTTTCATGATGCATGAAACTCAGCCCGAGTTAATTCGGGCCAAACGCTCAGAAGGTTAAACCATAGGTGTATTTATCTACAGTTATTGTTAAAAATTTCAAAGTTCAAGAACATTTGCAAATTCTCTTACATTCAACATCTTTAAATATTAAAGGTTTCAAGACTTACAAAGCAGAAGCGTCATACACTACTTATATTATATGTTTAAAAAAAGTAAAACAGCTTTGATTAGAAAAGAAAGTTAAAAAAATGTATTGCAATAAGTGTCTGTAACCTGTAAGGAATTATACTTGGATGTGGGGTTTCAGATGTGTAGAGTGGCACTCGTTCTGAGTCTCAGAGAGGTGAAATGGCAATAATAATGGCAGAAGTATGTTGGTTGAGGTTTGGGTTATATAAAGCATATAAATGTAAAGTCCCCATGTCTGGGTTTCCTCCGGGTACTCCTGTTTCCTCCCACACTCCAAAGCAAAGACATGCAGCAGATTAATTGGCTTCCCCAAATAAAAAGATTCTCCTATGTTAGTTACTTAGTTAAGCTAGCCACACACGGGTAGATTCCCGTGCAATCGACCACCAATCAATCACAGC
>CM070040.1:65586865-65604000 GCA_036250615.1 Ptychadena robeensis | reverse complement strand
AGAAAAGTTGGTTGTACAGAAGTGGCATGGTAATTGTATGTGGTGTATGGGGGGCTTTAGATTTCCATCCAATTTTTTGGTCAATCGACCGCTGTGATCTGGTGAAAATCTAAACGTGTATGGGGGGCTTAACTTGTACTTGATTATGCCCAAGAATCCATAAAAAGTGTATAAATGGCAATGGGAAGCAGTTTTTAATACAATGGTCTCTGAAAACAGCATTAAGCCATACACCACATACAATTACCATGCAATTTCTGTACAACCAATTTTTCTTCTACCAAAACCATGTAATATGAGGACCTTTCTACACCTTCCAATCAATATGTATTCTATCAGGGAGGTCACTATACTACATAGTTGTTGGTAGGTCTCATGGAAGTTGTATGTAGTGATCTCAAGGTGTATGGGGGGCTTTACAGGATAACATCTCCTGACTTCATCTAAATGCAAAGTGCAGATACACAGCTTGTTGTTGTGTTATTTATTGCAGAGTTCTATGTGCTGCCTACAGTTCTTGTTTATGACGATTCACGTGGCCATCTTCAACCTTGTCCTTCACAACATAACTTTTTTGAAACTCTGGGGGGTAAAGAATAGAGAGAGAAGCAGAAAACAGTGGGAATGCACCCAGTACTCTGGAAAGAAAACAATTATCTCTCTCAACCGTGTTTGCCACCAACAGACATAGAAATTCTTGATAGAAGAACATCCTGCTGGCTTTTCCTTGGCACTTGTGTGATATCTATTTGCTTCAGGCTCATTTGGGATGGATAATACATTTTTACACAGAAAACAAGTGCTTGTCATTTTATTTTTTAACTGGGTTTGTGTTGCAGTTTTCAAAAAGAACATTTAAATGTAAAGTTTTCAGTCATTTCTAAAGCCGGCCATAGATGTGCCGATTCCCAGCACTAGTTGCAGGCGATTGACCGGCGTGCGTGCTCACACCAAACACATGCTGGTCGGTCGCCCGCAACTACAGGGGTGCTCACCTTGCAGTTTCAACCCAAAAAGCCGGCAGGTTGGATTGCACGGAAGTCCATTCTGCCGGTACTTTTTGTGGCAGATCCTCTTGTAGTCAGTTACTGTGGATGGGGAGTCTCTCCCCCTCCAAGTTAATTGGCCACAATCTGCCGGGAATCCCTGTGTTAGTGGAGCACACAGAATTCCCGTCAGTTCTGTAGCCGACTCCTCACAGCCTGGTGACGTCACCATATAACCTTCACTGACAGCCTATCTCATACTATCTGTATTATATATATGAGCTAAATAACTATCTAATATAATGGGATAAGGAACAGCAGATGACAGATCGAGCAATAACACTCCTCTCTCTCCCAGAACTGCACAACACAGAAGAAAATGGCTCCTGGGGAGTTTCCTATATAGTACGGGGTAAGCTACTTTCCTATTGGTTGATGCTAAGCTCAGACAAAGATATTGCAGCCTTCTCATTGTCCCACAAGCAACAAGGAGTGAGAGATCATGGGTACTGATGAAAAAAATCTTGACTTTACACGATTACAAAGATATAGCACAATATTCTAGACTGATACTCAAAGTATCATAAATAAAACATTGTGATTAGAATATTCGCTAGAAACACTAGTCATTGTTTCAATAAAAATCAAGTTGGCCTGGACTTTGTCCACGTTCATAATTTTGGCCCACCCTGTATTTGATTTTGAGACAGGTAGATATTAAAATGTGTTTGGGAATCTATAACTTGCACTTATTTCATAAGCAAATCATCAAAATATAACCTATTTATCAAAGAATGTTGCAGTTTTTTTCTTGGATTGTTTGCGCACCAAGTGATTGTTAAGCCCCCCATACACCACATACAATTACCATGCAACTTCTGTACAACCAACTTTTCTTCTACCAAAACCATGTAATAGGAGGACCTTTCTACACCTTCCAATCACTATGTATTCTATCAGGGAGGACCCGGCACTACATAGCAGTGATATATACCTTCCAATCACTATGTATTCTATCAGGGGGGACCTGGCACTACATAGCAGTGATATATACCTTCCAATCACTATGTATTCTATCAGGGAGGTCACTATACTACATAGTTGTTGGTAGGTCTCAGTTGTATGGAGGAATCTGAAGGTGTATGGGGGGCTTTAGGAGACAGTCTCATTTATATAGGTTAGAACGGATGGGTGGACATATGGTTTAAAGAGATCAAGTGTGCCACATGCCCAACATATTTAAACTATGAAAATCCCTACCTAGACCATTATGGTCTTAAGAACCTATAAAGCCCCCCATACACCACATACAATTACCATGCAACTTCTGTACAAACAACTTTTCTTCTACCAAAACCATGTAATAGGAGGACCTTTCTACACCTTCCAATCACTATGTATTCTATCAGGGAGGACCCAGCACTACATAGCAGTGATATATACCTTCCAATCACTATGTATTCTATCAGGGAGGTCACTATACTACATAGTTGTTGGTAGGTCTCATGAAAGTTGTATGGAGGAATCTGCAGGTGTATGGGGGGCTTTAGATGACTTGTACAACCAGGAAAATGTTTGCAAAAGTCGGCGGGCGGGGGGGCAGCAGCCAGAGGGAGAGACCTGCAGAATCCCCCTCAGACCCTCCCCCCGATGTTTGTGAAAAAAAAAAAGATTGGACTTATACGGGGAGATCTAGGGGTTGAAAGTCAGAGTAGGCATAGAAAATTTAGTTTGGTGTGTGTTGGAAGAGAGGTAGTCTTATATGGAGAGTATATCCCAAACTCTATATTTTAACTGGAAAGGTTTGTGGTCGTCTTATACGCCAGAAAATATGGTACACCTGAAAATGTCACATTCATTTTATAACCAAAGATAGGTGGAGATTCACTTTGTTCAAGTGATCGCACGGATTCATCCCACCAGATTTATAGTTAGGCCATTTATTTGACCTATTTAACTCTTTGTTACCCAAAGTACAAAGTTATAAAGCCCCCCATACACCTTCAGATTCCTCCATACAACTTTTACGAGACCTACCAACAACTATGTAGTATAGTGACCTCCCTGATAGAATACATAGTGATTGGAAGGTGTAGAAAGGTCCTCCTATTACATGGTTTTGGTAGAAGAAAAGTTGGTTGTACAGAAGTTGCATGGTAGTTGTATGTGGTGTATGGGGGGCTTTAGGAAGCATGCTGGTGGATTTTGTCATAATGAACACTGACACTATATTCACTTATCAGATAACTTTGGAGGTTTACCACCTTGGAGATATTCCTTTACCCTGGAGATACATTTTTAGTGGGTTTGCATTAATAGGCACTTTCACAGTTGTATTTCAATATGGCTTTTTGCTAGTGTATCTAGTTTTTGTATATTTGGACCATTAGATGCTCCATTGTAAGGTGCACCTTATCCAATCAGAGTGTCTGATCCTCGAACAATACCGGTGAACTGTAGGTCAGAGCTCCATGCCTAGCTGACAGCAGAAGTAAGCCGCCCGCGAAAGGATCTTTCTTCTGCTGTGTGTATGATAGCCGGGTTCAAGCTTGGCTGCCTTATGTACACAAAGCAGTGTCAGAGCGAAGATCCGCCCATTATCTCCTGGCAAAGCTCAGTGATTGGCTGGTGTTCTGGAAACGAAGGCGTGACCATCCATGGCCAAATAGTCTTTCGGGTGTGGGTGGTTGTATGCACTATAAGAAGCACACATTTCCCCCAGATTTTAGAGGAACAAAATCTATGGTTTATCCAGTTAGCCAATAAAGGGTATCACAGGGAGATAAAGGGGTCAATTATTGGCACAGATGAGTGCAAGCGCCCTCTCCCGTCTCTCCTTCTGACATCGCCTGTTGCCACTGCAGCTTTGGTTTCATCCTCCATGCCAGGTTTTTGTGTCCACCCTCTGCAGGCATGGGAAGAGCTAGAGTGCATCCACAGGTGGCACTGCACCTGTTAATAGGCCTCTGGCATTTCCTCCTCTATATAAACCCTTGCCCGTGACAGTGTCAGTTACCTGAACAGCTGGGTTCCTTGTTCTTGTCATTATGGTGTTTCTAGAATTGAATCATTGTGTATGACCCCTGTTTGCACTTAGACAATTCTTCTGGTTATCCCCTGGATACCGTGTCTGTTGGACTGATTCTGTTTTTGATCATTGCCGTGTACCTGGACAACTCTCGCATTTACCCTTTGACTCTGTACTTACTCTCTAGGGGACCTTGGAGAATTTAATCGGTCTCAGCTCTCAGGTGCGATACTTTGTGCGCCTAGGGGCAACCAAAATAAGGTAGGTGCATTTAGCGTTGTCCTATGAAAAGATATTATAAACTATTTCCCACTATGTCAGGAGTGTACTCACTTATGTGAGATACTGAAATGACTTTGTTTACTCTTAGATTTGCATTTGCTTAGCCATGTCGATATGCACCCAGATAAGTCTGGCCTGTAGCCTATAGTAAGCATTATAACTGAAACAATCTTTACCCTCACTTGTAATGGCCAAAATTTCGAACATGGAGATGCGAACATGGATGTTCGACCCGCCAGGTTCACCGGCGAGAAGAAGATTATTATTCTTCCACTGGCCGGATCAGGAGCAAAAATATCCAGCCAGAGGAAGAATATTTTAACTGGAGACTGGGTGGAGTGAACAAAAAAAAATCTAATGAAAAAATCATCTTCAAGTACGGTAATTGAAAAAATGAACTGTGCGTTCCAGATACCGGTCTGTGATGTCAGTGATGTCACGTCCGGTTTTCCCCACTCAAATTCCCGGCAAACAGTCTCTATATAAGTTGAGTCTCTATATAATCTTAATTGTGTGGTTGAGGGATCTCTAGAACGCTGCGCCCATAGGTGGTCAAACTTTTTGACTTGTGGGCCACTATGGTTCTTAAATTGCACAGAGGGGCTGAATGAGTGTTGACTGCGAATATTCTAATCGCAATTTTTTTGTGAATATTGCCACTTCGAGAATTTGTGAAGATCTTGAATATAGTGCTATATCTTCATAATCTCAAATTTTTTTGATCTTGATTTTTTACATCAGTACCTGGAACTACTGTGCATTGCATTCACAACATGTGTACTGTATGTAAAAGTGCAGATTTGCGCAATAAAGGTAATAATTAGAGATGGTTGAATTTTTAAAAAAAATGCAACCATTTCCGCGGTTTTGAGTTAATTGCAAAGCCCCTGAACATGATATTATCACCAAACTTGCTGGAGATGTAAAGAAGGGTTGGGGGTATACTACAAAAAAAGTACTGCTCCAACACAAATAGTTTTTGCATAAATTATGTTCAAAGTCAAGTCAAAATTTTGAAAATTTAATTCAACTTTGAACTCAATTTATGCAAAAACTACATGTGCTAGAGCAAAACTTCTTTTGAATGTTCCTCTAACCCTTCTCTACATCTCCAGCAATTTTGGTGATGAAACCATGTTCAGGGGCTTTGCATTCAGCTCTCAAAGTTAGCTAGTCGAAAAATTCGACCATCTCTAGTAATAATCACTGGGCTGGATAAAAAAAAGCTGAATTGGCCAAAGTTTGTCCAGGTCTGCTCTAACCCCTTCACCAATCAATAATGTATAAATTACATTCTGATGACACCTGCCCCTCTCTGTCATGCCCATCATCTCTACCTGTCATGACCTCTATCTCTCTTAATTTGAGTTACTATGTTACCAAAATAAGTTGTGACAATCATTTTGTATTGTGTTTGTACGTGGAATCAAAACAACATTTAGGAATTTGGAAAGTTTCTCTGCTTTAAGTTAAATAAAAAACCAAAATAATAAGGTTATGAAAGCAGAAAATTACATTATATTCTTTAAAATAGTATCAAGTTAAACTTGGACTTTGTCACATCTCTAAAACATTTCTTACCCAGTTTGAGTCATCTTACCACATAAGTAGTTATAATGGACTGTGAAGTGTCTAAAGGTCCTCTGGAAATGTCCTAGGAACAGGAAATTCTTGAAGTCTCAGCAGCAACTCTCAGCAAGCTGGGCTTAATAATGAACACAGTTGCTAAGCAATTTCAAGAGAACCTCCTCGTTTCTATATTCTGACAGAATCATTTTAAGGGTCCAGAGGAGAACAGACCAATATTAAGAATACTTCATTTATAAAGTTCAAACTATTATTTTGCCTCAAGTGCTTGTTTGAAAATTGTTAATACAATTTATTTTTTTAAACCAGCATTTCTATGTGTATGACAACCAGTTCATGGCAGTGACTGTTACATTCCTACGCAAGCACAGCTCATTCTGTTATACGAGATGCTAATTAGGTGATCATCTCCATTAAATTTCTTTAATGAGTAGAAGTATGAAAAAACTTCTGTCCACTCAAATGTGTTGGATAGAAGTACAGTATTTTGTGTGGTAAAAATTTCCCCTGCAGTATAAGACAGTTTTATACAGAGCCAAAGTTGGCCGGCTTTGACCACCACAGGAGGAAGCTAAGTAGCCAACAGAGCAATGCTGGCTAATCCACAATCACTTTCCTCTAGTCTGGCCAGCAATGTGACTGGCCAAACTTAAGTTCCAGGAGGGGTAGGATCAGAGATGCCCATGCGCAGATCTTCCCCCTGACATCTGCCACACATCTTACAACTTGGAAGTTACAGAAAGCAGAGAGACAGAGGGGGGAACCACCCATGGGCAGATCTTCCCTCTGACAGCTTCCGAAACTCTGTTGGCCAAGGTTAATGCTTAGCCCCTTGCTTGGCATAACATAAAGGCGCAACCATTGAGATTACATCTTCCATCTATAGGATAAATACATATTTTTGAGAGGGGGAGAGAAGTGAATCTTAGACTATTGGTCTTCCAAAAATAGGCGAAAAGAAAGGTTTTAGGTTAGAAATAGAAATGCGTAACCTTGGCTTTACTGCCACAAGAATAGAATGAGCATCAGGTTGCTTCTATCCTAAAACACACAAAACAAAGCAAAACACAATATTCCATTACACAAAAAACAGGGAATCAAGGTCTGAATGGAGGAAATCAAGTGTCTGCAACCCAATTTCCAGATTTGAACCCTACTGAAAACCTCTGGAATATCATCAAGAGGAAGATGGATGGTCATAAACCATCAAACAATTGATGTTTTGCAAAAAAAAAATGTTGTTACGGAAATACCCAATAGCAATATGAAGAACTGGTGGAGAGCAGCCAAAGTACATAAAACTTGTGATTGCAAAATTGGGTTGATCCACAAATTTTTTTTTGGAACATTCATTAGTCCAAACATGATTTCCATATTATTTGAATTGAAGTACAAGCACTGCATCAGTTCTCTTGATTTGTTGCATTGTGATTTAACATTTTTTTTAAATAAATTATTGGGAATTATTTGGAAATTAGCAGATATGTGTTCAGCTGTTTTTTTTTTTACATTTCATTTCGATACTTGCACCTATAACAGATACATGCTGCTAATGTTTGCAGTGGTGGAGCTTTATATATCAAATGACTTATTATGTATATAAAAGTTTCTACTGCCACGTTCCAGGCCAATGCATGTTGTACATTATATTGTATTACAGGGTCTTTAGCAAGCTATCAAACCATTGATGGAAATTTAAATGAAATGCTTTAGAGGTAAATCATGCTGTGCCCCCTTAAGGACAAATATTCAATAGTTTCTGATGCAAGCTTGAAGTGTTTAATGAAAGAGCAAGGCCTGCAAGCTGTGATAATTGTAGAGATTTTATGTTGTATTGACTAAAGCTGCTAGAGAAAAAAAATTTCAGAGGAGGAAAGAAGTGTGAGCCTTCGGGGAAAAAAAAACAGCTATTCCAGTTGCTCGGGCTGTCAAGAAAAAAAAAACTGCAAGCAGACTGAGGGATTTGTATGATGGTTTCAGTAGATATATAAGTACCATTAATTTGAGTAGATCTGGGTCTGCATTCTTCTTGTGTGTATTTTAACTAAACTTCCACTCACCCATCACACTAATACACACACACTCAGTGGTGTAGGAACCACCATAGCAGCCATGGCGGCACTATGTGGCCCATAGCCACAAGGGGGCCCACCGCTCCAGGCTGCCTGTGCTTCTTTGCCTGGGAAGTGGGGTGAGGTGGGCCAATAAAAAAATTGCTATGGGGCCCAGACGTTTCTTGCTACGCCCCTGCACACATTGGTTGCGTAATTAACTCCAGTCTTTACCTTCCTCTACCTGAAGTTTTACTAGAGATGGTCGAACATGGTATCATAACCAAACTTGCTGGGGTTGTAGAGAACAGTTGAGGGTAAACTACAAAAAAAAGTATGGCTCTAACACAAATAGTTTTTGTAAAAATTAAGTTCGAAGATATGTAAACATTTCGAAAATCTGAATTTCGACTTTGAATTTGAACTTAATTTCTGAAAAAACTACACATGCTAGAGCAAAACGTTTTTTTTTTTCAAATGTTCCAACAACCCTTCACTACGTCTCCAGCAATTTTGGTGGTGATTAGTGTTGAGCTCGAATATTCGAATGCCGAATATTTTTCGCGAATATCGGCAATTCGAGAATTCGCCAATATCTCGACTATCTCGGCGGATATTCGCAATTCCGAATATTCGCAATACATGGCCGTATTGCGAATATTCGGAATTGCGAATTGCATTGCGAAAATAAACATAGCATGTGACCATTCATTTTAAAGAGTTTCGCGATGCGAATATGATTTTCGCAAATGCGAATATGATTTTCGCAATCCATGGTATTACCGCGAATATTCGAATTTCCGAATATTGAATCGAATATTAGTAGAATTATTCGCGAAATATCACGAATTCGAATATTGCCTATGCTGCTCATCACTAGTGGTGGTTTTGCAATCAGCTCACAAACTCAGCTTGTCGAAAAATTTGACCATCTCTAGTCTCTACTATGATGTAGTAATGCCCTATCGGTTCTAGCTAATGCCCCATAGATCCTTTGCCGAATATCCTAGAAATCAAGTCCAAACAAGTAAGCAGCTGTAGAAGGGTGTATGGTTTTAACCTCCTTAGCGGCATGGCACGGTACGGGGAATAAAGTACAGAGTAGCAGAGTACTATCGATGGCACAGGCATTGTGAGCCAGGAAACCGACTCCGCCTCCATAATATAACCCTAACCTCCTGCCTTTTTGGTGTCACTCATGACACAGAAGAGGCGGTGCCAGAACTGATTGGCAGGACCGCCGCCATTCAGAATCGCTGCAGGCTTGCCGAGTATAAGTAAGTATGCCCACTCCCAGCTCGCGGGGAGTTTGTTTTGAAAACAAACTCTGCCCAAACTGGGTTCAGGCCAACCGCCAGGGAGGTTAAGCTCACCACAACTATGTATTGAAGGGGTGTCAAATTTAAACACACAGTGGGTCAAAATCAAAAACTTGGACAAGGTCAGGGGGCCATATTCTAAATTTTGACATGCAGAAAACATCAATGCAGCAAACTGTATTCAATGTATTCTTCTCTTTGTAAACATTGTATTCAATGCAATTTACATTCAAAAACCGCCGCCCGCTGGTGTGATGTCACATGACCCCAGGGTGACTAGGATCTGCTTCCTTAGAGGAAGTTTTGTTGGGGAGATTGGAGCTGCCACGGACACTGGAGAAGTTAAGATGGCGCTGCGGGGCTCTGATCAGCAGTGGACGAACCCAGTTCATACAGAGCAATTTTTTAAGTCCACACTGGACGAGCTGGGCTCGTCTCAACCGCTAGGGGGGCTAATAATGCAGATATCAGGATGGTTAATATTTTCTGGTAGTTTGCTTCCCTTTATCTTCAGAGAACCCATTCCCAACACTTATATTCCACGTTACGTTACTGGAGGAATCTGAAAGATTGTTCTCCTTTCATATATTCTTCCTTTACTGATTGCATCTTTGGTTACCCCAGGTGTTCTGTCCATTTGTGACCTTGTATGATCTTGGCACACAACATTAATAATAAGAAATGTGTTTTATTCTCACGTCAAGAAATGTTCAGAACCTTTTCAAGCTCCACATGATGTTAATAAGCTCCATCCTCTTCAGCATCACACCAGGTCTGATTGCACGCACCACGTCATATAACTTTTCCAAAGGGACACTGAGAACGACTAACCAAAGTTTTACCACAAAGTAAAAATAAATATATAAATTCTTTTTTTCTTTCTAATACATTAAGCTTCTTAGAGCTGCATTATTATAAGAAACAATTTTTAGGAGAGCTTTAAATTGACAAAGTCATTTTGCATCCATTTAGCCAGCAATTTTGTATGGATATTTCTCCTCGATGTCCTCTTATCTCGTCTCAGCATCTCCGAAGAAAGGATCCAAAATTCTGATTTACAATTGACGCCTAACAGTGTGTGATCCAGGAATTCTGTCAGCCGCCTGATGTAAGTAGGTGTATTAGCACAAAGCCTCGAGTTAATCACAACGTCTTCAGAATAAAAACGAAGAGTTCCCAGGGGAAGTTTACAACTCGCTCAGGTGGGAGGGCAACTTTGTAAAAAGTATGAATAATTTAAATATATTGCTGTTTGCTTTCCAGCTTAAATATAAGTCACAACAATTGAGTTTTTCTCTTTTTCAACAATCAAGTAGAGACATGATAAATAGCAAATACAATAACAGAAGTGACTTTTGAAGCAGGTATAATGGGCATCATCAAAAAATGGCAATGCGTCTTTGATTCTGGAATCTGAAGAGCCTGTTTTCTGAACATTCATAAGCATCACATGAATTCTGTGGTTGCCGCACTCTTCAGATATACTCCCACTCACTTCTATTGACTTTCAATTTAACACACCAGGTTGATGGAAGTGATGAGAGTTTACAGGGAAACTGCTCTACTGGTGATTAGCTGTACATTAGGAACAAACACATCAAGTATTTTTCTCACATGTTCCTTCAAAATTTTTCACAATAAATAATGTGTTCAGTATCTTCTAGGCCACAATGGGTTTTTCAATTTCCAGTTTTAAATTACTGATTACCAGGGAGGTTAAAAAAGATATATATATATATATATATATATATATATATATATATATACAGTATATATATATATATATATATATATATATATAAAATACCATATTTTTGGAACTATAAGACACAACGGACCATAAGTCGCACCCACAATTTTGAATGGAAAATTTGAAAAACAAAGACAGATATCAGATATCAAGTGAATATACAGAATGTTCCAATAGGCAGGACTGAACCATAGAGTATTCACTCTATATTCCTCCAGCTTAAAGCCCAGTGCCAGAAGGAAGGTCTTTGCTGCAGCGTCAGGGCTCAGGGCTCATACGTTATCATGTGTCTATACACTAGCAGTACCAATTCTCTGAACACACTGACTGACACATTTTATAATCTGGCACTGAACAACTTACCCATGAGCAGCTATTTACATATGGGAGGAGATATAGGTCTTTGTCATAAAATGTATTTATTGTTATGCAGAATGTTAATGTAAATACACAACTTGTGCTATCTAATTGCAAAATGTGTCTCTCCATAAGTCAGTGTTTTTAGAGAATGGGTACTGATAGTGCTAATGCAGATAAGATCTCTTTTTGGCAGTGGCTTTTTGGCTTTCCTGGAGGTAATGGAACATATTCCTACCTCCCTCCTACGATCCCTCCCTCCTTTTTTTTCTTCTTCTTTTTACATATTTGGACTATAAGACGCAGGGACACTTTCCCAGTGATTTTAATGGTAAAAAAGTGTGTCTTTTACTCCAATAATGCGGAATAATATGTGTAAAAACAATGAGGCTTTGGATAGTAAATCTAAGCAAACTATAGCTTCTAGCAGGAGACCTTCATAATAGTCCTCTACACATTATCTCCACTTATTGCAGGAAATGAGCAGAGGCAACCTGAGTATCTTGACACCAAGTAGGGCCAGGTATGCCCACGCCTGGCTTAAAACTTCCTACCAAACCTGTCGTAGTGATTCCCTGCTTTCCTCACTGGTTGCACATTATCGCCCTCTAACTGGTTGCGAATCTCTAATTTATTTTTGTGGTGGCTAGAGACAGTTGAATGGTTTTATGGAATTTTTGACTAGCTGAATTAATTGCAAAGACCCTGAAAACATAGTATCATGGTGGAGATGAAGTAGTTTTAACAGGAACAATTCAAAGAAAAAGTCGTTATGTTTTTTGAGTTACAAATTTCCACATATCTTTCAAAATAAGCTAGTTAAAATTTCACGACCAACTCTAGTGGTGGCCTAGAGCACGGTGTCCACTGGCATGACAGGAGCTGCAATTTACGTGCTTCAAGCAAGTGTTGTTTGAGCACACTTGCACTGTTAATCTCCCTATACACCATCAGATCACTCCATCCATCCCAACAGGGCCTGTGGTGAGATTCTGAAAACTTGGGTTTTACACGTGCTAGCAAGAATCCGAAGTGGTTCAAACACTATTCTATAAACAAGAATCCTAAGTGGTTCAAACACTATTCTATAAACAAAACACAGTTTACTCATTCAGAGTTTGTTTTGTAAATAAACTTTGGATGAGTTGGGCTTGTGTCAACTGCCAGAGGGTTAAATTCTCTTAAATCCCCACTACTAAAGGCCCCCATACACTTACCGAGCAGGGGCCGACAGATGAGCGTCATCACGCTGCATACCATCACACAGAGCATCGGCGTGCACCCTTTTTGTGCGGGCCGTTTTTTTGGACTAAACTAATGACATTGGCTAGAGATGTATGGACATGTCCGTTCTTTGGCCGACCGCCATATGGGCACCCACGATCAATTTTTCCACAGGTCGGCGGCTCAATACGTGCATAGGGGCAGAAATAACGAGAAGTGCTGAATTTAGGACAGATAAGGCTCTAAGTGCTATGCAGAGACACCCAAAAAAGATCTGTCCATCTCATCCCTGTTGTAGGCACAGTGGACCCACATGAGTAGCTGAGATATTTGCTTGGGTAGCAGATAGTCCCCACTCAGCAGTGGTCTCTGAAGCCATTCTAACTTTTCTTGTCTTTACAAAGGAGTGAAACGTCTTTATAACATAATACTTTTTTCGGGGACAGAGAAGAGGAGAAAACCTGAAAGAAATGTCTCCAGAAAGAAACTGAGTTCATACAATAAGAATGATGTAACAGCTTTTCGCTTGAAAATCAAACTTCAGTAGCCAGGAATGGCAACACCTTGTAATGTAAAAGAGCTGCAGGAAAAAAGATGACAAGTGATGCATGAGAGTGATTTCCTCAGAGATTTATTAAACAAACCAGAAAAATATCAGATCTGGGCTGTGGAATGATTTTACATTTAGGGAGCACATTAGTGTAAACCTACCTAAGCAATGCTGTAGAACCCTAGGGGTTGTCCGCACTTGTGCGGTCGGCTGCAGCACTCTGAAAGTGGGCAAGTGAGGGAAAAGCCCTAAGGAGGATTGGATAATCAAAATACAAATAGCTGTCCTGCAGTAAAATTAACTCATATACAAAACCCACAAATGAAAATACATTGCCATTACTTAAACTATTGAGATGACTTTTTGTGATAACTTTAGATTTGAAAAGCAAACTGTCAGCAAACTTCAGGACAATTTTACACATTTTTTAAACATTTTAAATCCATAAATCCATTTTCCCAGCCATGTGTCAATGTCAGTTGTGACAGACTGTTCGTTTGCCACGGGGCAAATGGACCCATCAGGTGTATCCTGGAAGGAATCCAGGAATATGTTGGCCAACAACAATAGGTTATTGTGCACTTTTGTTTAGTTTTTGTTTTGGGACTCTGGATTCTAGTATGGGGGGAAGGAACTGGGTGGGCCTTCCCATTCCATCCAGGAACTACACCTGATGGACATCAGGGAAGTGGCTGGGTGTTTCTTAACAAAAGAGACTGAAGCCACTCAGTGAGGGGCTCCCAATGTGGTTGGAGACAGGGCTGCTAGGTGCAGCAAATACAAGGCACAGTGTTTGTGGCCCAATGCTGATGGTTGCCAGGAGGCAGGCCATGAAGGTTTCCTAGAGGTAGAAAACCTTGTTTGATTGGTGCCAAGCCAGGAGGCTTGGCATTTTCGGGACTGTTTCGTTTGGATATTAACCCCTGCAAGGGTACCTTATGTTTTGGAGTGCTGCTAATAAACGTGGGCAGAACCCCTAAATGAGAACAACGTGTGGATTGATGCTTTTGGAGCACCATTTGAGCTAAACCCCCAACAGTCAACACTCAGCAAGCTATTTTGTTTTTTTAACCTACCTAGTGCACTGCTGAGGTCCAGATTTCTGTAACAAAAGCGCAAAATAGACTTAAATGGATTTTTTTATGTTGTAGGCCTGTACAACAATGTTGTAGACATCCTGAATATAATAATGCTGGAAACACACAATTATGTAAAATAAATTACATAAAAAAAAAACAAATAAATAAATAGGTATCATCTGAATGATAAAATCTCTAAAATACTTATTCTGTATGATAGATTTCAAAAAAGTATATATTTATATTTGTATTTTGTTCATAATAAAATTTTTATTCAATTGGAAATGTGTTTTGTGTGTTTTTTTTACTTGAATTTAAATTTGAATACAGTTATCCCTTTGGCACCCTCTCTGTTCATCACACCAGGGGAGAAAGGGTTAGCTGCCAACTGGGAATCACACTGGGAACATGTCTTCTCCATAGAAAACTGTTCTGGTGTAATTTACATTTGAATCTCCCGCTGCCCCCCCCCCCCACAATGTGATGCCATCACGTGTTTTGGGTGGCGGGGGAGAGAAGGGTCCCTCAGATTGGAGCCACCGTAGCAGCTGCTGGGCCTCTGATCTTCGCCGGATGGCTCCATCTCATCCATTGCAGCACTGACAGGTCAGCGCTGGACGAGATGGAGCTGTCAGGAACGGCAGGGGGTTTAAAATAAGTAAAGGGACCATGTAGTTTGGATTTAAACCAACAATATATTGTTTCTTAATGCCCACCCTTTATGTGCCATGTTTAATGATTCAGACGTCAAACATAAGCCGTGACACACATTTCTGGTTTAGTAGATAAATAGAAATTGAAAATGGATTGTCAGCAAAGAATGCTGTGACATTTCTGTAGAAGCGGAGGAATCTTTAGAACACAATAGGCTTAATCCAAGAGCGAATAACTCCCATTATATAGAGAGGTGTTGTTTGTGAACTGTTTTCAGATATTTACAGACACACAACACATTCTATACAACAAAATGTCTTCTTTTCTCTTTCTTTAAGCAGATCATTACACATACTCAGGCTGCTGAGTATATTGAATGATGTGAATTGAAGCTTCATTTGACAATGCGATGCAGTTATAATCCCTATTGTTGTCCCATCATCGTTACTGTACGAGCATACCATGTAAGGTTTACTTTCTGTGCATCTCAATACATCTTAAAATTGCAAGGGAAGTCAATGTAAAGCCCCCCATACACTTTTAGATCACTGCATGCAATTTACTTTAGATCTACCAACAGCTATGTAGTATAGTGTCCTCCTTGATAGATCACATAGTGATTGGAAGGTATATATCACTGCTATGTAGCGCCGGGTCCTCCCTGATAGAATGCATAGTGATTGGAAGGTATATATCACTGCTATGTAGTGCTGGGTCCTCCCTGATAGCATACATAGTGATTGGAAGGTATATATCACTGCTATGTAGTGTCAGGTCCTCACTGATAAAATACATAGTGATTGGAAGGTATATATCACTGCTATGTAGTGCTGGGTCCTCCCTGATACAATACATGGTGATTGGAAGGTTTAGAAAGGTCCTCATATTACATGGTTTGGTAGAACAAAATTTGATTATACAGAAATTGTATGGTAAGATTGTAAGGTGTGTGGGGGCCTTTAGAGCATCACATGTTCATCACATTATCACATAGAAGGTCTAAATGTGGATGGTATTGCTTACAGATGGATTCCCTCTGATATAGGTCTGAAAAGGGAAGTGTCTTTGCCCGCATCACTAACCCAATATATGTAATGATCGGATAGGGCAAATCCCTTCAGCCCCCCAACCCGGTCCACTATATAATAACATTTTAATACATCGCATGCAATTACGTTTTTTTATTTACATTTTTTTATTTTTGTATAATCCAAAACATGGCATCAACGCTTGTACATAGTGTTTCGTGGCGCACATGGCCACTTCTTGAGGATAAGGATAAAAATTTCAAATTGATCTCCATTTAGTAGGGAGCTGGTGGTAGATTTTTTATCCTCCAATTTCCATAAGTGTAATGGAAATTGTACTTATGAAATATAAGATTTAAATGACCCTTAGTTATATTGCCCAATAACAAATTGTTTTTTTCTCAAATTTTATAAAATGTATTGTTCTTCATAGGAGCCTTAACTGCAGCTAGTCATGTTGCCATAGCCCAATGGTTCCCAAACTGGAGGGTGAGCCCCCCCCCGGAGGGGGTACTGTGGTATCCCGGATGGTTGCGCAGCTAGGGGGCTGAGTTTCTTTGGGCAAGTCTATATGTATTTATCCCAATGTAAATTATTAATGTCTCTGCCTGATTGTAGTGTGTGTATCTCCATGTGAATAATGCATATCTCCGCATGATTGGTGTAAAAAACGAAGTTGTATTTCAATAAAGTTTGAGGGCCATTTAACATAGCACATTTTGTATTGTTAATAACGCCTTTCCACGCTGCAATGTGTTTGCCAAGTGGCGGTTTTACATATTGGCATTATGGGCAAGTGCCCAGGGTGCAATCATGGGGGATGGCACCGGTCCATAATGCTCATGTGTGCTTTGTAGCGAGAGCAGGAAGATTGACTCAGATATTCAAGGGTGTGGACCAACTGGGCCAACTTGCACAGTTGACAAAGGTGCAATCTGGGGAGCAGATTGCAGAGTCTAAGGGACAGTCTGCTGTTCACCAGAGCAGCCCACAAGGGCTAATGTGCTTGGTTGCAGATGAACCCCAGGTTGCGGTTTCTGGATTCAGCCGTGCAAGTTGGCAGCTGATGATATACCAAAATGTAGTGCCAGGTGTGTAGAGATAAACGGAGTCTGTTGGACGAGTCAAGGGTCTGGAGCCGGGAAGACAGAGGTGGTACCGGAACGAAGGGAGAATCTGTTGGATGAGCAGAGAGTCCGGAACCAGGAAGTCAAATAGTCAACAAGTAAGGAGACTGGAG
>CM070040.1:65553574-65582414 GCA_036250615.1 Ptychadena robeensis | reverse complement strand
ACGCCTCCCCGATGTGATGTCAGCACGTCACTCGAAGGGGGGGTGGGAGAGAAGAGACGGAGGAGCTGGCAGCCTTGTCACATCAAGGACACCGGGACATCGCAAAACTGTAAGTATGCGCTGCCAGAGCCCCGATGTGTACTGGATGGCAGCATCTCATCCAGTGCTATAGTAGCAGCGCTGGACGAGATGGTGCCGTCCCGACCGCTAGGGCGGTTAAGCTAGGCATACACGGTTCGATCTTAGTATGATCAATGTCCGATTCGATTTTAGATCTTGATCTTTTCATCGGACACCGATCGTAAGCGAATCCAAAATAGATCCACAAGGTTCGACCGGAATACGATCACAAAACACAGGAAAGAGTCATATATGAACATGTTCATCGAATACAATCGCCCCGACCAACACACACCATGCTACGATTTAAGTTTGATCATTGTACAATCGGCGGAAATTTTCCAACATGTCTGATCCTTTTTCAATCAATGTTTTGATCGGTATCGAACACTTTTCACGGATCGAACCATGTGTGCAGGATACCATTTAAATCCGAACTATGTAAACTTTTTAGGTCGATCAAACGCTAAAATTAAACCATGTATGCCGAGCTTTACTGTACTACTTCTCTCCATTGTAAAAGATGTAACCCAACATCCCTAAAATGTTTAGGGGAAGAGGAAATATAGTGTTTTTATTTATCTATGTAAAAATAGTTTTGCTTCATCTATGGAAGGGTCCAAAGTGGATTTCTGCAATGTCAAAATTCAGCAAGTTCTTTGTGGACAACGTTTTTAAAGACACAGAGAGCAATTAAAACCCTTCAGATGGTGTAGATCTGGGAGTGTGCCTGGCAGAGGACAGTAGCCAACAATGCTACACTGGACCATCATAGCTGGTTTACAGAAGACAGTGTCCATTACTTTGAATCTGAAGTAGGTTCGGGCACAGCGCGGGACCTTACCCCCCGCGCTGTTTTTTTGGTTTTAAAAAAAAATTTTTTTACTTTTTTGACTAAAAAGTGGAACAATTTTTTTTATGTACCTCTAAAGCTGGCCATAGCGCTTCAATCTGTGGCTGATTTTGCGAATGATCACCATGTGCATTCGGGGGGGGGGGGGTTTGCTTGGTGATCAATCGCAAAATGAACTCGCCCACCTGGAGCAACCTTTCGTAGTCGCACAAATGTGACGCCGATGGGGGCGGAAAGGCAAAACACTGTATCAAATTTGGTACAGAAATCTGGACCTCACTGAACCGCCAGGGAGGTTAAACAAGTAGGACCTTGTGATCTCTGGTTAAAGTGGGCAAACCTAGTAAAGGCAAGGATGTTTCACTCCGCTTTGGACATCTGGGAATGGTGGATAGCAGGGTCCTAACGGCAGGTGAAGGCACAGGAGATAACATACAGATACATGAATATTATTTTTTGATACTTTGATTACCAGTTTTTTATTCCATGGGGATCTATATATTCATTACATATGGGGACACTAATATATATATACTGTTTTTGAGCTTTGTAATCGTGAGTTAATTTGCATGACAACTAAATTTTTTTCTCTTATGAAGATGTCTATATTCCCAACTAGATTGATATGTTAATGTTTACACCAAATTATACAATTTTTGGTATGACTTTATGATAATCCATATTTATGGCTTTATTGTTATGTTGATGTTGACAGTATGTCCTTCTATGCAGCATTGCTCCTGAGGAAGCCCGCGAGGGTGAAACATATAAGAGTGTTGATTAGAAGATAGCACATCTGTATACATTGCATTAACCCTGTATGTTTTTACCTATACGGTAGGCCAACCCACCGATAGGGGTTGTTCCCCCGGTGGTGTTGTACCGTCTTTGATTCATTTTTATTTAACAAATAATGTTCTTATGAAAATTTGATTTGTCTGTGCCTCAAGAACCCTTCATCCACTATTTTGTTAAGACCACCAGGGAATATTTTTTTCCTGCTTTTTCCTGCGCTGGATGCATCTTATAGTCAGGTGCATTTTATGGTCCAAAAATATGGTAGTTTGTGTACTCTTACTTTTATTTCCAGAGGTTAAGACATTAATGTGTGTTGAGTTAGTTTGGAGGGAAAGTAAAGTTGCACTTTTATACACTGACTATGCATATATCAAAGTGTCATATCTTCAGTGTTGCTCGATAAAAACATATTATAAAATATTTACCACAATGTCAGGGGTGTGCTCACTTTTGAGAGATACTGTATATATATATATTAATTAGATTTCAGCTTTAAGCCTACCATTAAGGGTCCTGTGAGAGCTTCAGCAGTTTCCTGATTGATACTTTGTGACTGAAGCTGCTTTTCAGTAGAGAAATACAGAACTTTATATAATCAAGACCATTTTTATGGAAGCCAGAGGAAAGAAAAGTATGTTCCTGCAGCAGCTAATCAGTATGTGGAAGGTAATGAATGAAGGTTGACTGTGTAAGTTGCTTTCTCTGGCTCTAGTTCAGGTTTATCCAGCCATTCTTTTATATCTGTACACCGTGTTAGCGAGGTGGTTGAATAATTCGCGCTTGTGACAGCAAAATCTCTACACGTTTGGAAAGCTCTATACACAATTTAACAAGTCCCTTGTTGTATGCTCTCTAGGGATATAATTAATGGACTTTTAATTCAGCGGTGGATAATGCCGTGAATTAATTATTAAACTCTGTGCCTGTTTAAAATTCTAACTGTCCAATTTAGTATATTCACTGGTGGAAGTAAAAGCGCATTTTGAACTACATTTGAATTGCAATTAAAAAAATGAACTGTCTGGAATCCAAACTCATCAGTGGAGATCTGTGTCTGTGCGTGGTTGTCTAGAAACCGCAAAGATGGAGTTATCCATTGCCCAGTCTCCCTCTGCTTTGCAACTCATATCAAATACTAAATGTTTTAGGTTGAATTAGTGAGCTATTGTATTTGGTGGAGACATGAATGTCAAATTTAATTATTAGTTGTATATATTCATCATTTAAATATAATAGGTGTAATAGAATTTTATTTAGTTATATCAAATGGCTCTAAAGCCCCCCATAGACGGGCCGATTCCCGGCCATAGTTGTAGCAGACCAACCTGCGTGCTCGCTCCCACCGAGCACCTAAAGATTGGTCGGCCGCAACTATGAGGGAGCCCACTTTGAGTTTTGTAGAAAAAAAGCCGGCAGGTCGGATCGCACACGGATCCGTCCTGCTGGTTTTTTTCCTGCCCGACTGTGCTGCAGGCTGTTAACTCGGAGGGGAAGTCTCCTCCCCCTCCAAGTTAATTGGCTACAGTCTGACAGGAGTCCCATGTGTTAGTGGAACACACAGGATTCCTGTCCGTTCTGTAGCAGACTGCTAAATGTCGGCCATAGATCGGGGCGTCTATGGCTGGCTTATAGGTGCATTGTTTATAAATGAATGTAGTGCTCAACTAAACATTTAAATATTACTTTCTGGAGAGGAACACACACTTTTTTAGATCAGTGACCACAGAAGTTACATCACAAGGTGTCACCTTTATTTTGAAGGCCGAAGTGACGTTCCAAATACTGAAAAAGACACTTCACGACATCGCTTTCAGCATGATCAGGTAAGTGTTATATCCCCTCCCTCCTAACTTTCCACTGTGCTTGTGGCCATCAGCTCTGTTACTTCCAGTAAACGTGGCAACCCCTGCCATTCAACCACCCCCTTGCCATTCAACCACCATAGGGGTCCTGGCCCACAGCTGTGATATCAACTAGTGATGAGCAGCATAGACAATAATTATATTCTCAAAATATTGCAAGTTTGTTGCCTAATATTCGCAATGTATTTGAAAATTTATGATATCCGATCATTATTATAACTGACCTACCACTAGAAAATGAGGATTTCATAAAGGGCACTAGCAGTACCGATAATAGGGAGGAATGCATAAAAAAAAACCTACCTGTAATGATTGATTGAAGATCCCCACAGCCTTCCCTCACTTCCTAGCCCTGATTACATAACAGCAGGTAAGTATATTATTTTCATTGAAAGTACATTGTAGAAAACCATTGAACCATAGAGCCCTATGCCATCATCACACCAGCTCAGAGGTAAGTCAAACTTTAATTTTACATACTGTATGTCCTTTTTACATATTGAGTGTATATCTGCTTTAAATTCAGTGCGCAAATCAGCACTTGCACATTCCCATATTGCAAAGGCAATGCATGGTGGTTCCAGTTCAGGGTAAAAAATCTTGAATGTTTGTGATTATGAAGATATAACACTGTATTCGAGATCTTCACGAATTCTTGAAGTGGCGATATTCGCAATTCCTGATTAGAATATTCATGATCAACACTAATATAAACTCTCCGATATTAATTTATAAGGTGCAACAAGAACGTAACTACTCTGACTTTTATACTCCGGCTTTACTGATTTGGTCAGGTGGGAATGGATCCGCATTGTAGCCAGATGCCAAGTATCAAAATGTGTTGACAATTATTTCATAGAGGATATACCATTAAAGGCATTGGCAGTCATTAGTAAGATTGTTAGGACTGGAGCACCATATTACTGCTGATTTAGAAGATTAAAAAAAGCATTTAGCCAGGTGTTTTCTTCTTCTTGTTGGGAGGATATGAGTTCTAAAAGAAACAATTTACAATGGGCAGTGTTGTATTGCAAAACAGATTAATTAAATGGCTCCCTATAGTGTGCGCTTTCAAGTAGAATTTAGTATAATGTAGCAGCAATTAATTACATGTGTTACTAGCACTGAGAAATCATCTGCAACAAATTACCACAAGATGCCGTTTGTATAGTTAACACAATTAGAAGCCATACGTTCTACCTGTTGTGGGGGTTCAGCCTCAAATGGGAAGCTCTGAGTAATGTCAGTCCACGCCAAAGTTTCTCTTTAGGGCTCCTGCCCATATTTCTTCACACCACACAGATCAAACAGTATTACAAAACAAAAATCCTTTAAAAATGCCTAGCCTCCTGGCTTGCAAACACCCAAACAAATGCTCTTCCCTTTAGAGTTAGGAAAACCTACAGGGCCTGACTCCCTGTAGTCACCAGCCTGGGCCTCCCACTCCCTGTGCCCAAGTGCCCTCAAAATCTGTTGTGCCAGCAGCACAGCATCTCCAACCAAACCAGGGGTCAGTCTACCATGCAGACTTCCAACAGGAGCAAACTCTGGTTTGTACCTGGATGCAATGGGAAGGCCAAGCCAGCTCCTTCCCTCCCATTCCAGAATCTGGGACACTGTAAGCAACATGCTCTGCAACCTACCGTTGCAAACACTCTTGGACTCTTTCATTGCTGGCTGTGGTCCATTCACACAGTAATAGAAAAACACTGTGTAACTCTATTCTTAAGTCTCATTGATATGCTGTGGTAAAACATATTACTACAACACGTATCACTGTTGCTCCATTGATGATGCCACAATGCTATGTACAGTAGCTTCAGAACAATGCATATTGCAAAGGAAGTTAAATGTAATAATGAAAGGTATATGTGTAAAATCTTTTCTATTTAGATGGGTTGGTAGACCTTACATATAAATAGCTAGCTGATTTTAACCCATAAAATATATTTGTTAATGAACCACAATAAACTGAATGTGTCTACAGGATGATTTAGTCATTTTAAATGTATACAATTTGGTTGTTTTCAACTAAATACTGTTTTCATAGTTTAGTATTTTTATTCTGTTGTACTTGAATACCTTAAGTACAGCTTTATGTGCCTCAATCAGAACCAAGTATTGTTGTATGGGGTTAGCATAACAGAAAGACAGTTAGCACTTCATTCAACAGAAGAGCCCGGTCATGTGAACTAGCCAAGTCACAATCTTAAGCAGAGGGATTGGGACTTTGTGGGATGCCAGAAACTCCAGACTAGCTCATATTTTGTAAATCAACCTTAAAATACCCCTTTTGTAGGATGCTAGAGGCTTCAGACCAGTAACATTTAGTAAATGGACCTTCAAATTAGAAGTTCAGACTTTATTCAACTTTGCCAGAGACTCCAGAGCGGCACACAATGGACCTTCAAATGAGGATTCAGTCTAGCTATTTAATAATGCTGAAGGAGCCTTCTAAGCTATGGTAATATTGGCTACCAGTGGTTTGGAGTAGACCAAACCACTGGAAGCCAATGTTAAATGTCCATGAGAGAGATGACTTTGTGGGGTGCCAGAGACTTCAGACTGGATCACATTTTGTAAATGGACTTTGAAATAAGAAATGCAGTCTAGCTATCCACCATTACTGAAGGAGCCCACCAAGCAATGGTATTCTGGATCTAAAAATAATGAATTTAGTCTAGTTATTCAACGTTGCCGAAGGAGCCTACCAAGCTATAGTATTTTGGTGCCTGAGTAGGCCAAACCATTGGAAGCCAATGTTAAATTCCATGAGAGAGAGAACTTTGTGGGATGTCAGACTTCAGACTGGCTCACATTTTGAAAATGGACCATTAAAAAAGGAAAAGCTAGCTGTTGTTAAAGGAGCCTACCAGGTTTAGTATTTGAGTGCCTGAGTAGACCCAACCACTGTAAGTCAGTGTTAAATGTCAATGAGAGAGAACATTTTGTGGGATAACAGAGGCTTCAGACTGGCTTACATGACCCCAGGACTACCAAACCATTCCCAATAAAGAATGACAGAGACCATTTTTTTTTTAAATTGTTTATATAAAAATTTTAAGTGCAAATAACAAATTGGCCACAGCCTGTACACATTATAAACATTATAAACATTGCACACATTACAAGTTAAATTGAGGTCCCCCAACAGTGCCACCAATTCTCCATCTTGCTTCCAAACCACCGTACCAGCCACCAGCATGTACCAGCATGGTGGGTACCTTAATACTTATATACACATAACCAGGGCTTAAGCCCTCCACCAGTACTTTGTGACTGACCTTGGTGTACTGACACATCACAATGAGCCGCTTAAGGCTCAGCTTTCGCCCTACGGCACTGCAGAGCTTCCGCCATACTGTGACAATAGAACAAAAACATGCATAACAAAACCGAACTACGTTACATAGGGGAGGGGGGGAAGGTGACGCTCCTGGTCCGAAAAGGACCAGCCCTTTCCGGTGCCGCCTTAAACCCCCCCCCCCCCCATGGCCTGACGTCACTTTCCTTATCCCACCTGCTCTACTCTTCATACACACCCGTTGCCTGTGTCAAAGTGCCCTCCCACCTCCCTGACATACGGCTCTGGGAACTCATTAACAATCAAAGAAAAACCTTCCCACTATGTACATCATATTATCTATGATTTGGGACCCAACATGTCTAGTCAGTGAAGAATTAAACAATTTAAAATAGCTTTTTGATGTCTTTTTTAGAGGGTACTGTTTGTGGAGGAAGACTTGCTAGAGTACAGGCTTCAGGGCATATCAAAAGTTGCATTCCAAATAAGTGTATGATTGTAAGAGGGTATGGTTAGGTCATGCACCATTGTATTTGCTTTAAAATAGATGCAGAGTTCACTGTAGGTTATACACAGTCTTCACCCAATATTCTTTTAGCTGCCATATTAGTTTCTGATGATAAATGATGTTGATACATACTAATTATCACTCTACTTGGCAGGTCATAAATTGAAGCGAATCTGCTAATGTACCAATGCTTCCTTTTATCCCCTTTTTGTCCTTTACATCCGTTGTTGTTCAATAACACATCCTAAATGTTAAGCATTCACAGATTGCAACTGTTTTCTTTAATTTGACTTTACTGTTGTGTCCTCAGGTTCCCCATAATTTGTTTCCTAAAAAAGCTTACCAAGCCCATTTTTCTCATATTCATCATGGTAAAAGCTGGTGGAAATAGCAATTATAGCTGGTATTATTTGAATTTTCATATATCTTTCATCCGGGACAAAGCTTCATGCAGTTCTAGTGTATCCCTTAATCTCAGGCTATATTAAGTTCTATAGTGTTGTTAATGAATAATAACTGGTTTCCGGTTTTACTATTGTCTGTGCCACAGTTAAATGTTCATTCACCAATGTAATCATCTTTCAGTGATAGGCATAATGCAGATCTAATTCAGAGGTTCATCTAGGACACCCTTTCACAGACTGGAACACAAGAGATTAGAAGCAATCAAAGGCTCCAAAATATGAGTTCTGCTTCCAGTGAAATTTTACATTTCCGGAAACTATTTAAATATATCAGCAACTGGAACAGAAATACATCTCGTTAAAACTGCAGGTATATCATTTTGGGCTTAGCTTCAAAATGTAAGCAACACGATGCAGAATATCAAACTATTGTTGACTTAAATGGCATGTGTACCTAAAGAAATCTCTGGCTCAGCTGGTTTCTATCTTCCTGAAAATACTAGTTCTCTCACAGTGGTTCTCCAACATCATATCATTTTAAAGGTAGAAATACATGGGTCGATTTGTCATCGATTGATCGGGAACCACCTTGGGAATATGATTTGTGATCGATTTGGACATGAGCCGATCCCCAAAATGTCAGATTCTACAAAATCCATCGATCAGAAAGGCTGCTGCATAGGGAGCTATGGGTCCATCAATGTACTTTGATTGCCAAACAAACATGTCGGTTCAATGTCCCATCTGACTTTTTGTCGATTCAGATTTTGTTAGGTCGTTTAGGGTGGGCAGAACTCAATTGATCGCCGGTGATTGATAATGAATTCCTGGCACTGTTTGGACACTCATTTGAATATTTCTATAAAATATTTATTTGCTTTCTGATGATTACATTTTTTGTTGTTAACCTGTGTGACAAAAAAAACAAAACATTTTCCTGGATGCTTAGACAGCAGGGACACAGCAAAGGGATATTCATCCAGGGAAGGTACATGCTGCGGCGGCAGCCTTCGGAGCTCTGTAGCTCTTTTGGAGAGCATTGTATACAAAAAAAAATGTTGTTTTCGTTTAGGTTTAACCTTTCATGAAATGTCATATTTATTCATATAAAATACAATAGAATAAAATACAATAGAATAGAATTAATATTTTAATTAGTAAAGTTGTAGAGCAAGCAAGGCACAATGAGGACATGATGGCTACAATTCCACTCTCCTTCATTTAAAGTTGAGGTTCCACCTACATGTTTATAGGAATCTTTAAAACAATAGATTTAACATATTTTTCCTAAACCTCCTGGGCAGTCTGCATGTGGCATGTTTCTTTAAAAAGTGCTCCCGCTGCGATTTTGCGCCCTCCCTCGTCCTCCCTACATATCAACGATGATACAGGGGATGTGCTGGAAAATAGTGACTTCACCTCCATGGATGGAAGTCAATGGTGACCCCCCCCGCTTTTCCAGTGTCATGAATGACAAGGAAAAACCCGGACCCAGAAAGATTGGCAATATGGAGGACCACCACGTGCTCCCTTTTGACAGGTAAGTATGTCTGATGTTAGCTGGGGGTGAGTATTGCTAGTAAATAGTGAGGAGCAGCATAGGCAATATTCAAATTCCGCAGCCTATCCGGCCGCACATTTGCGAAGTATTGTGAATTTTGGAATAGGTGATATTCAACAAATATATTTTAATGGTGAATATTCACGCTCAACACTACTAGTAAACTAGTTAACTCAGACTAACCACCCAGGAGGTTAATTTGTTAAAATATAGTTTAAGATTTTTAGAGCTATTTATTTTAAAGTGGCCTTCTCCTGAGCCTTTTCTCAATTTTTCTGTAGGAAACCTTTTGCGAAAACACAAATCTTATTAAGAGGTTTCATGACCAATATTTATTTTAAACTCTAAAGCTATAAATACTAGAAACTGCTCATGAATCATTGAAACTAACGAGAACAGTTAAAAAGCATAATTTTGCATTGTACTGTATGTTATGTGCCATTTATTTTCTTTCTCAATAAAATTTATCATGAAGAAAAAAAAAACTAACAAACAAACTAATTATAATTTTCATTATTGTCATTTTGAAAGCAATGTGGATTCTAGTTGTTAATTTAAAACATAATGTTGTGTTCAATGAAAATATTTTACTCATCCATATCTCCAAATCCATTGACGTTTTTCAGGCGTTTGCAACTGCTTCAAAAATTACTTTATAGCCTCCTTAAAATAATGTTGTTCCACTTCCGGACACAAGAGGACACCTGGAGAGCATTAAATGACATGGTTAATAAACAAACCCTGTGAATACAGCCTTACTGAATTTTGCATATTATTAGGCTATGAATGTAAATAATGGCAGAGCTTTATCCTGCATTGACCCAAGTGGTATGTCATTCTCTTTATTTCTTGCTTCTAGCTGAGTTGCAGATAGAACATATGCTTTTTGTACACAATTGCCAGCTTATCTTTGAATTTCCTCTATTGTAGAACTTTTTTTATATTATCCATCATAAAGCTCAAAGTATCTGCTTGCTAGTTCATATTTCATTTGCAGACTTTGGTAGGCTTTTTATCTGGAACATTAAGTCATATACGACACTGATATAATTCAATGCGTTTAGCTGCTACGTATTTGAGTGATTGCTGTCTGGGAAAGAAAAAGTTTTAATTCATTTGCATCTCAAACAAAGTTATATCTCGTTCTACAAACTGCAGAGTGAAAGGAAAGGTAGAAATAAAGCTAACTGTTCATTGGCATAATAAAATAAAATTTTAAAAATAAACCAACATGGAGAATTGGAAATAAACTAGGATGATGACCAGTGTTAGGATCTAGACAGAGGGGGTGACCAGACAGGAACAAACAGGTGCAAATAGCCCAGAGTTCAGAAGTGTTCAGGGTTCAGGGGAAGAATGGAGAGAAAAATGCTCAGCAAGCCTGTCTGAATGAAGTACACCTATATAGCCCTAAGGCTAACGAGGCTAACGAGGCAGGTGTACTTCACCCAGCCCATGCTTGCAGAGTGACTGTGAAACCAACCCAGGACAAGCACAGTGCCACCAGCAGGCGGTAACCAATACAGCCAGGGTCCTCACAACCAGTGGAGGTTCAGGGCATGGATAACATGGATGGTTGCCGGGGGCGGCATCCCACCAGCGCAGCTACTACCTGCATGGCACTCCCAACCTGCATGACACTTCCAAGTGAGGATCCTAGGAGCACTAGAACACCTGCACATACAGAGTTTGCTTACAAAACAAACTCTGTATGAGCTGGGATGGCGCATACTTACCTTTGCTTGGTTAGCCCATGTCGATTCTCTAACTTGACGGACCCACCGATCAATTCCAGCACCACCCCTTTGGCGACATCTGTGATGACCGTAGACATCAATGTTAATGGAGGGGAGGAAGGGGGGAGGAAAAAAAGCAGAGTAGAATGTTTTCAACAGGGTGATATGGGCTAACCACTATGGGGGTCAATAGAGCAGATACAAGAATTACCTAGAAGAGGCAGTAGGGAACCAGGAGTGACATCAAGTGTTATTATAGCTACCACCAGCAGAGGCACTCATTGATAGGTCAATGTCCTCTGTGGTTTGGAAACAGGGACATTTCTATTCCCAGAAGGTTGAGCTGTATTGCCAACTTTGACCTTACCTGTGCTTTGGTGCCACATATTGATGGCACGATGATAGGAGTGTAGTGCAGCCACATTGGCCTAAATAAAACAGAGACATTAAACAAAATATATAATAACATGACATGGTTTAATAATCCTTTTTTTTTTAAGTTGAAAGTGGATATGTACATGCATTGTGCTTGCTCTTTATTCCAAGTCAATCACCCTAATATATGTTGTAAGGCATAGTTCTCTTTTGTGTGACAAATGGGGAGAAAAAATGTGCATTATGAAAAGATTTGTGTGTCCTATGTGTTGAAACTGCTCATTATCACATTGTTAAAATGGAATCTGATTTTGTCAGCAGCAAATTATACTTTCAGCGTTTCAAAACAAACTTGAAAAGAAGAACTACTAGATCATCTTCACTATGTTTACACCACTCCGGCCTTCCTTTATTAGCTAGGGGAATGTTTTTATTTTCTGTGCTTTGCTTCTGTGCTGGTGCTAAGTTTTCCCAGTACATCTGTAAAGGCCACTGCATTGTAGTTGTAGTATTATAGTATGTAGTAAGTAGTTTTATAGGTAGTAAGTGATGTACTCCATACATGAATATACGGAAAAAGTCATATTTTTTTCTATAGCGGTATTTAAACTCACCTTTCTATTCATGCTCCTAAGTGCATAAATAATAAAATATATCTTTTACTACTGGTTCTGGTCAGTGTAGGACTCATATCAGTTAACCTATACATTTAAATCTTTTTAAATGTTTATGCTCTCTGCCCCCCTAAACATGTCTCTCCCCTTTCACATACCCAACATCATCAACAACACTGGGGATGTGCTGACAAAAAGGGTGCCCAGAGGTCAATGGTGCCCCCCAACCCCTGAGGCGGACCTGGTAGGAATCAGTTGGTCTGGCAATACTTATAATCACTGCAGGCTTGCTTAGGGGGTTAAATTCTATTGCTCCCTGTAAAGTAATGTTCTTTAAAATATACAACATTAACAGTAGGATTATAAGAAGTGTCTACTGAATATCTAGTTCAGATGTGGGAAAACTAGGGCCATATCCGGCTTGCTTATTGTTTTGATCCAGGCCTTTGTCACCTCTGGCACCCCTTTGCTCATTCCCTTTAAAAGAGTTACCTTGAGGATATTTTTTATTGTCTCCTTCTAGAGCAGGGGTGGGCAAACTAAGGCCCAGAGGCTGGATCCGGCCCATTTGGCTTTCTCTTCTGGCCCTTTGTCACATTGTTGAAAAAATGCTCCCCTCCCCTTGTTCTCTCCAATAAATACACATAAGGTAGGACATCCTCATGGTGACAAAAGACCATCTCTTGGAATTGCTCATTGCAATGAATGAGCATTTCTTTGTTAGTGCAGGAAATGTAAAAAGAAAACAACGTCCCTATCACACGTCGCCTATTACACCTATCATCACCATCATTAGTAATGCAGATGATGTACGGAATTGACATACATATGGCGGAGTCGGCCATTACAGGCTCTTGGCTTGGCCAATTTTATACATTTTAGAAGCCAATGTGGCACATGAGTCAAAAAGTTTGCCAACCTCTGATCTAGAGCCTGTAGTTTCACCATGTCTGCAATAAAATGTTTAAGTTTACTATTCAAAGCCTCTTCTTTTAATATCTATAATTTTTTCTTTGTTTTTATTCGTTCATGTACATTTCCCACCCAGGTTGGGAGGACTTGGGACCTAAACAAACTTACAGGTTCTTTGTCCGACCCCTCTGTCAAATTAAAAAACCCATTGTGGCACACAAGTCAAAAAGTTAGCCCACCCATGATCTAGTTGGTAATCAATTAACAATAACTCATTTATGAAGACAAAGGGTGTCAGTTTTTACGTCTTTGACATATTTTATATAGTAAACTGAATGCTTTGGTGAATAAATTATGATATGAAAAATAAGCGTTGTGAACTGATGCTTGCATCATTTTCATTCACATAAATCAAACGTACTCTATAGTGTGAATACATAATATAGTTCCACAAACAAGCTAGTACATGCAGGTTTTGATACTTTTGAATTTGGACTGTCTTTGAACTTTTGATCGGCATCGGCAATGAAGCTTTACCTTTGAAATCTTCATATCTAAGAGTCTGCAGTTATAATGGACAAAGCCCTCTACGTAATCTTAAGACTATTGATTTGTTAAAGAATTTTTAAAGATTTAGGTAGTGAATTTTATTGTATTATTCATTGGATTGGACTTTATGAATTCATAATACAGCATTTGCCGCAAGGCATAGAGTGTCAATCTAACACGCTTTGCTCATCAATGTTTGTTTGTTACTGCCCATTAATGTGGCTTATTATGTTACTTATTATGTTACGCTTGAAGCTGTGCTTCCTAATGATGCCCATAGCAGGATTATTTGTCAAGGTTGCTCATTGTTTTCAGAGGAATATACTGTTTGTACTACTTTGCTGCAATAGCCTTTTCGAAACAGCAGTGGTCGAAAAACCATAATAATAATTTTTAAAATTAATTTAAACCATTCATCTAGACCAGTGATGGGCAACTGAAATGATTAGGAGGGCCACAAATGCGGCCCTCTGCATCGCTAAAGGGCCGCACATAACATCAATCTAGACCCTCCCCCCCAACGACATATCTCAGCAGGCCGTGGACCAGATTCCGTCAGGCAGTCAAAACCAGACAGCACCCACCACCGCCTCCTGCCCCTGGGTGTAGATCTGCCTCCTGCCCCTGGGTGTAGATCATATGTAGACCTGGTTTCCCCGATCAACATTGGCAATTTTACTGATGTAGGACCACCAGGTGAGTCGCTATGCCCTATGCATTAACAGTTAGGTTTTGGGGGCCGCATGTGGAGGACCAAGGATGGCCGCCGAACAACACCCAAAGGGCCGCATGCGGGCAGGTTGGACACCAAGGACCTAGACCATATTTGGTCTAGATTTTTTGGAGGACCCGTATTTAAACAGCAGATCTGTCCCCTGGGAGTAGCAAGGCAATAAAGCACACAATCACTTAGTCATAAAATACAGATTGATTATGAACACGGAAAGTGTTCTGCAGGTAAGCCAGTGCTTAGTGATTGATAAGCTTGTCTTTGGTGTTAATTTATGTACTGTCATCTCGTATTGCTTGTTTCTAGAAGCGAACCCTTATATCTCAATTTGCAGTCTACCAGCTGAGTTCTTCTCCTTTTCATTAAAATCACATCTATGCAATATACAGTGTATATATAGTAGTTGGTATAGTTTATATTCCATCAGGTCATGCATGGTGAGGGAAACCAACCAATGGGGATATCTGCTCACCTGCTAACTAAGTTGAAAAGTTTCGATTTTCTCATTATCCTGTTATATCTTCAGAACTAGAGATGGTTGAATTTTCTTTTTTACATTTTGACTAGTTGAGTTTGAGTCAAAAACAAAGCACCTGAAGGTCTTATTATCAAATATGAAAAATATATTTTTACTAATATAATCACTTTTCACTAATATTTGTTTCAATAGATTCCTCACTTTCTTGTCAGTTGATATCATAAATTGATGTCTCACATCCGTATTATGTCTACATACTTATGCTTTAGTGGCAGCTGCATTTCATCATTTAGAAATGGTTTCCCAATGGTATTATTGTCAAAAAATGCCTTCATTCTGGGCATCAACATGGCTGAATCTAGTCTCCACTGGAAGCACACATTACAGGGTGACAAACCAAGAAAGCTATTGGAAGACAAAGACAGAGCAATGTCACACCATATTATATTGTGAATCACAGAGACATTAATGGCAGATTTACCAGGGATTATTTTAATCAAAGATGTAAATTAAAACATAATGTAATTACTTGATTAGGATAGAATCCTTTTTAATTTAAAACAATTATATACCATAAGACGCACCCAGTTTTTAGAGCAGGAAATCAGAAAAAAAAGATTTAATTTGTTTAAATGAATGTGAAAAGATCTCATGCAGTACCCCTATTCAGCCACTAAAATGGTGTCACTAGAGAGCAGACTTCAGCATCTCTTCTTCCTCACACAGAACACAGAGCGGGGAGGGAGGGGGAGCACGGGGGAATCTGCACTCTGATCTCCCTTCTCTGCTGCCTGTGTGAGGAAGCTGCTTGCCTGTGAAGCTTGCGCCACACACTCTGCATTGGCTATATTTGCGGGGCTCTGCAAATATAGCCAATACAGATCAGCTCCACACAGCTCTCCCGGCAGATGCAGATCACACAGCTGACATAGCCCATCAGCTGTGTGATCCTTCACACACACCCTGATCTCCTCTCCCTCTGCCCACAGCTGATCTATCTGCCGGGAGAGATGTCGGGGAGTCAAGCTGCGATCACGGCGGCCAGATGGCCACCGGTGGTCGCACATTTGGACCATAAGACGCAAGCACTTTCCCCCCCCCAATTTTGGGTGTGAATAAGTGCGTCTTATGGTCCGAAAAATACTAGTTGTTAAAGCAATTTTATATTAGTATTTGATATTTGATAATGCGACCAACTAGAGAGATAATTCAAGATGGTTACAAAATTCAAACGAATTTATTTGTGAGTTAAATGCAAATCACCTGGACATGGTATCATCACCAAAATAGGTTGAGCTGTAAAGAATGATTGTGGGTACATTACAAAAAAAATATTAAAGTAAAGCACATGTCGTATTTGCATAAATGAATTCATTTTTAAACTGATTTATGCAAATACTACATAAATACTACATAAGCTAGAGCAATAATCTTCCCACAAACCTCTATATCTGCAGCATTTTTACTGATGATATCATGTCCAGGGGCTTTGCATTGAACTCCAAAATAAATTAGTCTTTTGTGACCATCTTGAAAGATCCCTCTAGTTGGTCTCTGACAGCAAGACAATGAACTCAAGAGGAATTGGCACCCCTTCCTATTTAATCTAATATGGAAAAGATACTAATATACAATTACTTTAACTATGTAATTGTGTAAATTAAAATAGATTGTAACCTAATCAAGTAATTACATGATGTTTCAATCTACAGCTTTGATTAAAATAATACCTGATGAATCTGTCATTAATGTCTATGTGATTCACATCTTAATATGGTTTGACAATGCTCTGTCTTTGGCTTCCAATAGCTCTCTTGTTGTATCACCCTGTAACATGGGCTTCCAGTGGAGACTAGACGCAGTTGTGCTATTGTCCAGGATAAAGGCATTTTTTGCCAATATTACCATCGGGAAACCATTTCTAAATTCACAAGAATGTAGACAAAACACAGATGTAGGACATCAATTTATGATATCAACTGCAAAGAAAGTGAAGATAACATAGGCAATCATAACTGTTTATGGTACATCGTGATTCAGCAACTCAACTCAAGATTGACTGCTACACAGCTGTCTAAGGGTGGCCATACACGGGTCGATACCCACTCCTGACATCACCACACTGCACTCGAGCATACGTTGTTTGAGGGGCAAATCGATGTACACCACTTTACACAATTGATACCATTCAATATGTCAACCGAACAGGGATTAAGCAACATGTTGATTCCTTGTTCAATCAAGCTTGCTCCAAAAGGGTTGCTGCATTGTATTCTCTTAAAATCGCTCCCACTGAATGCTGCAATCGCGCAGGACGATCGATTGTTCTGGAAGCAAACAAAAATTTGACCCATGTATGGCCACCTTAAGGCCTAGTGTCCACTACTTTTCATTCTAATGAATGGGATATTGTCCACTCCACGTTCTCAAAGTGACACACCTGTGATGCTATGTTTAGAACATGGAGTTCCCCATTTTCATTGCCACACTGATGGAGACGAGTCCATTTAAGGTCAATGGATCTGCAAGACATTGAAAAGCAGTGCCTGAACAGCATCGGGTGCGTCTTTCTGCGTCAAGGACAAGGTCTATACTCCAATGGGCGCCCTGAACGCATCATTGTCCTGCATCTAGGGAGCCCAGTGGTTTAGGATGCATTATTCCCAATTTTTATACTAATGAGAGATGAGCTTCGCTGCCACCCAAAACATGGGAACTGTCAGGATCCAGGACAGAGGAGGGGACCAGGCAGGCAACACACACTGAGATCCAGACACCACCAGAGGTGGTGGTGACAAAAAACAGATTTATTTGCAGACTTACTGGCAGAAACAAACAAAGGTGAAAAAGTCTGAGGTACAGTGGTATCCAGGGTTCAGGTTTAGGGTTCAGGGACAAGAAGCCAGGTAGAGAATGAAGTCCAGTCCAGCCAAGCAAACAGCAACAGATACAGATACAATAAACAGCCAGCGTGGTCTGGATGAAGCACACCTAAATAGCACTAAGCTAACGAGGAAGGTGTGAGCTTCACCCAGCCCACGCTCGCAGGGAGCCACCTGCTGGTGACTGTGAGACTAACCCATGGATAGGCAATCACAGTACCACCAGCAGGTGGTGACCGGTACAGCCAGGGTACTAACAGGAACATGTTAGGCTACCAAATTATTAATTTTTAAGCTAATATTTTCTAAATGTTAATCAACCTCTTTCTGTGTGTATGTCAAATACGAACCCTAGTATCACATCACAACAGCTTTTACTTACATTTTGTCTAATAAAATTTTGAGCAATATCAAATATGCAGAAGAGATCACATAACAGTTTTTGGCTTGTTACTTTATGAATTAGACAAAATATAATAAATAATGGACTTTGTTGAGGGAGGGAGGAAGGAAAGAATTTAAATATATTCATCCTAACTTGGCTTTGGGAAACCTATACAATATCAGAGACAAACTGAACATTTGTAAACATTTGGTAATATTTGGTGTATAAGGGCTTATGTGGTTAACGTCCATTAAGCAAGCAATTTCGGCTATGAAGCAACTTCTAATAACCACCCAGGGAACGTCTCATGTTGTGTTCCCCGGGCGGTTTTTAGACGTTTTACTCCATAGGGTTAACATTGAGGTGGTTATAACTGCACATCCAAGCGCCTGCACTAAGTGTGTAGACACCCTCCCCCGGGAGCACCCAGTCATGTTCCTGGCTGCTGCCTAACAGCAGCCCAGAAACAAAAGTGTGAATGTACACTTAAGGTTTCTTATACTCTCCAGTCACATACATCATAAATATGAAACAACGTCTACATGTCAATAATATGTAAAATGTAAATATTTTATGTTGTTATATGGAAATATTCTTTCCATTACGCAGTAAGAAAAATATATTTTCGTAAAATTGACGTTTTGATGCTCTAAATTTTAGCATCTCCTTGGTTTTATGACAATTAGTTTCATATTTTACTATTTATGTATGAACCTTCAGCGCATTGCTCGGAGCTCTAGTATGAGTGCATCAGTAAAGAGTGACGTACAACGGAATAAGCTGTGCCACTGGGCATTACATGACTCATGTTGCTGACACAATGTTAGCGTACATAGGTCACATCTGTGTGGTCATTAATCCAAGAGGTATTTTTTCATTGCCTGATAGGAACAGAAATAGAACAAATATCTTTATTCGCTGCATTTACTTTAAATGGTTGAATATATTAACAATGGTGATACAAAGCTTGCGCTTAAATATAGTTTTGAAAATGAACAGCACAGACAGCTTTGATGCCCATCGTAATGGTGTAGAAATATTCTGTGATATCGGCTGACATGGAATGCTTACATTGCAGGTAGTTTAACATTAGGAAATCCAATGGTATTATCGTAGAAAATTTAGCTTAATTATATATATATATAGTACACTATATATTATAAATAAAGGTATAGTACATATATGATTATAATACAGAATTTATAGTACAGATATGATGCAGAATATATAGTACATACAGATATAATATAGAATATATATCACAAATACAGAATATATAGTACATGCTGTATTTTTCGGTTCATTAGACGCTTTACTGAATTTTCAAAATAGTGGGGATCTGCTGGTCAATGCTCTGTGTTTAAACCGAGAGAGCAGGAGTTAAAGGAGGCAGGGAGGCTGTCAGAAGCTGCTTCTGACAGTTTCTCAACTTTCTTGTCCCACTGTGTATGTATAGGGCAGCACGGCTCATCCAACCTCTGCCTTTACTGTGTATGTGAGCTGGGCTTATGCTGCCTGCTCATATACACAGAACAGAAGGTAGATCATTCTCTTGCAAAGCTGTGTATGTGAGTGGGAAGCATGAGCCCAGCTCACATACAGAATAGGAGCAGAGGAAAGATCTTCGGGTGATAGGTCCTCTGCTGAAGCTGGCTGCTCACATACACAGCGCAGAAGAGACATATCTTCTCTCTAAAGTCGCCCACAGACGTCTCGAAGTCGGGCTGATTTCTCAGCAGGTGGACTGCATGTGATGACCTTTGTGTGCCGGCATTTACTTTGGAATTGGATTAAATCGGCCAGAAATTGACCCGTCTATGGCCGCTTTTACAGCTTTTGCCACCAGGTGAATACAACGGCATAGGGGGGGGGGGGAAGTATTGCATCTTCTAGTGCGAAAAATACGATATATGGATATAATTCAGAATATATATCTGAAACGCAGTTATATAATATAGTACACATACTGTACATATATATTACTGGATTTATAGTACAAATACAGATATGATACAGAATATGTAGTAGATATACTATTGAACACATTTTATATCCAATTGAATGTTTGGAAATGTAGTTTGGAAATGTGTACTACAGCTATTTCTCATGATACAACTGTAGTTTGCAGTCTTGATCAGCCATGTATTCCTGGGTGCCATTGCACACTTCGGATAGGTATTTCTATAGTGTCAATATACTGATAGTATTATGGTGACAGCAAACTACATGTTCTTCAAATCATATGGGAAAGCAACTAATCAAATCCTGAACTTTGTGGAATGAATTTGTTGTAACATCTGTTGTATATTGAACAATGTTATTTATTCTTATAGCTACAAGCAAAACAAAATCAGATTATGACTTATTATAACTACAATTATATTTTAAAATAAATATATAAAGCATCAAACATACAAGCAGGAAATTGAAATAAAAAACAACAACATCCCTGAGGGTAATTAAACATTTTGAAAGAATCGAGAGCCTCATGATTTGATGAGGCTTAGTCATAGTTCTTGGATTTTCCATCTTGGATATCAAAACAGGTCAAATAACAGATCCCCAGGGTCATTTCAGATAAAAGAGTTGAGGTTCCTCTACCACACAAATACATATTGAATTTTTTTTTGAATTGTATGTAGCAGTCTTCCTCCCCTAGCTGTTGGCAGAGAAAACTTGGTGATGGGGTCAAACCCTGTAGTGCTAGACCCAGGTAATCCAGTAGAAATTTTGGGGCCCCATACTAGTTCATTTTTTGCCCTGCCAACTAAGGGACAAGCAGCATATCCTGACGCAGGACAGGGAACACAGATGCTGGAAACACAGGACCGGGAAGCGGACCATCGGGCCGACCATCTAAAGGACCCTTGCTAGACCTCTACAGTATATTAATATCTGTATTCAGAAACGGTAACACTTCAGAACAAAAACTGATTAGAAGCTTTCCAATGAGGAAAGGGGAAGAATCCTCTAATATTCTGTAGGAGATTCTCTAACTTTGGAGATATTTCCTCCAACATCCTGTTGTGTCTACAGGACCGGAAAAAAATTAGATCATTTTATGCTTTTTCAGATAAAAATGAAGGGTAAACAGTGTTTAATGTCACGATACAAGGCCAAATCTCATATGAAAATTTGAGGACTAGTGATCGCCGAACTGTCCGCAAGGCAGACAGTTCAGCCATGAACATGTTAGATTTTCTTCCGCTGGCAAACAGTACGGGTGTTCCAACCGCCCCTTCACCGGGAAGAAGGTTATAAACCCGGTCTCTAGTGAAAGAAAACCTGCTTAAAGCGTTAAAGTAACATCAGTGACGCCATGTCCGGATATCATAACCAGGAACTGTGGGTTCCAGTTTTTTTCTAATCAAATTCCCTGCGAAGAGGCGGGGAATTTGAATCTCCCTGTGAACAGGTGGACCTCTGAATTTTTTAAACGTCCGATCTGTCTCTTGGCGGACGGGCCTTGCCAAAGTTTGGCCCTCACTATTGAGGACAAAAAATGTGTCCCAAAGTCCAGAGCACAGTAAGCATTGTAAACACCGGAATAAAATGTGTGCAAAAAATTATTTAGATTAAAAAGCTTTCTTCCTTTTTTACAGAATTTCCTCTTTTTCCGATAATTCTACTTCATCTTATAGGTTAATGGAAAATCATTTTCAGTGTATTAAAGATTAGACTCCTTAATGTATTAATTCCATACAAATGGGAACCATGTTTCGTAGGTTTAAATTTAATTTTTTAACCAGATAAAAGAAGAATTCAATGGGCTTGTCTGTTATCTCTTATCATTGAATGGCTATTGGATTTTTAGACCTGTATACAAAGAAAGCTTGGGGAACAGCTGCTGCTTTTCACCGAAAATTTAGTTAAGACAGAAATGATTGTCAAAAATGATTGCTTCTCTCAGGCAACCATTGTAGGAACCAATGGAAGTAAATTGTGTGTTGGCCTATGTAAGAGTGCTATTAACTATTGGGTGTGGTAGTTAAAAGATTCAGAAAAAAGCCTAAAAAAACAGAACATTAGATATGGCTTTGCCACTGAAGGACTTTGTTGACTCCTTTCATTGACCTCTCTATAGACTCGCTGAGAGGAGGAAGAGAGGATGAAATGAATCATACATCATATCAGCAACCATTAATATGCAAAGGAAAAGAGATGACAGCTAAACTCAATGTTTGTCACAGTTCAAAGAATAGTTAGAGGGGAGACACAGATGTTTGATTTTATTGCAAGTTAAAGTTATACCGTATATATTAAAATATGGGCCCTTTCATACTATGTGCACTTTTTTGCATTTTAAGCCAATAACAGACACAGTTGCAGTAATGCTGTCACGGAGCAGCAGGTGTGGACCTGTGCCACGTGTCCTACCTCCTCTGAGGGCGTTGTCTAAGTGAACCCACTCGTTCTTCACAATACCCCTGATGGTGGGGATAGACTTTCCCGAGGGGATCACCAGGTCGCTACCTCTTGAGGGATGGTAGGAACACAGGCAGCTGGTCCAGGGAACAGCAGGGAAGGCTCCAGGGACACAGGTGTCATCAGCCAGTGTGACAGGGCAGGCAGCGCAGGTACAGATCGGGTAGCAGGAGAGTGCAGCAGGCAGGTAAGGGTTAACAGGTATCAGTCTCAGAACACAGGCAGGACTCTATATTACAGGAACAGCAATGGCAGGCAGTGCTTAGCATAACACAGAGACCTTAATACTGAGGCAAGGCTGAAAGGGCATGGTTACTTATGCTACTTAGCTGCAGGAGGTCCACTATTGGTCAGCCAGGTCACATGACGAATACCTTAAATCCCATGAAATGACACACGCTGGTGTTTAAGGAAGTGTGTAGGAATATCAGAATCACCGCTGAACAGGGCACCCAGATCTGCAACGGTAAGTAGGGAGGCTGTGGTGGCGTACGGCAGCTGCGGTTACAAATGCTGGCTGCTAACTGTGCCTGTTATCGGCAGAAAAATACGCATTTTGTAGTGCATGCAAGAGGCTTGCGCTGTGCCTGTAAACTGCAGGGCAGTTGTGCTAACATGTGGCATTGGGCATTAGCGGCAACTAGTGAAGGCCGAACTGTCCGCAAGGCCGCGAACATAACATGTTCGCTTTTCGTCCCCCAGTGAACAGTACAGATGTTCGACTCGACCCATTCACCGGTGGGAAGAATGTTATTATTCTTCTGCTGGCCAGATTTATCTACTCCTGGAAGTATTCTTTCACCAGAGACCGGTTAGAGAACCCAGTCTCTAGTGAAAGGAAACTGACTTAAACCAGAAGTCATGTCAGGGATGTCACGCCCGGATATCGAAACCAGGAACTGTGCATTCCAGGTACCAGAAGTGACGGAATTTGAATCTCCCAGCAAACAGGCGGTCATCGGACTTTTTTAAAAAGCGGGCGGACCTGGCTGAAGTTCGGCCATCACTAGCGGCATGGTACCGTACCACACCACAGCTGCAGTGGGGTAGTGTGAACGAGCCCTATTTGAAGTTGAATTTTTCAGCAATGAAATTCAGTTTATACTTGAGTCAAGAGATAAAAATAACGGTATTGCATGGGTGGATTTGAAATAATCACATGCCAGTCTCGCTCCTTCCACCAATCACGATTAGCCAGCGACACTCTAGCATTACTGCAGCCAAGTTCCAGTTGAAAGGAGATTTGAAAAGCCCCTGCAGAGCATTGACAGATTCTCATTGTTTTTTCATAAGTATTTCTCTTGCAACCTTCAATCTGAACCTGTGCAGTGCTGATAATAGAAAGAAGATATGGATATGGAAGAGACAGGTCCGCATTTAACTATGAACTTAACCTCCCTAGCGGTTTGCCCGAACTCAGTTCTGGCACAGTTTGATCGCTGATCAAACTGTGCCCGTGGCGGGATTGGGCACAACCGCAGTCTCTCTGTGTGCCAGCGGCTCTGTAGAATAGCCGCCGACACACGGAGCCCTTCCGGCCCCGTGTCTTCGGCGTCATCTGTGAGGGGGCGGCGCCATAGACCTCCATGTTAATGGAGGGGGCGCCGCTCTCCTCTACACACATCGCCGGCATCTATTTGACGTGGGAGGTGTGTAAAGGGCTGGGCAGAGAGCTGGTAAGTACGGCGGAGTACAGTGTACTCCGCCGCGATTGCGGGTAAAGCGGCTTTTCGTGCCATAAAAAATGCTCAAAGAAAAGCTTAAACCGCCCAGAGGGTTAATTTAGAGCAATATTTTCTTTTTTGTCTTCACAACCCTTCCGTACATCTCCAGCAGTTTTGGTGACGATACCATTATCAGGGGAATTGCAATCAACTCATAAAATCATCTGGCAGACAAAGGTAAATGTTTGCCTGCAAATAACATTTCAATCCATGAATTTCTGTTTTCTTTCTTTCTCTACTTTTTTTAAGTCTACATTACCTTGGAGGCATCAAATCTTTTAAAGAAACACATATTATATTTCTATAGTAAACATAAAAGTGTAGAAACAAACTAAACGATGTTTTATATTTGAAATTTCAAAGTATTCCCATTTTGCTTTGATGATGTTATGATGTTACCTTTGATGGTGTTATGGAAGACCAGGATGCTTCAAAAGCAATGGTGATGATTGTATGTTCAGGGGCTTCTGATTTAACTCTCAAATCAACTAGTCGTTATATCACGATCATCTAATGTCTTCTGTATACCAAGCAGCACAGGGAAGCAGCTGGCAATAATACATTGCCTGTCCCAACTATCTTCTCCCGTTCCTACAGACACTTTACAAATAAAAAGAGTGGGTTCACGTGCTTAGATCCACAATCTTCTTTCCCATTTATAAGGTGTTTTATGAATTATGCCAGTGTTTTTCAACCTTGTTTGGGCAAAGGCACACTTGGGCAAAGGTCCCCGCGGGAAGTACGTCATCAGCAGGTGCCCCCCTGGAATGCAGATCTTTTCATGGAGATAATAAGTCCAAGCTTATATGGATCACCCCACCAGCTGAAGCAGATCTTATTGCTATAATTACAAAGGGTTTCTATGGTATTTCTGTAATGGCAATTATGTTTAATATTGTGAATAAAGAGAAAAGGGCTGTGGAGGGGTCAAATGTCTAACAAAAGTTTTGTAACTATACTATATAACTAATTTCATTAGAATCAATGGGGACAATGTCTGAGCGTCTTAAGGTCCAAATATGATCAAATGTTTTTTTGTTTTTTTTATTTAGTTTTTTAATTTAGTTTTTTTTACATCCTGTGAGCAATAGCTCTGCATCCTAGGGGCCAAAAGGGAGCTGTATTAGCACTAGCAGTACCCACAAACACACTAACCAACCAACTGGGCGAATTGAGGTTATTTAGAATACGTTTTGTATTTACATTAACATTCTACATTGCAATATAAAAAAATGTGACTTAGACTCATCTTTCTTCCCATATGTAAATAGGTGCTCATTGGTAAGTTGTTAGTGCAGGATTGTAAAATGTCTCCTCATAAGTTGGTCAGTGGATTTAGATAATGCTAAAGACAGAGACACATGTTAAGGCTGCCATACACGGGTCGGATTTGCACCGGATTCCGGCCCGATCGATTCCGGGCGCGTGCACGCGAAACGATCGGGCCGGAATCCCGTGCAGCCCACCTTGTCCGTCCGATCGGGTCCGACCGATCGGGGGCTCAGAATCGGATCCGCCAGAGAACCAACATGTTGGTCTTTCGGGTCCGATTCTGCCCAGATCAGCGGGAGTTGCATTCCGGGAGGTGATCAATCGGACACGGATCCGGCAGGACAAGGTGGTATGCAGCGATCGGATTCCTTAATTGGCCGATCGATCACACCTGAGGATCCCGCCGGAATCGATCGGATGGTGAATCGATCAGCCAAGGAATCCGTGCCGTGTATGGCTAGCTTTAGAGTTTAATCCCTGCACATTCTGCTGTAACTGAGACCTCCATCCTGGCAGTGACTCTTTAGCATGGCTTATATGTGAATGGCTGTGTCTCAAAACAATTCTCCAAAACTATGGGCTGTATCTTATGGTCAGGTGCAAAAAAGGTACATACAGTGGGGAAAAGTATTTAGCCACCAATTGTGAAAGTTCTCCCACTAATAAAGATGAGAGAGGCCTGTCATTTCCATCATAGGTCACCTCAACTATGAGTGAATGGGGGGAAAGAATCCAGGAAATCACATTGTTTGATTTTATAATAATTTATTTGCAAATGATGGTGAAAAATAAGTATTTGTTCATTATGAATAGTTCATCTCAATACTTTGTTATACACCCTTTGTTGTCAATGACAGAGGTCACACGTTTTCATTACAAGGTTTTCACTCACTGTTGCTGGTTTTTTGGCCCATTCCTCCATGCAGATCTCCTCTAGAGCAGTGATGTTTTGCTGGACAACATGGACTTACACAACTTCCTCCAAAGCTTTTCTATGGGGTTTAGGTCTGGAAACTGGCTAGGTCACTCCAGGACCTTAAAATGCTTCTTAATAAGCCACTCCTTCATTGCCCAGGCGGTGTTTTTGGGATCATTGTCATGCTGAAAGACCCAGCCACGTTTCATCTTCAATGCCCTTGCAGATGGAAGGAAGTTTTCACTGAAAATATCACTATACATGGCCCCATTCATTTTTTCCTTTACACGGATCAGTCATCCTGGTCTCTTTGCAGAAAAACTGCCCCAAAGCATGATGTCCCCCCCCCCCCCCATGCTTCATAGTAGCTATTGTGTTCTTTGACTGCAACTCAGCATTCTTTTTCCTCCAAACACGATGAGTTATGTTTTCTACTTTGGTTTCATCTGACCATATGACATTCTCCCAATCCTATCCTGGATCATCCAAATGCTCTCTAACAGATTTCAGATGGGTCCGGACATGTACTGGCTTAAGCAAGGGGACACGTCTGACACTGCAGGATTTGAGTCTCTGGCGGTGTAGGGTGTTACAGATGGTTGTCTTTGTTACTTTGGTCTAAACTCTCTGCGGGTCATTCACTAGGTACCCCTGTGTGCTTTTTGCTCACTATTCTTGTAATCACTTTGACCCCACTGGGTGAGATCTTGCGTGGAGCCCCAGTTCAATGGAGATTATCAGTGGTCTTGTGTCTTCCATTTTCTAATTATTGCTCCCACAGTTCATTTCTTCAAAGCAACAGTGTGTGACAACCTTGTGAAGACTTACAGAAACATGTGACCTCTGTCATTGCCAACAAAGGGTATATAACAAAGTATTGAGATGAACTTTTCATAGTGACCAAATACTTACTTTTCCACCATAATTTGCAAATAAATTCTATAAAAAACAGACAATGTAATTTCCTAGATTCTCTCCCCACATTCGGTCTCTAATAGTTGAGGTGTACCTATGATGAAAATAACAGGCCTCTCTCATTTTGTAAGTGGAGAACTTGCGGAATTGGTGACTGACTAAATACTTTTTTGCCCTACTGTATTTGTGTTACAAAAAAAGTGTGACGGTGGGAGACACCAAAGCAGGGGTGACATGGCTGGTGATAACGATAAAATTAAGGGCTCTCCCCACTGGACAAACTGCACAATTGAATAAGGTGCAATCTGAGCCGCAGAGTCTAAGGAACCGCCTGGTGTTCACAGAGCACCCCCAAGAAGTGATGGACTTTGCTGCAGAGGATTCCCAGGTTGTGGCCCCAGATACACCAGTGCAATTAGCAGCTGAAAATCACCAAGTCAAGTTGCCAAGGGTTTTGACAAAGACAGTCCGTAGAACAAGCTGAGTGTCAGAACCCAGGGAATCAAAGGATACAACTTAGTTTAACATGCGCAGTTACCTGCGAACGAAGACATAAAAGCCCTTCTTGCTCAGGCAAGGAGCACCTGACAAGGAAGGAGAGTACTGCTAGCAGCTAGTTTAGGGAGAATTTCTCTAGTCTCTAGTCCTCTGAGGCAAAGGGACAGAGCAGGGAGGAGACACTGTCAGGGCTTGTCCCCACAGGTGACAACAGGGTATGCTCAATGTACAGTTGACCCTTACTATCATCCATATCAAGTTGACCCTTACTATCCTCAATGAACAGTTTACCCTTACTATACTCTATATTCAGTTGATTCATACTATCATCTATATACAGTTGATCCTTACTATGCGCAATGTACAGTTGACCCATACTATCATCCATATACAGTTGACCCTTACTATGCTCAATGAACAGTTGACCCATACTATCATCCATATACAGTTGATCCTTACTATCCTCAATGCACAGTTGACTCATACTATCATCCTTATACAGTTGTGTTCAAAATTATTTAACCACTACTGAAATTGAGTGTTTTGGCCATTTTGACATTGATTTTGATCATTTCAGTCATCTTGTTTACAATGAAATGAAAGAGACGCTTGTAAGTCAGACAAATATAACATTAATAATGAAATCATTACAAATGTCTTTTCTGTGCTCACATCCTTATGAGTTTTATTCAACCCCCAAGTGACATTCATTCTTAGTACAACATCCTTTTCCAGTTATAACAGCTTTTAAACGTGAAGCATAGCGTGACACAAGTGTCTTTCAGCGATCTACAGGTATCTTAGCCCATTCTTCATGGGCAAAAGCCTCCAGTTCAGTCACATTCTTATGCTTGGGCGCTGCAACTGCTTTCTTCAAGTCCCAGTACCAGAGGTTCTCAATCGGATTTAAGTCTGCTGACTGCGATGGCCGCTCCAAAATGTTCCAGCCTTTAATCTGTAACCATGCTCTAGTGGGCTTGGAGGTATGCTTGGGATCATTGTCCTGTTGAAAGGTCCAA
>CM070040.1:65537854-65549562 GCA_036250615.1 Ptychadena robeensis | reverse complement strand
GTGCGCTAGGGAGGTTAACTAATGTTGGTTCATGGCACAAAATAAATTGCATGGCTTTGCACAGTATTGTGAAAAGAGGAACATTGTCCTCATGCAAATAAATTCTGTTCCATTGTAAATGTACGTTTAGTTTGTATTGGAAAGACTAAATATTGACCTCTATCTTCAAATAACTTATCAGAATTCTTTTTTTTTATCAACCAAAAGAAGCCTTTTCTTGGCGAACGCTCCATACGGAGTTATATCATTTCATTACTCCTATCACCATGGCTCTCTTTTATGTGAGAGTCCTCATTGGGAACTAAATTATTTTTATTCACAGTGGCTTTGCTTTTTTGTAGAAAAATATTTATTTTGAAGAGTGTTACATTGTTTATTGTAACCTTCTTCGGTAGAGGAGTTTATCTAAATGCCCTGGGGGAATGTTGTCCAATCACGGATGGATGTGACAACTTCGACACTCGCAGAACAAAACGAAAAAAAAAGTTTGACAACATCATAGGACAGTTATCAGAAACACAAGCAGCACACTCTTAATAACCTGAAATTCACAAGTGACAAAATTTCTTCATTGCACGTGAGAAATGATTTTCTCCATGAGTTTGTTGGATGTTCAAAAACATGATTTTGATATTGTCAGGGGTGCACATAAGCAGTATGCTGGTACGTAAAATGGTCTAACACCTAGCTCTGCATACCTTTGTTATCCTTAAGCCCTAAGCACATCCGCCTTTTACACAGACAGGGGAGAGATGCATGGAGCTTCCTCCCCCTTCCGCCCTGATGTGTGAGAAGCAGTGCTTGTGTTGTGCTTTGATGGCAAGTGCTCTCTAGTGACATCTGGTGGCTGAAGCTGATATTGCAGATTGAGTTGAGATTACAGCTCCACCCAACTTCACTATCTTTTAAACGCTGCTGTAAAAGGTTTTTTTCATATTGCCAAAATTCTTATTTTTTTATTTTTAAACAGATACAATTTATGTCACTTGGACAACCGCAGGGAAACTTTAATAACTATACAAGGTTGCAGTTAGGGGTGTGAAATTGGGAATGTAAATTACAAATTCAAAGAAATTATTGGAAGATAAGAAGACTCTCTATGGGCGCGATCAGGCAGGGAGGGGCAAGATGTCCTGCATCCCCCCCCCCCCCCCCCCCCCCCCCCCCCCACACACTTCCTGGATGCAATCTCACAGCCGAGATTCTAATCGTTTGAGCCAGCAGGAGATCGCTGGGTGCTGGCGCTCTCCTGAAGCTGCGCGCCACAATTAGAATAGCCTAAGTGGGAGAATACTTTTAGGCTATGTTCCCACTTAATCCTTTGGCAAATCCAATTGTTGAACTTATCTTTTGGGTATGGCCTCTGTATTATTTTAGTTTCCTGTGGCTCCCTGGGTTTTCATCAGTCTCCCTGGTCACATACCTTGTGCACTTGTGTCTTGGGGAAAATCGAAGTCGGGCAGACTCAGCATGCTTCCCGTTCAAGGGCTTGGATTAAGGTAAAGGCAGCAGTGGAGATTTGGGTATCACACATTGTATGACTAATACAGTGACTAATGATTTACTTCTTGGCTTTAAAGTTCTCAGATCCTGGTTGCATGGTTGATTGCCCTCTTAAAACTTTGAGCAGGCAAACTTTCAGCTCTGTACATATTTTAACATCTTTCAACAGATAAAAGCAGCAATTTTAACATGTTTTCTTGAATTAACTTGTTCAACTTGAAATGTTATCATGCCGTTTCCATTAAATGTTTACTTCTCGATTCTTAAGTATTCCACTTGCATAGTTTCACCAAACAAATTACACTTCTCAAGATCAAGTATTACACACAAATTATAAAAGTATGTTTTCACGTTCTCAGTAAAAGCTGTCATATATAATAATCTCGCTGAATAACAAGTCTGAAATAAATCCTTATAGCGTCGCTATGCCTGAGATATTTTTATTTATTTTTTAGCAAGTTAACTAAATATTTTTCTGGGATTGAATTATAAGATGCTTTAACCTGTTAAAGCTGCTGCAAGAGGGTCTTCTCTCTACAGCTAGTGGATATTGAAAAAGGCTTACCAATGAGCCAGATCTCAAAATAACTCCATTATTCCTTGAAACACCAAGACTCTGTAGACACCACACAATTAATATTGATGTATTCTAGTTAACATCAAAGCACTCCGATTTAAATGGATTGGTCCTACACATTTTAAAGTTTATATAAATGTTTGTGTTTAATTCTGTGCCCTACAAGACCCATGCATTAGATATTTGTGTTGTGGAGTACTGTGTCTGTGTCCCTCCAATATATAGGGAACTGTTTGGTTTATACTTTTATACTTGGGTTGGGCACAACCATGGATTTTTGACACTCCCATCTCCTATAGATAAAATGTATCTTAAGCTTTACAATTGTCCAGCCATACTGGGGATTTATCAGGTACTGTTACTGCTGTGCAAAGCCCTGAGGAAGAGGAACTGCTGAGCCCACGGGAATGCGTTGGATATTCGTTAATTTGTATTCACTCTGTTATTAAGAATAACTTGAACCGTACTTTATAAACACTGTGGATTGGCATTTTTGAGTTCAGCATCCTCTTTACATGACATACAAGTACAGTAGGGGTATTAGACCATGAGAACCTCTAAGAGGCAGTTAGTGATATGGCTATGTACTATGTTAAGCATTGCATATGTCAGTCTAATACTAATAATAATATGTCTTGTGAACATGGGTAAAACCAAAATATATTCATTTGAGGTGCAAAACCTGCCCCCAGCAAGCTTTTTTGTTCCCCATTGTCCTTCTATGTAAAGAGGATCAAAGGGGCAAACCCAGCATTAGCTTAATCTACCATTCTACCAAGACCCATTGCTTGTAAATAGTGATGTCACATGACAAATGCTGGGATGAAACTTTACAACAGAATCGGCTGGGTACCAGAAAAGGAAAGTTATTGTTACTCATACTGTATATGGAGTTAGAAGGGACACATTCTTCATGGTTAAAGAAGCCAGATTGGTGAGGGTGGCAGGCAAACTACTAGGCTTACTTTACCTATGCCCAGAAAGTTTTTCCTTGTATAAACGCAACAGCAGAGAGTAAATGAGTAAATATGAACAAACATAACTAGATTGCTTTATATTTTTTTTTATAGTTTTGGATAGTAGGGGGAATTTAAATGAATGTCATGGTTTTGTATCTGTCTGTGACAACATTGTGGTTTTTGCCTGCACTTTTTGGCCCTTTTCACACCAAACCCTACATACTTCTGGTGCTGATAATAGTAGAAGAAGTGCTTTTTAACATTTACCTATGGGACAGCCCATATAAGTGTTTACCGGACTTCCTGGCATAATGGTTTTCAAAGGACACAACATATCTCTATAGGTTTGTATACAGAGCAGGATTAAATATGTTCCTGGGCCTCCAGCTGCATGAGTGTTTTTTCTTATATGTGCTGCAACGTCATCTGAGGGGACCAGCAACGAGGGACAATCAGAGTTAACTAATTACATATAACATTTTTTTTCCAAAGATTGTCCCTAAAATGGGGAGTTTGGCTGCAAGGGACATGAAGTACAAAGGGTGAGTATAGGTCCACTTTAAAGGAAACCAGATGTGAAGTACTCATTGCCTCGCCAGAGTTCTACCGGTGCGTTGACTTGCATGCTTGTTCTAGACCGGGGATGGGCATTGGGCAAGCTTCTTGACTCGTGGGCCAAAATGGTTTCTTAAATATGTAAGGACTGCCCCAGTCCTCCCAGCCTGGGTGGGAAATTTAAACAGATTGACATGGACAATCAATGGCTTACAATCATCTTTTTCATCATCATCATCTCCACTTTTTATAACTGGTGTACTTTCAGAGCAATATGTCACAGCACTTTTTAAGATTTTGAAGTATTTTTATTCTTTTTCAGTCTTTTCAGGGATTGCTTTCTTGATAGATACTCTGTAACCTGTCGAATAAAAGCACGTCAAAATCCAATGAGAGTCAAAATCCTCTGAGCTGTCATAATAGTTTACTGTTGTCCTAAAATGCTAAACACTATACTTACCAACTCTGCTCTTGTCTGTGGCAGTCACCATGTTTATTTATATGAAGCTTCCAGTCTTCTTGGAAACAATAGCTGTTGTAAGGGTAAGGCTCCACAAGGGAGGACAGAAAAACACATGCGGAAAGCATGTGTTTTTCTGTCCGGTTTTCTGCCATGCTGGGTTTCCACTGCATTTCTTTTTTTAGTTCATTGACAGTCTACTGTCTGTGGGCTAAAATCTGCGGCAAAACTGCGGCTAATCCGTGTCCATTAAAATTAATGGACACAGCTGGTGCAGGCACGCATTTGAGCTGTGGATTGCCCATGGTGCAGTGCAAATACGCCGCAAACTGTGTATTTTTTTCCGTTTCCGCACTGCACCACGGGCAATCCGCGGTAGTGGAGACTGGCTCACTGGGATTAATGGGAGCAGTTTGGCCATGGCTGAAATATCGCATCCACTCCCAAAAAGCCTTAGTGGAGCCTTATGGCCCCCATACATGCACAGATATTAGCGGCCGACCGACCCACATGGTCCGATCAATTAAATGTGAATGTAATTGTGAAAAAAATCGATCAAAACATGATCTGACATGTCGGAAAATATTGATCGGTTGAGTACAAATTATTTTGTTTTGACGGATTTTGATCGTTCTTGATCATTTGCATACTAATACTTCATTGTCATCAAATGGCCATGCCCTCTGTACACAGCACTTCCAATTGAAAAAATAATCGCCCGATTAAACGATCAATTTCATGGACGATCAAAAATTGGTTATTCCATGTGGAGTATATTATATTTTCCATCAATCAATCTCCAATTGTACAATTGAAATAAATTGATAGTTTTTAGTCTGTCGGACGCTAAAATCTGTGTATGTATGGGGGGCATTAGTCTCACACATACAACCACTGGAGGCTGCCATATATAATGGCTTCAATAGGGAAAACATATTTCCATAGACTTGTACACAGATGTGATGACATGACTGCTCTATATATCCCTAATGTCTTTGCAAAACAGCTGCGGCATTTAGTAAATAGAAAGGAGGAGCCAGAGACCAGGAGAATCTACAAATTGTATTTCGGCTCAGCACTTAAGACAAGGCACAAAATATATGACTTCAGCCTCTACATATGAAGCTTGGCTTGATGAAGAACTCACAAGGTCAATCAATATCTGGTTCAAACATTTCCACATCTTAGTTCTGAGGGGAACAGAGGGAAGGAATATCAGGTCCTTGTTACACCATAAAAAATTTGAACAATCTTTCACACAGCCGGAGCTTATAGCTTGGAAAGCTTGGCTCTGTAAGAACTTCCTTGGTCACCATGAGTCCAGTACATACAAAACTGGTGTTGAGAATCTTCTGAAGGCCATCCATGGCCGTCACATTTCATTAAGGATCCACTTCTTGTACTCCCATCTAAATTTCTTTCCTTGGTACCTTGGTATGGTCACATAAACAAGCTGAGAGTTTTCATTAAGATATTTAGTTAATGGAGATTCGTTTATCCTTTTATCTCAAATCTGAATGAAAAAGCAATCTACAATCTATTTCATGCTAAGCGCATCTCAGGTAAGTGGGCAACCAACAGGAGACAGGGGAGTGTCCATGCAACCCACCTCAAACTACCCACTGAACATTGAAGGTACACTTCAACATTTACCTCTGATAATTCAGAATAATGAGGGGAAGTTTAGATTGCTTGGCACTGGATATTTGAAACAAAGTATTAGTCTTACTAGGTCAGAGGGACTTGTACTTGCAGGGAACGTGAGGAGTTTGACTAAGCTTCAGGTCTCCCCCCTCCCCATTTTGTTTACATCTGGCAGGGATCTTTGCCTCGGGGGGTCCCAATCCACAAAAGAGTTATTGGGGTACATAGGTGCCTGAGCATTTACATAAATATTGAATGTCGAAAATACAGTGTCCTCCTTGAAAAACCCCTATTCGTCAAAATGCGTTGGAGGGTAAAACCAATGTAATACATCTAATGTCATCTGTAAATGCGTAGTAAATGTGTAAAATGGACTTAGATGCACAACTGTGGCTTTTCAGGATAAAATGCTAAAATTTTTATACAAAAAAAAGTATCAACTGTGTAAGTCCCCTTTATTGGGACAGGGGGTGGTGCATACAAAGCTGCATGAAATGTCTTGATGGAACAAAGTTCATTGGATATTATAATGAAGACTAGTGATGGCCAAACATTGTATGTTCACTTTTCTTCTAGACGATGAACAGTACGGGTGTTCGACCTGCCCCCTTCGCTAGCGAGAAGTCTATAATTCTTCCTCCGGCCTTTGCGCCTGGTCTGGCCGGAGAAATAATTATTTTCACAAGAGTTTTGGCAGAGACACCCGATCTCTAGTGTTATACCAGGCATGGGCCGGATGTGACATCTGACCGACTTCACATATGGTTTTGGAACAGCGGGTATCTATAGGGTATAGATCCCATTCAAAAACTCTGATCCGCCTGTTCACGGATGGACAAGGCAGATGTTCGGCCATCACTAATGAAGACTTGTTACCAAGGTATCTAGAACGAAAGTATGATGGCTGACTACTGTTGGATGCTATATGGTGACAGTTAATACACCATGAATAACAGATAATCATACCAAAAGCATTTCTGACAAATCATAGATGCTAGGAGTTAGTATGTTCTCCTCGTGTCTGCGTGGGTTTCCTCCGGGTACTCCAGTTTCCTCCCACACTCCAAAGACATGCAGTAGGTTAATTGGCTTTCCCAAATAAAGATTCTCCTGTTAGTTACATGTGACCTATGTGTTAGGGACATTAGATTGTGAGCTCCTCTGAGAAATAGTTAGTGATATGACTATATATACACTGTAAAGTGCTGCGTAATATGTTGGCGCTATATAAGTACAAGATAATAATAATAATAATGCCAAAACAGCATCCATTATAGTAATGTCCACAGTGTGAACATCACCTGGAACCTGGATACATACAGATCTGAAATCAGCTTGCAAAGTAAATCTAACTAATGACCTGTGTAATTATAGGTGGAGGACTAAACATGGGAATATGCATGGGGTATGGTGGGATACTGGTTAGATATTCCGCTGAAAATTTTTGAGATATCAATTATTTAAAGATTATTATTTATATATCAATTATTTGATGAGGAAAGAGGGATATGGAAGGTTGGGAGGTTGGCATGCTACATATAAAACATAATAGTTTTTGTAGATTATTTACATACCTCAACACATCTTCACGCTCCTATTTGTTAAACTCTTGTATTAGCACAGAGGCTTCCTTGTCATATTTTGGTTTTTACTTGCTAATGAGATGCACAGCACATGAATACCAGCTAATTTGTCTGTTTTTCTCTTTCCATATCTATGCAAATTCACATCTAATATCTACTTGTTTTCCACATAACCAATGAATATTAAATTGCAGCTGCTCTGTATGTTTGCTGACCAGCATTCTATCAAAGAGTGTAACTACATCTACACTAACCCAATGTGTTTCTGAAGGGGCCCGAGCAAATTGTGACATAATCACTTGTGCAGACAGCGGCATCACTTGTATACGTGCATAGTCAAAGGCTGTCTATAAATTCTAAAAGTAGCATTCTGCCTTTTTATGTTATTTTTAATATTATGAATGTAAAAAAATGTTTTGTGCTATTATTAATATTATGAATGGAAAAAAATTTGTAAGCAATTATATGTAAAGATGGAGCTTTGAGTTCCAGATCGCATTGGCACCTTCTCTGGGGGCCAGACTGGTAAAATACCATCAAGGTAGCTACCCCAGCAGTAGGTGTCGCTTTACTGGCTTAAAAGAGTTGATTTATTCTGCTTATATATTTATTTTTATATATATTTATTTATAGGGATATGAAAGACTGTTGTGGGGGTCTTAGCAGAATCACCAATCTTCAGTTCAGGTAGGATATCCCAATCTCCGCTGCAGTCTTCACCTTCATCCAAGCCCCTGTTTGAACGGGAGATGGGATACTTCTACCAAACTTCGTTTTCCCCCAAAACTTAAAGCGCACCTAAACTCAAAAGTAAAAAAACACCAACAATTTTAAATTAAATTTTTACTTACCTCTAAACTGTCCCAAAAGCTCAAAGTTGCTCGCAAAACTAAAAAAACAGTAGCTATCCTGCTGACGTCTGTGAGAGCCGCCATTTTAGATTCAGTGTTAGCTTCCAGTCTTGAATGAGTTAAGGCTGCAATAACGCCGGGGGTCACCAGATACAATGTGTGTCAATGGACACAAAGTGAAAGCAGCAAAAAAAACACAACATGTATAGCTGCAGGAAGTAATGTCAAGCCAGGCAGTGTAAGGGGCTGAAATGCAGCAGCCCCCGTGATTTCAGGGGGAGGGGTGAGGGAGGAAATGTACAGATTTACCATACAGGTAACGATTTTTTATTTTTTATTTACACATTGCTCCAATAATGTGGGATTGGCTAGCTGGGGGAAAAGTTTGTCTGGTGGGTTAAGGTGCGCTTCAAGCCCACAAAGTATCCCACCTGAGAGCTGACACTGATGAGACACTCCAGAGACCCATAAGGAGTGAGTTTAGAGCCAATGGGTCAGGGGAAGAGTAGTCCAAATACACAATGGGGGTCATACACAGGAATTCAGTGCGGTATCCAATGGGTTCAATAGAAGAGAAGTCTAGGTACACAGGGGGGATCATACACAACAATTCAATCCAACGCACAGAGCATTGTTACACAAGGACCACAGAAGTCCAAGTGAACTGACTCTATAATGGGCAGCACCATCCAGGTTTGTACAGTAAGGAACATAAGTATTTGAACACCCTGCGATTTTGCTCTTTAAAATCATGGAGGGGTCTGAAATAAATATATTTAAATAATAAAATAAAATAAATTAATTTTAAATAATTTAAAATAAATACTGTCTGTCACAGTGGGAATACTGTCTGTCACAGTGGGAATGCACCTACAATGTGAATTTTAAACCCCTCCATGGTTTCTAAGTGTCACAGGATGTTCAAATACTTACCGTATTTTCGGACTATAAGACACACCCAGTTTTTAGAGCAGGAAATCAAAAAAAAATATTTAATGATTTTAAATGAATTAGGGAAAAATCCCATGCAGAACCCAATCTCAGCCACAGAAATGGTGTCACTAGAGAGCACACTTCGGCATCTCTTCTTCCTCATACACAGGGAAGGGAGGGGGGGGGCTGTGGGGGAATCTGCACTCTGATCTCCCTGTTTCCTGTACAGCCAGTGCAGCTTTCCACACATACTCTAAATTGGCTACATCTGCGGGGCTCTGCAAATATTGCCAATACAGTTCAGATGGTAGATCCAGCTGTGTGCAGATCTCCCATCTGCCGGGAGTGCTGGCAGGGAGCCAAGTTGCGATCATCATTAGGACCAAAATTTTGGGGGTGAAAAAGTGTGTCTTATAGTCCGAAAAATACAGTATGTTTTTCACTGTATAAAGCAGGAAATGCAAGACGCCTATTAACAGCCTATGAATGCACATGCCATGCATGCAGGAGGTGGACACAAAAACCTGGATGATGATACAGAAGCTGCGGTGATAACAGGTGACAACAAAGGTTGTGTTGATGTAGTCCGCCTTGTTGTGGAGGCAGGAGCAGGCGTGCACTGGCAAGTGCAGATGTCAGCATCCTGTGGCCTGGCACTGGTGTATCCATTGCTCCTTGCAAAACATTTTAAATTGGAAGGAAAATGTTTTTGTAAGAATAAACTGAAACCGCGGGTGGCGTTTATTCGGTCAGCAATACTGCACCCTATTCATTTTCTTGAACATGTTTTGTTCATGTTACATAAATGTGCTCATTGTTTATCAATGGCCGCGTTATGTGATGCCGGTAGTGCGTAGTAGTAAAACGTACTGTGGACCCAGCCTAAATCTTTACTTTTGCAGTCCCCAAAGCTGGAAATATGTGTGTGTGTGTTTAAATTGTGTTATGTTTATAGCTGTCTCTCAAAATTAGGGCTCAAACTCTAGGTACATTGAGCGTAAGATGACATTCACCAACAGTGATAAAGCACTATTCCCCAGACATGAGTAAAACCATGAATTCATTCTTCTACACTGAAATGCACTTTACATCGCATCCAGCCCAGTTAATCATCATCACAGTCAAATATATATATATATCATTCCATTCCAAGTATGTGACTTCTATTGTACTGTGTGTTTGTATGTATTTCCATTTGAACATATTTCAGTGTAATAGCCGATAAACCATTGATGTATGGTGCTGTTTTCCAAGCTTTAACACAAATGTAAATTACCATAGTTAGAGTCGAATCCAATTATGTTCTGTTTAACTCATTCATAATGTTAATTGTATGACATAAATGTGGACTTTGTGTCCTGATTCGACTTTGCATTCATAAACTAAATTTAGAAACTGCTAAAGTCTTGCTTTCCAATAAAAGCTTTTACAATTCTATAAAAAAAACAACGTTCATCCTTTGGGCTTACAGCTAATCATTATTTAGGGATTGCTTAGAATATGTGGCTGGGATTTTAAACATGACAATAACCAAGATAGTGTTTTTATTTATAATTTTATTTATAATTAACAAGCCATTCTGATTCACAATATGCAGACTAATTGTTGGTCCCTTGTCAAATATGCTGAAAATAAAAGGTAATAAATAGTTGCGCACAACTGTCAGCATAGAGAGTGAATGGGCGTGGTTTAACGGCACAAGATTTATTTATTTTTAACTCTTTTTATTGAAATTTTTCACACTTTAACAATGAAAAGATTCAGTTTGCCTGTGGGTTTACAATCACACCCTGGCATCAAAGATTATACATCAAGGTCAGATCTTGTGCAGAGAGCACTAGCATGCTAGAGTCCATATAGTCCAGACACGGGAAAAAACAGATAATAAGTACATCCCAAAGCTATTAGTGGCCAGTCATTAGAATAGATTGTGCCTCAGCTCCCTCCAGCGAGTTTCAGTGTATCTTGAGCATCCCAAGAGTATTAAGGAGATCGTTTCGAGCATACCACGTGGAATGCCGAAAACGTTGCATAAGCTGATCCCTTTCCTGAGGGTAAGGGTATGTTGTAGGAACTTCTTCCACCATCGAAAGAATTTTGTGACACAAGCATCTTCCAGAGTGTCCACCGCCAGCCGTTCAATGTGGAAGAGATCCTGGAGGGATTGTCAAAAATTGGACAGTAGGTGGGTGGGGAGATAACCACTGACGCATAATGCATCTGGGGGCAGTCAGCAGGCAGATTTGGGCCCACTGGGAGAGGGATGACTTTATACTGGACTGCAAGCCCCTGTCCAAGTATGCAAAGAGCAGCAGTAAGAGTTCTTTGGCCAAGGTCTCCCCCCTGATCTGTTGGATGTAGTAAATAACCTCCTACCAAAACTGGGAGATACCCGGACAGGACCAAAGACAATGATCCACAGGGGCTTTGAGCAGACCACATTTGGGGCAACAGCCAGAGGAGATGATATGCGCTTGAGTGGTGGAGCGTATCAGATAAAACCCCATATAGGCACGGTGCAGTATTTTGAATTGGGGTTCCCTCCAAATTTCAGACGTAATAAGCTTGACCACTGTCAGATATTCCTTGAGTAGTCTATCTGGGAGATCCGGGTCCGGAAAGGTTCTAGACCAGGAGGACACA
>CM070040.1:65519206-65536994 GCA_036250615.1 Ptychadena robeensis | reverse complement strand
TTTATTTATGTTTATGTGCTGGGGAGAGAGCAGTGCTTTCTGCCCAGCTTCGCCAATATCTGACAGCAGCATGATGACGTCATTACGTTGCTGCATGGAACATCGGACGGCTCAATTGTCGAGCCATCTGTACCCTGCTTTAGAAGCCCATTAGAGAACCTGCTGCTGAGAACCAGTGGCCGATGTACGAGAGACAGTCTATCTGAACAGTAAAAACCCTTGTATAGAAGACAGGAGGTTGCTTGTGGACATTTATGTTGCTGCTGATACCCCTGCGAGGGTATCTTTTGTTTAATCCTTTTGTTGCTCCAATAAACACTGGCAGGAACCCTAAAGAATGGACTCACTTTGCAGCTGAACCCCCTACAATATATATATATTGTGGGCGGTTCAGCTGCAAATGGGGCTTTATATAAAATTGAAAAGGGGAGATTTGTGTTGATTTTTAAAAAGACCTTTATTTGTTTTGGAGAAGATTGTATGACTGCTTTAATAAATAGAGTTGTCTAGTATACTTTACATAAGCCTGTGAGTAATGCTACCTCTGCATACATCTTATCATCTAGGGATCCACATTTAGAAGCCACTTCTTTATAGAATTCTGTCCTGGATGTGTTTGAAGCTGTTGATGCATACTCAAAATAAAATGTAAATGGCCCAGTGCGTATTTTTATCGGTATCATTTGTCTGGAAAGGGAGCTGACACTTTAGGAGATTTGTAGTGAAAAGAATCCATTATTTTTTAAATATAAAATAAAACAGATAAAATGGGAACATTCAGGGTACTGCATACAAATTGCGCTGTTAAAGTTAAATGACGATTATTATTTTTTGCTATTACTTCTTAAATATTGTCATTAAGCCCTAGGAAGCAAATTGTATTTTTGCTGAATGCATCTACGTGTAGTCCCATGCATGACAACTTATGAAAAACTTTTTCTGTAGTTGCAGTCTTTCATAAACTGCCGAATATTTATAAGAACAATTTTTTTCCCCGCAGGCGAGTCAGTTATTTCACCTGTCAATGTTGATGCAACCATTGGGACCGTATACCGCCTCTGTGTTTCCACCGGTGCAGATGAATGAGAGATGCATTAAAGATTCCACTTTCTTCCCATAACCTCTGAGGTCTGTTGAGTTTTGTGATGTAAGGATGCCAGTCTGCTTTCTAGTCTCTATACTAATACTGTTCATGAAGAGTCTCTAAGGTTTAATTGGAAATGCTGACTTTCACTTATCAACAAGAAAGTTTTTATAATTAATATGTACATTGTTCTTATTTTATATGTATTTTTGATGCACACAGTTATTTGCAAACAGGAGTCATTGACATGACCTGGGTTTAACTGATAATGTACTGAGAGACTGCAAGTACATGTAGGAAAGTGGGCCACCCCTTTGCACATCAAGTGCACCACATGTACCGGGGTGAATCTGGGGGTACCTGTGCGATGACTGCTGGCCACTTCCCCATGACCTCACCCCTGGGACTCTGCAGGCTCTCTACTAGGCCCTCCATCACAGGAGTGCCTAGTGGAGGCCGCTATGAATAGTCCACTTTCTGTTGCCTCGTGGCCATCCATGTCCCCCATCACAGCATTCACTCCGCTTTCATTCAAGGGAGCAGTTAGGAACAACCAAACTACCGCTTTGCAATAGTTTTGCAACCCAGTCTCTCACCAATAGCAGGGGTGATGTTTTCTTTAGCAGGTCCTTGCTCACATCCCAATAAAGGTCCAACACACTGTAGCTTTGGTGTAAGGTACGGTACCCTTTTAATAGATGTCACACAGTACACTTCATAGTCCATGCCATTCCATGACAGCCATCTAGGAGCAGCCGCTGCCGGTAAATCAGTATATTCCTAGCCCTTCTCCAACCTGGTGACACTCTACAGACTGGGGTTACCCTTGCACCCAGCTGGTTAACAAGGGAGATGTCTGTAATCACATCTCTGCTAACTCAGAGTCTCCAGATCCACAGGCCTGCATGACCTACATCCCACAGGATCCAAGATCCAAAAGAGCTCCACTCTCTGCTCTTTTCTCCAAATGAAGACCAAGCTCCTCCTTAGTTTGGGCTGTATATTACCTCTGTCCCACAGGCTTGTCACTCCCAAATGCCATGACACAGTTACATCAGATGGAACATTCTGGCATGTTTCTTTGACATTTAGAAATACATAACAATGACTTGTCCTGCACCTGTCTTGCCCAGCAACAGATCATATTACATCCTCTTACAATTCCTTACCAAGACAGTTTACCCTTCACATTCCTAAACCTGGTACCCATATACAGAATACACGGTCCACCTTCCCAAATAAGCATTTTATGTTGTATTCGTATTTAAAGTAAGGTTTCTGCCATAAAGATTTACATACAATATAAAGTATCATTGATATTTTTATAAATATTAAGTAGTGTTATAATATAAAATTAAGTAGTGTTGATTAAGTAGTATTGCGCAACATTCTCGGATATAGTGCTATATATCTTGGTAATGACGAATATTCAAGACTTTCTACATCAGTACCCAAAACTACTGTGCATTGCGTTTGCAATAAGTGCCAATTTGCACAATGAAGGTTATAATGACTGGAGATCAGAAATTCACTCATTTATTACGAATATTAGGCAACAAATTTGTGATATTTTGCTGCTCATCACTATTCTTAAATTTGAGGTGCAGAAATCACAAATGCATCAAAAACATATACACTGTTAACTTTCTGGGTGATCATCCTGAGTTAGTCTGGGGTGAGCCTGTTTACTCACAAAACTCACCCCGAAATACACTTGGGCACACTCACCTATCCGGTAGGAGACTGTGACTTCCATCTGTGTCAGCATCATTGATGATCTTTCTGGGGGGGGGGGGCATTGCCAAGGATGTAAAGGAGGAAAAAAAAAGCATGCCAAGGGGCGAAAAGCTCAGAGGGTTAAGGATGCTTTTAATAAATCTTCAATGAACATGTTAGGACACTATCGCTGGGCAACACAATGCCACAATGTCTGTCCAAGTTTGAAAACCCATTGGTTTATGTGCCTCACTTCTGCACTCTTCATGATGTGTTCACACTAACGTAGCATTTATGCATCACACCCTTGCATTGGAAATGCTAGAGTGCTGTGTCCTTTAAGGCATGTGGTATGTACTGTGCAACACATGTGTAAGTGTTAATGCTAATGCCTGCGTTGCTGGTACACAACGCATGTAGTGTGAAAGACACCTTTTACATGATAATCAAGCCACTACATTGCCCCATGGCAAAGCAGGGACGTCATTGTATAGCTTGTGTAGACAATTTATTCAGCACGGGCCAGATCAGACAGCTGAATGGGCCTTATATGACCCACGGGCCAAAGTTTGCCAATGGCTGAGGAAGACCCTCCAGAACAGGGGTGGGCAAACTAAGGCCGTATCTGGCCCGTTTAGCTTTCTTTTCCGGCCCTTTGTCACCATGTTGAAAATAAGTTCCCCTCCACCTGTTCTCTGCAATGGGTGCAGATAATGTCTAGAAGTGTCCAAATATTGCATTGGGTACTATGCAGTAGCGTGATTATGTGATGGTAGGCGCAACCTCATGGTGACAACAGGCATCCTGTGAAATATATTTATAAGATGTGAATAGTAATGATGCAATCTCAATACACCACAGTGGCTTAGAATTAATAGAAAACTGGAACGCCTACAAATGTGATTAATACACCTATACCTGATGCCGTACACTCAAGAGTCATCATATCAGCGATCTCATTTATTTCTATATGAAATATGGTGCTTGAAAGATAATTCTAAATTGCAAGCTGACCTAGATACACTGGTTGATTGAGCAGTTACATGTTAAATGAAGTTCACTGCGGACAGATGTAAAGTTATACCTGAATTAAAAGAGACACAGTCACATTTAAAGGCACCAGCTGTTGAACGTGGAGCTCCTAATGTTTGTTATTTTTTTCTTAACTTTATTAATAAAAGCCTGTATTGAAACTAAAGAGGGTATTAAAGGCTGTATTAACACTAGTAGAGGATCCCAAGAGCGGGTCCTAGATGGCCGGTATATCTTCTCATATTCTGGGTTATGGTCCCCAAGATATTCCATATAACGAGTCTGTGGATACATAGGAGCAATCTTGGTTGCCATTCGTTCAGGGTCCCAGACTCTGGAGGTGAAGAAAAGGAAATGGATGGGCCTTCCTACTTCACCCAGTGTACCCTCCAGGATTTAATTATGGCTTATAGCCAAAAACTCTAGTTAAAAAACTTAGATGGTCAGAGAGAAGTTGTGGACCATTGGAAATCAAGTCAGGTGGCAAACCTGGATGTGATTAAACTCTGCCTATGTAGGCTCATATGAAATGTTCAGGACGGCTTGGGGACTTTATGAGGAACCCAGTGGAAAGCTAAGCACCATTGGTGTTTGTTGTTTGCTTTATTTGCTGGCTGAAAGGTTTGCTTGTGGTGAAAATAAACCTAAGTTTTGTTTATTGAAATCTACTGCGCTGGTGATCCCCATCCTCTGAACTTTACTTGCTAAATAACAAAATAACAGCATAAACTTATGGGGCTTGTATTAAAAGTATATAACTATAAGAACATTTTTATCGCTTTGTTTTAACTGAAGGGGATGGAAAAAATTCTTTTTTGGGCTTCGAGTATGTCCACTTTGCTAAATATAATGATCAAATTGCATGGGAATTTCCATTCAGCATTTCATAGAAATTGACTTTGCAAAGAAAATATAACTTGCCATTTCTAAGTAAAAAAAAACAAAACAGGATTTATGTTTGCATAACATTGGATGATTGAGGTTAGCAGAGTTCCACCTCATTTACTAAGCTAGAAGAAAGTTGCAAGATGAAGATACTTTTGTCCAGCAAAGCAAGCCCACAAGTTCTAGAAAGACTTGACCTTCTCTAATACCAAACATAGGTCAGATCTTGAATTTGCTTGTTAGTTGGGGGCTCCAGTTCATATATATATATATATTGAAAACTTTAACCTGGGCATACACGTACCAATTCCTGCACGATCCCCGATCCGATGCCGTGTGCGCTCCCGCATGTCATCATCCCGCTAGTGCAGAGAATCGCATAAGGAATAGACGGTAAATCGTACTGTCTATTCCCAGCTTTAGGGAGTAGAGATGGTCAACTAGTTCATTTGGGAGGTTAATTGCAAAGACCCTGAACAAAATATCAGCCAGGTATAATCTAGAGAAGGGTTGTGTGAACATTAAAATAAAGTATTGTTCTATCACATGTAGTTTCTGCATGAATTAAGTTCAAAATTAAGAGCTAATTTTGACTCAAAATATTTAAACTTAACTTTGAACTTAATTTATGTACTAACTAAATATGTTTGCAATACTTCCGCAACCTTATCTATATCTGCAGCAATATTCGTGACAATACAATGCTCAGGTTGTCAAACAAAAATGGATTCCCATTGTTACAGGAACTCAAATTATATATGTTCATCAACTATGAATAGCATCCAATGCACCATGCCAATCAATGTGCATTGCAGTGATAATTGTTGATACCACCCTGGTGCTGGCCAATACTCTAGCCAGGTAGCACCAGCACTATGGGAGGGCCCAAGGGGGCAATGCCAGTCCTGGGCTCAGAAGTAGGGTGGGAAATTAGGAGGGAAAGTAACACTCACACCTACACTTAGGAGATAGGGAATGTTTCTTTCCACCCCGCACATCATTCAGGCAAGGCAGTACTAACTGTACTGCCGGAATAGACAATACCTGTACTGCCCCCATGCCTGTCTTTTCAACATTCTCTGACCTTGACAACCAGGTATCAAAAACTTCCTGTGATTTGTACTTAACTAACTTCAATAGTATGAAGTTATACTGTGCTTCTCTACCATGATGACCATCAGGAGACACTGAGTGGAAAGTTGTCCAATCCTTTGTCCTCTCCTAGATTTATGACATATTTTGCACAGAATAATGTTTTCTTAGAGTGTTCTCCATAATTTTGAGATTTTACACAGTTTAATGTGTTTTAATTACCATATAACACAATTCTTTAATCTGTATTTTGTGATGGTTTAGGCGTAGAAGATATACACTTATACACACTAAGAATACAATATTACATTCAAATGTATTTTGTACTATATGCTGTAGACTCTGTACAAAGGAACACACAAAACATTATGGACACTGAACATGATCCAGTATTTGTAGAAAGATAAAAGCAGTGACCCTAAAGCCAAAGCTTCACAATCATTTATTGTATGTTTCTGTGCAATCAAGTGCTAAGTGCATGGAAATGTTGAGTGTATGAGATGAGTATGGAGCCTTACTGACCAGGGTACAGTAAATATATAACTAAGGTGCCTGATGTGATGCAGCTTATGAATATGTTAAAAATGTATAAACAGAAGTACCCGTGAAGGTTTAAAAAAAATGTATACAAATGTATTAAACATTTATTTTCTTTTTTTATGTGTATAATGAAAACACATAGGTATTCCATATAGTACAGTAAATGTAAAGCTTGCTCTAATGCTACATTGTTACGCCAAGTTTCCCCAAAAATTATTTTGCCATCTCCCTCGGGTATCAGAATGATAAGCTACTGTGGGAGGGTGGTCTGGGAACTGTATATATGTGTTGGGTATGGCGGGTGAAAGGTTAACTGTGCTTTGGGGTACAATGAGAGAATGTCATATGATCTGTTACTGGGTAAGGCAGGTGCAGGATGACTCATTGTTATGTGTTTCTTAAGGTCACTGAACATTCTTGAACTTGTGTGTTATGTGAACATGACATGCCATTTTGTAGTGGTCAGCCAAGGGACAGAGGGATTATAAGGCCCAAGGAGGGGCTGGGTCTTCTGCAGCAGGACAGAGCAGTGAGAAAGCTCTGGTGTATGTGATGGGAAGTAGGATGGGAAGTAGGCCATGCAGGCCTGCAGATCCAGAGAACTGGAGAATGCAGAGATGTAACTAAGGGCATCCCCCAGCTGGGGGCAAGGGCACCCCTAGCCTGGAAGTGACACCTGGTGGAGAGATTGAAACCAGCAGTGGCTGCTCCCAGATGGCTTCTATGGAGAAAGGTGAAATGTAACTGGCACTGTTAACATTAATAAGGGGACTCTATCTACACCAAGCCATTGTGTACTGGATCCTTAATGATTGTGAGCAAGGACCTTGCTGAGGAAAACCTGACCTGCTACTGTTAAGGTGAGAGACTGTGTTGGCAGAGCTGCTCCAGGCATGGCTGCAAAGCAATAGTTTGAGCTGTTCCTAGCTGCACCCTTGGATGGCAGGAGAGTGTTGCTGTGATGAAGGACAAAGGAAATTGTATGGAGGGATCTAAAGTGTATGGGGGGCTTAAGTCATATGAGAATTAATTATGCTTGAGAATACTGAGGAACTTGTTGTAAGTGTTTAGAGGTAAGACTGTATTTGCAATAGAAAGAACAGCCAAGCACTAGTGCAACACATACAGGGAGCCATAAAAAGATGGCGGCACTTGGAATTAAACAATAACCTTTCTAGAGCATTGCTGAGGTTCAGCTTCTGTTTCTGTACCAAAAGCACACCGTATAATTATGTAGGCCTGTAACTCACAAAAATATGTCCATAAAGAAGTCTAGTAGACATCCTTAATATGATAATATTTGAAACACAAAATGATGTTAAAAAAATTACATTTCATAATTAAATTAATAAGAAAATCTCTAAAAGCCTTACCCTAAATCATCAGTAAAGCAATTGCTTCATCGATGCTTTATTCGGGTAAGTTTTGGGCATTTAAAGCAGAAAACCATATTCATTGTGGTTTGCATTTAAAATTTCTGCCACCTCCAGGTGAAACATAATTACGTTCATATGCCGGACCAGGTAAGAGATCACTGCAGCACCTCTCAGTGTCAGACAAATCCAAAATTTCCCTTTTGTGAAAGAAAGATCAACTATACCCTTTAGCCTTCCTGGTGGTAAACTGAAGTGTGGCTGGGGGTAGAGTTCCATTGCCAAAAGCGATCACCCCAAGCCACACTAAGGATTGCTTACCTGATCCAGATGTGCAGATGGTGTCCTCCAGGGTGGCCCATCTGGCTCCTGTGGCCCCTGGCTGTATTAATGAAGAGGGTGATGTGCGGCTGCCCACAGCGTTCTCTTATAATGCCCAGCCTGGTCTCCCATGTGTCATTGATGACGCTGTGGGCATGCATTGGGTGCATAACCAAGCAGGGATAGTTAAAACTATTACATTGTAATCTGTTTATATTTTCCATACTGATTTTAAAAAAAATTCTTACCGCCAGGGAGGTTAAAGTTAATCTATTACTGATAGATTATGTAGGATTTCAATTATTAAAAAAAAAAGGATAAGGATACACCATGTGTAAATCTGCAATTTCTATTTTTTTGTTACTCTTTCTTCATCATTGACCATCCTGCACTTTCCAATTTGACTTTGTGTATGTGTTCACATTCTGCTTTTGCCTTTTTCATCATTGGCTTGGCTGGTGGATGATGCTGAAACTGCTAATTATCCCAGAGCAATAAATGTGTCCATAAACTTTAGTGCTCACATCATTTTCAAGATTTACATTTTTTACATAAGTTTTTAATTGATCTTAGTTGAAGGTTGTGTGATGAATAGAATCACTGTTTAATATTCCCTTCCTTAATTTTTGTCTAAAACCACAACTGTACTATATGTAGGGTTGCAGCAAAGTCAGTTTTGAAACCTTTGATTATTCCTAATAAATATATGTGCTGTCATAGAAAGAACATCACAGATGATACACATTATTCTGTTGCTGAGAATATGCTTTTAAATATCAGATTTTTCCAATGTTGAGTTGATGTTAAGAACAATAAAGCTTCTGGTAGGCTTTGAAAAAAGTCTGGTAATTCTCATGTCAGCTAAATTAAATGACTAAATTACACATTAGAACTTCAAGGGGGTCACAAAGTAGCTATAGTGTTGGGATATCTTTCTTAGCAAGGGTCATTTTGTGGTGAGTTATAGGTCACCAGAGTCCTCACTAGCGCTGGGCACCCAGGGCATATGCCATTTGTCTCTTTCTATAGGGGATAATGACAATCCGACAGGAATTCACTGTAACAACATAGGAAGGGAAAATAAAGTATTGTTCAGGTTATGAAGCTTAATTTAAGTTCAGCAACAAAGGAGAATCCACATAAAATCTCAGGACCCACCCCATTGTAGGACATTTCATTGGGTAGGGTCATCAGTAGTGATGGAAAAATATCGGCAGAGGGTGTTCGCAGATTATTCATGAACACTTTCACATATATCTGTGGCACGCATGCTCGTAAGCGAACCACGTTGACTTTAATGACCCAAACCTTTAGGTCATAACTGCCACAATATCATTAGTGCCAAATGTATGCACACACCTGGACAGTATCATGCCCAACTGTTTTTTTTTTTTGTTTAATGGCAGAATTGACATAAGTGTTGGGTCCCCCCAAAGCATACCATATCCCTATTTAGCATAGTGTCTTCTCTGCTCTAAAAAGGGGAGCCACGAACGCTGTGGGGTCTCCCCCTCCAGAGCATACCAGACACCATTTGGCAAGCCTGGAAGGGCAGAAAGGGGGGACCCCCATCTCACCAGGCCCCATGTGCTATGGTAAGGGGTCTCTTCCCCATAGGGGCATAGGTGGGGGCTCACCTGGATCCTGCTCCCAACCCTATTGATTGAGTACAGAGGCAAGTACCTCTAACCCATTTAGAGGGGGTGTTTTAAAGTGAATTCCTAGAAATAAGAGACCATGCAGAACAAAAATAAGATTTTTATTAAAGTTTCTACCTATCAACATAGTTCCCTGAAAAGTGCATACTCCCCTATTGTAATCCATTTGTTTCCATGAAGGGTCAAGTATTCCATCAAGGGGTCTCTTCCCTGGAGCTCCAGTGTCCCAAGAAGTCAGGGACATGAAACTTCAAAGTCGATGGGCGGATTGACATTCCAGTTCCAAGGGTCACTCCGCAATGTAATTTTTTAAAATGAGAATTAGATCAAGCCTTTTTTAATTTTCATTAGCTGGGGGAGGGGTGGCCTGGATAGGAAAATAGCATATATGGTTGTACTGCACCATCTGACAGCTGACATCTCTGACATTTGACAGACAGGTTTAAGTGAGCTATTGTAACTTTCTCTAGTTTTAAGCCCATTGAAAGCTGTTGTTATAGCGTTAGGAAGGGTTAGAACAGAAACATTAATAAGTAATAAAAACCCTTTCAACACTATCAATAATAAAGTTTGTCCTACAGTTAAAAATTCCCTGAAGCCTGTAAACACCTAACACTTCAAAGCATTCAGCTTGTAAATAGCCCATGTCTGTCCTACCCTATGGGTGGCCCAACTAGGGACCAAATAGCATCATTTTCCATTAACAATTTACAATAAACAACTATATATTATGTTGCACACTGTATATAGTTCCTCTAAATGTTATCTTGTAATAATAAAGTAGGAAAGCACACCACCCCTCTGTGCACCGAATGCACCACACGCCCCAGAGTGAATCTGGGGGCACCTGTCCGACAAATATTGGCCACTTACCCACGATCTAAATACTGCGTCACTGTAGACTCTCGGTTGGGCTTTCCTTCTCTGCATGTACTCCTTCCATCCAAGGGAGCAGCTAAGCCTGGAGCAGCTCTGCCAACACTGTCTCTCACACTCATGGTTCCAGGGGGTCCCATTACAGGTCCTTGCTGACATCCCAATAACGGTCCAACACATGGTGACTTTGGTGTAAGATACAGTAGCCTTTTTTTATGACATGTGGTACACTTCATAGTCCATGCCTTTCCATGCCAGTTATCTAGCAGCAGCCACTGCCTGTAAATCAGTCTCTTTCTAACCCTTCACCAACTCAGTGACACACTTCAAGCTAGGGTAGCCCTTGCCCCCAGCTGGGGGACAAAGGAGATGTCTGTAATCACATCTCTGCTAACTAAAGGTCTTCTGATCTTCAAGCCTGCAGGGCTTACCTCCCACAGCATCCAACAGAGCCCCTCTCACTGCTCTCCCTTCCAGATGAAGGCCAAGCTCCTCCCAAGTTTGGAAATGGTAATACTTGTCCTCAGGCTGGTCACTACTGAATGGCATGTCAAAGTTACATCAGATGAAAAATAATGGCATGTCTTGACCTTTTCAATATAAAAAGCAGTGACTCATCCTGCACCTGTCTTGCCCAGCAACAGATCATATTACATCACCTTACAGTTTCTCAGCCAAGCACAGTTAACCCTTCACATGCCTAAATCTGGTAACCCATACAGTTAAATAATAATACATTAAAAAAATAATAAAGAAACATCTCTGGCTTACCCTATAGAACCTCTTTCGTATAATAGATCTTAAAATATATTTTAAAAGGATGTGAAATGTGTTTCTTGCTTCTGAATGCCTGGTAGACATTAAGCATTCTTCCTTCTTATGTTATAAATCAGGAAGGGAAAAGTAAGTAAGTAAGCTCAGCTTGGAGAATCATATAAGTCTAGATGTACCTGGAGCCAACAAAGCTTTTCTCATTTTTCTGTGTATTCCACCAGTGACCGCATTTCAGTTTTTATTGTAAAGTAGGAACATGCTGACCTTTCTATATATTTCAGCATGATTTGTCTTCTCTTTTCTGATAGGTGTTCTGTGCCTTTGTGGTTTGGGTCCAAGTTTTTTTTTAACTTACTCTTAACTTAAACTGCTCTTTAAAATATAACTAAAGGCAACTTTCCTTTAAACTTGGATAGAGTAATAAGGACTTGTTAAGGAGTGTTTCAGTGCAGTCTGTCCCCCTGTTAGAGGGATTCATTCTCTTTGATTGCCCTCAGGATAAAGTAAGTAGAAATAAAAAAATATTATTATTATGTAAGAAAGCAGGCCCGAGAGTAGTGAACAGAGGAAACACACACCAATCGTGTTTAACAATATAACTGTAATGATTTCAATAAACAGCGGGGTACCCTTTTCTGTAACAGTGTCCTTAAAGGATGTATCAGTCTTTTCAGTTTGGCAGCTTTTACTCACCGTGCTGTCTATGCAGCCTGCCGGTACCTAGAAAGGTTTGCTGGCAACTTCCAGGCATGAGGTACCCATTACCGGGTCCAAGCCCGATCCCTGTGGCAGTGCCACAAGGTAGAGGCTGGTCATGCTGTGCACCGGGGCTCTACCAGAGGTCAGGCTTACTGCGATGATGCAGGTTGTTTTGTTTAGGAGACACCTGCATGCTTCATTTATCGTCCTCGCAAGGCTGGGGTTTTTCACTCCCCTCTTCAGAGACCATTTGTGTCTGGCAAAAAGCCCCGAACTTCCAGGTTTCTTCCTCTCGAAGCTCCCTCTAGTGGATCCCTCCCGGTCAACCGGGTCCTCCATCAGCCTGGGGTATCTCCCCACACCATCAGAATAAGCATAGAGTAATCTTCTTCTCCCCCACCTACATAGGTCACTTAGGGGTGTTGGGAGCGATTGACGCATGCAAGCATGATGTGCGCCTGTGCCACTGCTTGATAGGGAGTTTATCTCCTGACTAACCTTCTGCGCTGTATCTTTGGATGTACCGTACCTCGGTGCCGGAAGTGATGCTATCGGACCTGCCAGAAGTGCCATCAAAATGTTGCGTCGCATGCCGTAAATTCACCAAACACCGCTGGACATATAAAAAGACAGATGGAGAGATAAGGAAAGTCAGAAGGCTGAGCTTGGAACACCAGTTAAAATCTATTTACCCGAAGCTGCAATGCTGTACTACATTTGGAGGAGTTGGGACAAATAACCTAAATAAGAAGAGACTACACGGTAAGCAGCCTATCAAATAGCTTTGGGTGTTTTTATAGATGTAAGGCAACATAAGTAAGTAAAGAGGATTGACCTTTTGGGGATATTTTGGTATCTCATTTCAGACATATATATCCACCCTGTATATAAAAAAGAGGGGGATTGCATGTTTATTTTAATGGACCTCTAGATTTAGGAGGGAATGGATGCGGTAGAGATAGCATAAATATTACAAACGAACATAGGTCTTGCATGAAAATATGGCGCTGTTAGGCAGGGTACATTTGAGCTGTCCGATGTTCCCTGCAGCAGCGTGATGACATCATCACGCTGCTGTCAGATATGCTCTGCTATCTCCCCAGCTCAGTCAATGCTTTACATGGAGACCCACGGTTTCCATGTAAAGTAACGAAAATCGGCCGTATTTAACGGTCATGTCCATTATGGCTGTTTTTAAGCAGGATTGATCCTGCTTAATTGGTTTGATTGGTCCTGCTCGAAAACAGCGATGGCCGCATGTTATATGGGCCAGATAGATGGCCGTGAGCAAGCACGGCGCTCGAAACAGCCATCGATTTGGCCCATATTGTCATGTCTGTACCTTGCTTTACTCTTCACTAATAATTGTTGTTTTAAATTTATATGCTCTTGGTTATAATACTTTAAATCTGCCGATGAAGCCTGTTGCAAGGGTGAAACACGTTGAGCGAAACAAAGTAGTTGGAGCAACAAACTAAAGATGTGATGGTTGTATTATTGCTGGATTTTTTTTGTGAAACATTGTTTTTGAAACATATAGTTATGTCACCAATATTTTTAATGGAAATAATTGTAACCTGGATTACATTTTAAATGAGGATAGTTACTGAAAGTTCTGCAGTAAACTTGGCCTGGCTAGGGGTGAGTGGTGGTTTGTAGCTTACTGCTAACTAGACAGGTCAGAACATTTGGTGTTCCTGCTTTAGAATTTTGCACCCAACCTAAACTCTCCTTTCATAAAAAATGTAAATGACAAGTGAGAGCAGCCTGCTAAAACATGCAGAAATCCTATTTGCACGTACAGAACATAAGCTTAAATGTCTACAGAGAAATCTGTGTGTTACTAGAAGATTGTTAAAGCTGTCTTCTTTAATATCATCTTTCAACAAATGTCTTGATAATTGACAGTCTGTTCTGCAGTTTTAGCATCAAGGCTATAAAAGTATATTTACCAGATGTACAGCTAGACAAACTTCTCATCTCTTGCCAGACACCTCAAAATCTGACAACAAACATTCTTGTGCATGGTATAGCCGCTCATTATGTGATCCACACTTACAGTATAGATTTTACGGATAATAGATGACATTTAAGGTTTAGTGACCTTAGTTTAGCGCATCTGTATTTAAGAGAAACCCATTGCAGGATGAGTTAGCTGAAGGTAGCAGTATGGGGCTACATTGATACCTACAGACATCTTATTTCAGACAAATGGATAGCTGGTTCAAGGAACAATGTACATTTCCAACCGTCAAGGAACAATATACATTTCTAAAGTCATCTGAATACAATTCTGAAATCTAATTTGTAAATGTAATGTTGTTTATACATATTTATATGAGGGGATTTAAGACTAAATATTTTGTTGAGTCTTCCATCACTAAAGTCAGTTGAGTCAACAATTCATTTGATTATGTCACCACACAGATCCAGCGGAGGAACACAAATGTCCAATAATAAGCAACTTTTATAAGTTCTCTATAACACGATCAATATGACAATATGAATATATGAATTTTGTGGTAAATGCAAAAGCAGCAAAGACACACAGAATGAGTCAACACTATATATACACTGTAGTTCACAAAAGGGCACACTGTCATTTTAAAATAAATATAACTTGAAAGCTGCTCAGAGTGCTCAGGACTTGAAGACTCATGGCAGTGCTGAATCAACTGCTGTTTGCGTGGTCTAGAGTGAAGTATTTCCAGGCTGGTGATGTGTGCCTGTCACCTACTGCCACTGCTGCCGTGTCTCTCGTTGTGTGTATACATTTTCCTAAATGCCCCAATGTTCCTACCCATTTTATGAAGTGACTATTATGGGTTTCGTCCCTGGTGATGCTCTGCCAGGACTCTACTTTTTTAATTTCCTGCTTGTTCTTGGGGCTTTTCCTTTCAGTTTTGTCTTCAGCAAGTGAAATGCATGCTCACTCGGATTCTGGTCAGGTGATTGATTTAGTTCTTTTTGCAAGTGTTACAAACAAGTCTATTAAAATTATTAAAGCACAGCAAGCATATACGTGTTGGTCATAAATATATTACAATATAACAGTTTTGCATAAAACAATTAACTGTGCTATCTACAATACCCAGAATAGCTGTAGCTACAATCATGTAGACCAGTGGTTCCCAACCTTTTTTCCCTATAGCTGTGTATAAGACAAGCCAGGCTCCTCCAACCCCAACTCCTACCCGCATACACGCATTAAAAGATATTGTCCCGGAAGTGACGTCCCACCGCTCCCACCCTGCGGTAACATCCCCTCCTCCCCACAACCTTTTTTTTAACCTCCAGCAATTGTGGGGATGATGTCATGTTCAGGGGCTCTGTAAGTTACTTAAGTAAAAAGTAGCAAAACGTCCACAAGATTGTTTGCATTTCACCAGCCTGAGTCCATTTAGAAAGGATATTTTTCTAAAGTAGTTAAGTTAATATTGAAAAAAAAGCATGCCCCTTATCCCGAAATGAACCACTCCACCACCCCAGCCATCAAGAAAGTCACTTCAGCAAAGTAGTGGTGAATGTGCAGCCCCCGCTATACTCATTTGGAGATGGTTGAATTTTTAGACTAGCTGATTTGGGAGATGATTGCAAAGCCTCTGAAAATGGTATCATCACCAAAATTACTGGAAATGTAGAGAAGGGTTGTGGGAACATTGGGAAAAACGTTTTTTTGCTCTAGCACATGTAGTTTTTGCATAAATAAAGTTCAAAATCAAAATTTCAACTTTTGAAATGCAAAAACTATTTATATTACAGCCATTTCTTTTTTATGTAGTAGTAGTAGTAGTATACCCCAACCCTTCTCTACAACTCGAAATGGTTGAATTAAAAAAAATTGACCATCTCTTCTCAGCATTGTGGATCTTTGAAGCATGCTCCCCAAAATGTCCCAACCTGCCCCCCCACAGGCTGAAGGGTATGTGCACTGGAATCATCATTACAGGGAGGCTACTTATTGCTGTGCCTTTTTAGGAGTTTGCAGAGCAGGAGAAGGGAGGCTATGTATATTATGTCCCCCCCCAAGAAGCCAACGTGTCACTTTGAACTCTATGCCAGGAGCCTGCTTAACAATAAAAAAATAATGCATGCCAGCTTTTTCTTACCCTTTGGTTGCCTTGATAAATGCTTTAAGTCATGGGTAGTAAGGTAAAGAATGGGTTGTGAGTATTTCTAAACAAATCTATATTCATTGAGTAATCATCGAGTGTAAAGTACAGCAAAGCACTCTTCTATTGAACACAAAATGTTAGGTTGTAGTGTCGTGGAGGGCATTTTGTTGCTCCGAACGACCAGATTCTTTGGAATGTTCAAACACACTGTATAGGGCTCACACACTTCAATAAACTGAGTCACAGGCAGCTGGTAGGTGGATATTTACAGTTTACTAATAGGGAATATATACAGTCCAATCACCAAACCCAAGCCTGGGAATGGGGCACACACTTTAGGTACTACTGTTTCAAGTAAAGAGTTGCTACCAGCTGCAGGCTGACAATGGCTTCACGTCCCAGTGAGAGGGGGTCAGGTACAGTCCAGTGGCGATGGCAATAGGGAATAGCGGGCGGTGAGGTGAAGTAGGGAGGAATCCTGCGTCCGCCTAGCGTAAGCACCTACCGGTTGCTGCAACCATTAGCTCGGGCACGTTCGAGGGAAGGCAGTCCTGGTCCATGGGACAAACCCTTTCGTTCACCACAGATGGTCCTTGGTCCCGGGTGCTGCTAAGGGACGGCCTGCGGGAGAACCCAGGAAAATGAAGGGGATTGCTCCAAATCAGGTTGCACGGCACTGGCTGTAGGTGGTTCAGGAGCTAACCCAACTCTGGCTAAGGAGGGCCTAAGGAGGTATATTTATCCCTTCTGCTAGGAGGAGGGCAGTAAGTTATCTCCAGGCAGATCTCAATAGTTACATTGTATGGCCAGAAAAAGAGCGGGAAGCTAGAAGCCATTAGTCATCCCTGCACCTGCTGCTGAGGAATACAGTGATATACACATTTTTGTACAGAACATGGTGACACAGGGAAGAGTATACAATTCACACATATATACACAAATGGTGCCTACCCTGGTCACTACATATCCTGTTTGATGCCATCCACAACGGCTGAATCTGGTATGACAATGGGTGAAAACTATTTAAGGGATTGTCATAGAGATGCATTGACTTTAGTTAATGGCAATGTAAGAAATGAAGCAGTTAAACAGCTTATAACTAGTGATGGCCAAACATCGGCCGTGTCCTTCGCGAACAGGCGGATTGCACTTTTGCGTCCGCCTGTTCGCAGCAAACTGATAATATAATCCGGTTACAATACTGTTGTCACTCACGTGCAATTGGTTGCTCTCCTTTTTTCGCCACCTACAGCTACCACCCACCGGCGCTGCCAGGCATTCCCGGAGACTCCCCGGTACCGGCCGTCAATGACCGGGCGGTTGCCCTTCACACCGCGCTGGCCGATATCCGACGCCACCAGGAGGCTGCCCAGGAATCTGCCAAGGTTCAAGCGGATAGACGCCGGAGGCCCTTCCCACCTCTGGTCCCGGGTATGTCCGTGTGGCTCTCCACATCCACACTTCGTCTGAAGTGTCCGTCTAAGAAGCTGGGACCCAAGTACGTCAGACCCTTTCCCGTTGACAAGGTGATCAACCCTGTTACCGCTCGTCTGTCCCTGCCTTCCAGTATGAAGATGCACCCAGTTTTCCACGTCTCCTGCTTGAAACCCGTGGTCTCGGATA
>CM070040.1:65470650-65485538 GCA_036250615.1 Ptychadena robeensis | reverse complement strand
AAAAGGAAATGTGACCAAAACTCATTTGGATTGTTAGTGTTGTTGTCATACTTTTGTAATCCATGACAAACAACACAGTCCTTAAGTGAAAGTACACTAAAGAAAGACATAAATCTTTCAGGGAAAAAATTAAATTCATACACTGTGCCAATCTTTATAGAAAAAGGCAAATGCCCTGAGTAAGCCCCCCGAACTGGGAGAAGAGTAGTTGAAAACATTTTATTTGAGGGTTACAAAGTGAAACCATCTTACTAATTTAATTAGAAAAAGGAAAGTACGTACTTTTCGGACTACAAAGATCACTTTTTGAAAATAACAATCAGCTGAAAGGAAAACTCTTTGGTCTTATGGTAACCTACACATGTAAAGGACAGGCCAGTTCTATCCAAAACTATGCATCTATATAATAGAAAAGAGAGTGACTAATCCAGGTGGTGTGGTGGCCAACATCCCAAATAAAATATTGACAAAAACAACCAATGGGGACAAAAGGACCCCCCCACATCTAATTAATTCCCTCTAGAGCATACCAAGGGCAAGGGGACTATAACGGCCCACCACCATTAAGTATAATACAATAGTTATATAAGTAAATAATAGTAAACAGGTTCAATCAAGTAACAATTTATTGAGGGTAATGAATTAAAAAACATAAGGCATGTCAGATGTCGGTCGATGTTACAACATTTTTTTCAAGTCTTCAGAACTTCCACAATATAGTGGTATAAGTGAACATTTAAATACACATGAAAACTTAATATAAAATAATTTTTTGGTATTCAATAACGTTAGGATAAGGTTAAACCCAATGCACGTTCGTGTCAAAACTTCCTCAGCCGGGCGTGGTGTCTTTATCCAAAGAAGAGTCATAACGAAAGTAATAAAAACAACAAAAAAAAAAGAGGAAAAAAGAAACAGAACGAGGCAGAAGGCAGAAGAGAAAAAAATGATAAAAAGAAACCCAAGTCCAAAAAAAATTTTTAAAAGGAAAAATTTTTGTTTTTACTCAAACCGAAAGCACCCCGAAAGACCAATCATTGAGAAAAAAATGGCGGTCAGAGCCCTATAGCACCGAATAGGTGAAGATAGGAGGCCAAAACAAACTGCCGAATCGGACAAGGCCAGGACAGACCTGCATAAAGGAGTGAACTTAGATGGCGAGTCGATTTTCCAAAAACAAATTAATAAACTAGTGTTGAGCGGGAACCCCCAGAAATAAGTGCAAGGCATGTGCATTCCCACAAATTGTCCTGATCAGGAAATTATCATACTGATCAATACCGTGTAGTCCTTGGGTCGTGTATGAAGTAATTGGTCACAAAAATGTGAAAGAATGGGGTACAAGAATAAAGAATGTGTAAATCAAAAAACTAAACATCAAACAGTGTTAGATAAGGTAGGTTCATATTAAATGGGGAAGATTTAAAAAGGTGGTTAAGAAAACTAATAGGATTTTAGGTGTGTATTAAATATGGAAGTGAGCAGTGATAAGCCATAAATCCCCTAATAATAATTGAATAAAGTATGGTAGGATTGATAAGTTATTTATATAGATAGTGAAAAAAATGAAAATTAAAGTAGTTCAGAAAGGTACCTGTAACTTATAACAGATCATAGGGTAGTAGTACCAATTGTATAGGTAGAAAATCCATAGAGTAGACTTCTAGCAGGGAAGGGTTATGCATAATATAAGTTAAAGATCAAAGAGTCAATAGCGTAATTTTGAATTAACAACCTTAATTTAAAGATATTAGATTAGGTGAGATTGGGTCAATCCAGTATGCAGGTGGGGTTCCAGACTCCTTGGACTCCATTACTGGCCAACCCCACTGCAGTCTTTTAGGGCCCCCCCCCATTGCAACGCCGGTCGCGCCACATTCTTTATGTACCCCATTCATTCACATTTTCGACCAATTACCTTCCACCACGACCCAAGATACACAGTAGATCAGTATGATCATTTTCTGCACACAGAAAATTTGTGAATGCACATCCTTGCACAATTATCAAACTCCCATCAAGTTCCACTCCGTATGCAGGTATGCCGGCCTTGTCCGATGCCGGCAGTTTGTTTTAGCTCTTTACCTATCGGTGCCCCTCAGTAGGGCTCTGACACCCCATTTTTCTCAATGATGGTATCGGTCTCGCTGTGATAAAAAACAAAAAATTTTAAAAACTTTTTTGGACTGTTTACTATCATTTTTTGAGATGAATCGGCCCCTCTGGATGTTCTATGTCTGTCCTCGTGGTTGTTGTTGTTATATACTTTGTTATAGCACCTACTTGGAATAAAAAGACACACCCCCGAGGAAGTTTAGACACAAAACGCGCGTTGGGGTTAACCCTTTATCTAACGTATTGAATACCACTAAATTCTTTTATATAATTTACATGTGTATTTAAATGTGACACTATACCCGCTAATTGTGGAAGTTATGAAGAACTTGAAAAATGTTGTAACAATGACCGACTTGACATGCCCTATGTTTTTAATCTTTACGCTCAATAAATTGTTACTGATTCACCTGTTTACTATACTTACTATTACTATTGTATTATACTTAAGTGGCTCGTTATAAGTCCCCTTGCCCTTGGGATGCTCCTAGGGGAATTTAATTAGATGTGGGGGTCCTTTTGTCCCACATCTAGTGTTTTGTCAATATCATTTATAGTTGTAAAAAAAATACAGTTCATGTTTTTATTCCCACCAATTCATGTTATTGGAAACAATACAACATTGTATTAATGTCTAAAAAAATTATGTTTTCCTAATATAAAACCCTTTGCCATTATTTTATGTATTGCAATAATTATTATTTAAAGTTACAAGGTCCTCATATAATTAAAGAGTTTTGTATAAAGGACTATCTGAGTTACACTTTGGTACCTTTGAAAAGCCCATTTTCTGGGGATTATACTCTTGGTTTTAGTGTATGAGGTACGTTGGGTTTTACATTGCCATGTATAAGTGTTATGCTAATGAAACTATCGGACACTATTATTTTCTGATTTACTGTATTTTTCGGACCATAAGACGTCATTTTTCACCCATCAAAATTGGGGGAAAAAGGGTCTGCGTCCTATGGTCCGGATCCGGCCGCCGGGTGATCGCAACTTGGCTCCCCAACATCTCTATCCGGCAGATAGACCAGCTGTGTGCAGGGAGAGGAGCAATTGTGTGATCTCAATCAGCACACCCTCTGTGTGCCGAGAGATCACACAGCTGATGGGCTATGTCAGCTGTGTGATCTGCATCTGCCGGGAGAGCTGTGTGATAGCTGAACTGTATTGGCTATATTTGCAGAGCCCCGTAAATATAGCTACATGCAGAGTGCGTGGCGCAAGCTGCACTGGCAAGCAGCTTTCCTCAAACAGGCAGCAGAGAAGGGATGTCAGAGTGCAGATTCCCTATTCTCCCCTTCCCTCTCTGTGCTCTGTGTGAGGAAGAAAAGACGCTGATGTGTGCTCTCTAGTGACAACCATTTAGTGGATGAATAGGGGTATGCATGAGATTTTTCACATTCATTTAAACAAATGAAATATTTTTTCTCGAATTCCGATCTAAACACTAGGTGCGGTTATGGTCAGGTGCGTTTAAAGTCCGAAAAATACAGTAATTCCAATTTTTTGGTGATCCTATCTGGTAAAAAGAAAATAAGCATATTAACAGTAATTTAAGTGCCAAAAAACAGCTTACAATTCACAATCAAGTAGTCAGTAGGTACCAAACCTTGGTGCCCATTATTACTTTATGTGTTATCTAATGGAAAAAAATCTAAAATTACCCAACATAAATATGCAGGGCCGCTGTCAGGGGGGACAGAGAGCACATGCCACCCAGGCACGAGCAGTAGGGGGCATGGCAAGTCAGAATCTAGGGGGCCAATCAGATTGGCAACTGGGTTCCCAGAGAATGTGACAGCACGTGCTCATTGCGTCACAGTTGCTGAGTTGCTAGCACAACCCCCCCCCCCCAACAAAACTTCAGAGGGAAAGGGGGTAGGGGTTCTGTTTGGTTTGTCCCACGGCAAAGTGACCAAAAGCTTGCTAGACAACATCTCACTTCTCTACAGTGATATCTGACTATACGTCGTGAGTAGAAATACCACAAACACATTCTACAGCATATATATAAACATCTAATGTAATTAGTGTACCTTTTTATATAAGGAGTTTCTTGCTAAACATGTGCCTAGATTTGGTGATGACCGATGATGCATGACCTTATGTGAATCAAAATTGTGACCAAGAACAATGTCACTTTCCAAAACTTGTTCTCCCTCATTCTGATGATGCCTTTAATCCTGACGAATCTTTTAAAAACTCAGCTTAAATATCCCGTCCCAATCCTTTGTAATGTAATGCTTTTTTTCAGTCATATGTCCTTCTGGGCAGCTCTGCATCGATCAAAGAGTGGGTCTTCTCTGTGGCCACTCAAACGAGTACAACAACTGCTAATCAGGCTAGTGTCCAAAAAGACGGGCAACTGATCTCCTTTGTATTCTTCCAAAAGTAAAACTAAATTAGGTTAGTTTGCTTTAAAAGGATTCTTGCTATCAATATAGCACTGAGCATATGATACTCACACCTTGAAGGAAACTACACATCATAAAATGTTCTTGCGTCAAAAATTATGCATGTTTCTGGCTTGAATGAGTCTCTAGCTGGTCCCATAAACCCCTTACTAAATATGTATGTTAGTATGTTGAGTTATGTTGTTATGTGTGTGCTAACTTTAAATTGCCTTTGAGAGAAACAGTCTAGCTTTGTAACTCCATTAGAAGGAAGTTAGAGAAAAGGAAATAATTCAATCAGGAGAAAGGAATGAAAGGAAATGTAGTCATGTAAAAAGGAGTCTGGTGCAGAATCATATTGAAAAGTTTAGCGTTATTGAAGATGGATATAGTTGGATACACAGAGCTAAACTTTCACCAATCCACCACATTTAGTAAACTTTTAATTGTAGTTCTTAATCATGGAGTGAGAATTGCTTATACTATGTGCTAGAGAACAATTTTCTGGGGGACAAGGGGAGGCCTAAGTTATCTCAGTGCAGGCCTGTCTTGGATCCGCAGGCTGAGCCATGCTCCCACTGGATCATTAGATCTCTGCCTCTCTCCTCTGCTGCTACAAAGACCCAGCTCCTCCCACTCCTTGGGCTTAAGAACCTCTGGTCCCACCAGCAGACCTCCCCCAAATGGCCACCAAGCTTACATCATATACAGCTTAGAATGTTCCAGTTTCTGCCGCACATTCCTTAAATTATACGTTCACTGCTAACTCCAGCAGAATACCTGCTCTGCTGGCAACAGCTATCCTATACAGCACACTGCATTTCAGGATGGTAGTCACAGACTTAGACTCCAATCCACCTCCCACATTAACCTGCACAAACACTTTTACTGACAATAATGGGGACATTTTCATTGTTAACATGGATTGCAGCTTCTTTAGATAAATGAGTACAGCAAGTTTATAAAAGCAAACCTACGCAACCTTCAAAAAAACAGCGTAGCTGCTGTCTTCTACAGGGTTCTTGCACTCATGTGCCTATCGGGGATTGGTGAATATGTTGAGATTTAGAGTAACTAACAAATTAATGACATGTGACAAAATACCAGAACAGATATATCTAAGCCGGCCACAGACAGCGATTCCTGGCTGTTTGCCGACAACTAAAAGTATCGACCAGAAAAATACCGTCAAGGTGGGCACCTCAGTTCATGCAGGCGATCCACCGCCCAATCATTGGCGTGAGCATGCACGCCGGCGATACCTGCAAAAGTGGCCACGGATCAATTTGCCTATGGCTGGCTTTATGCAGATAACGCATTGTGATGGCCAGTAGTTAGATACCTAAAATATGTAAAGAATACATGAGTACAATCATTAGGATGCTAGGTTTTCTTTAGCTCGTTTATGGCCCCATACACCTTTCGATTTCTCTGTCAGATTCCTTTAGATCTCCTTTTCTTTTACCAAAACCATTTAATATGCGGAACCTCTAAAGCTAGCCATACAGTCGGATTCCATGTCCAATCGATTCAATCATCGACGATCCGGCGATTCTGCCGGGAATCGCAGGTGTGATCAATGGCCAAATAAGAGTATCCATCGCAGCATACCACCTTGTCCAACGATTCCGGGATGGATCCTGTCCGATTGTCCACCTCAAATGGCAACTCCCCCCCTGATCCGGACAGAATCGCATGAGAAAAAGACCAAACATGTGGTTCATCCGTCGGTATCCGATTCTGAGCCCCTGATCAATCGGACGCGAAACGATCGGACCAGGTGGGCATGCATGCGATTCCGCACGATCGTTGGCGTGCACCGCCCGGAATCGATCGTGCCGGAATCCGGTGCAAATCCGACACAGTGTATGGGGGCTTAAACCATCAGTCTTACCTGTGTTTAATCGCAGAGGACCGGCACTTAGTTGTTGGTAGATCTAAAGCAAATCTGACAGAGAGATCTAAAGGTGTATGGCCAGCTTTAGGGTTACATAGACTATTATTCTGAGTGGTTGTGTACTGTGTAGGGCATCAATCTCTGTTCCACACACTATCATAGCTAATCTTCTAGTGCTGAAAGCCCACATAATGGGAAGAAAAAACAGATTACTCTTTCAAGGTGCGGGCTTTGAATTTTGAAATAATTATTAAGCTTTTTAGTTCTTGTCCAAAGCTTTAGCTGTGTTGTGGATTGTCATGACCTCTGTGTAGTCCATTTTGATACCATTAGGTGAATAAGAAATAATACAATTGTGTTGTATTTGGCAATGGTAATTTGAGGCTTTTTGAAGTCTATGAAAGAGCTCCACTATCAGGCAGCTTTCATTTTGAATAACAAAGCTGTACAGGTAAAGCAAGATGCAGAGGAATAAAGAAAATAACTGTTACAATACCAGCATCTGTGTATATTACCAAATAAAATACCGCCATTTGTTTCAAAATCTGTACCGATTTTGAGAAAATTATTCCACAGTTCTGCCAAACTGGTAACGTTATAGTTATTGAGAGTAGAAAACTTACCTTTCATCTTGTATTGATTTACAGGTTGCTCTCCGGTATTGATATCAATAAACAGTGTAAGTTTGTCAAAATGTATTCTCAACAAGTAAGTTAATTTCCTGGCTAGAGAATGGCCCATCCCTCCCCAGTCTGACTCTTCATGGAAAACCCCTTTAAATTAATTAGATTTAGTGCTTTTAATCATAGAAATTACCACACCAATACGCACTTTTTATAGCACCCTGGTGGGCCACCACCATCCATTTTTCGACTTTCTGAGCTGATTGCAAAGTCTCTGAACATGGTATCATCATCAAAATGTGGGAGATGTAGAGAAGAGCTGTTGGAACATTGGATAAATTGTGACTTGAACGCTATTTTTGCAAAAACTATTTGTGTTAGAGCAAAACCATGTTCAGGTGCTTTGCAATTATCTTGAAATTGTCGAAATGGTAGCATTTTTGAAAAAAAATTCGGCCATCTCTACTGCCTTCAATAGAAAACAGACCTAGTTATGGTGTCAGTACATCAAAAATAATGTACATGATAGATGTCACAGTACAGTAGGGACTACAATATACCTGTCCCTGGCAAACCCTTGGCGTTGCTGAACATTGTCGGACTTGGTGATTGTTCCGTGTCCACCTCTTCACCATCATTATTATTATTATTAACATTTATTTATATAGCGCCAACATATTACGCAGCACTGTACAATACATTAGAGTGGAGATACATACACACAATAACACACAGGAACAGGTTATGACACAGGAGGAGTGGAGGACCCTGCTCGGAAGGGCTTACATCTAATAGGTTGGGGGACAGAGTATACAATAGGTGGGGGTGGGACTCGTATGGTTGTGATGTTAGGGGTGAGAGGATGGGTAGGCAAGACTGAATAGGTAGGTTTTCAGCACTTTTTTAAAAGAGCTGAAGGTAGGAGCAAGTCTAATGGGGCGAGGGAGAGATCCCCAGAGAGTAGTAGCGGAGGGGGCAGTTAGGGGTGTATTTGTGTACCAGGTTGGAGATGTAAGGAGGACAGGAGGTGTGAAGTGATTTGAAAGCAAGACACAGAAGTTTGAATTTCATTCTCTGGACAAGTGGAACCCAGTGTAGAGGAGTAGTGTTGATCTCGAATATTCGAATGTCGAATATTTTTCGCGAATATCGGCAATTGGAGAATTCGCCAATATCTCGAACATGTCGACAAATATTCGCAATTCCGAATATTCGCAATATGGCCATGTATTGCGAAAATAATATTCGCATTGTGAAAATAAAGATAGCATGTGACCATTCATTTTAAAGATTTTCTCGATGCGAATATTATTTTCGCAATGCAAATATGATTTTCGCAATACATGATCATACCGCGAATATTCGCATTTCCGAATATAGAATCGAATATTAGCAGAATTATTCGTGAAATATCACGAATTCGAATATTGCCTATGCCGCTCATCACTATAGAGGAGCAGCCGATGAGGAGGGGTTAGAGGAGTAAATGAAGAGGTGATAGTCTAGTAAGAAGAAGATCAGAGAGGATGATGTTGCAGTAATGAAGGCGAGAGAAGATGAGAGCGTGAACCAGGAGTTTGGTGGTCTCTAGGGATAGGAAGGAGCAGATCTTGGAGATGTTGCGGAGATGGAAGAGGCAGGATCTAGAAGTGGTCTGTATGTGGGAAGTAAAGGAGAACGCAGAGTAGAAGATGACACTAAGGCAGCGCGCTTGTGTCTATGACGCTGAACAGTTGGGGGGCACCTCTGACCTGGGTGTCAAGCATGCAATGTTGTTCTCCTCACACCCCTTGCATCATCAATGACACCAGGGATGTAGGGAGGGAGCAAATCAAAGCATCAGAGTACTTTTTACTTTTTTTTTATTTTACTGACTGGTTGGGGAGTTAATTAAAAATGTAATTAGAATTTTCATAACCAGGAAGAAACCAGGAATAGCATATATAAGTAGATTAAACTTCAGACATCAATATATCCCGCATAAAAATATGAAACATCCAACATATGAAATAACCACAAAGAAACAGAATCTTATTGAAGAGTAACAATTACTATACAATTTAAAGCTTGAAATAATGTCATTTAGTATATTCAATCTTACAGAATACTGTCTGAGCAGCTATAAAGAGATTGCACAATTAGATAACGTACAAACAGTAAAGCAAGTCAAGTCTTCTCTGAAAATCATTATGCAAATCAGGATCTATGCTTTCGCTTATATATCAATCCAGGCATTTCCCAACTATCTATAGCTAGTATCTATTATATGTGATAAATGTCAAATCTAGCGCATATGCCATCATTACTTTTAAGCATTTTAGTTGATTTTTTTTTTCAAATAAAATGCTAAAGCCTTTTCACTATATACAGATATACCCTATTTTTCTATGAGACACACTTTTTCACCCCCAAAATCGGGGGGGTGCCTGCGTCTTATGGTCCGAACGATGAGATGAGAAGTACCGGCCAGTGTCCGTATCTCCCATCTGAACTGTATTGCTAATGCCAAAAGAGCCCTGAGCCCTGCTGACATAAGCAATGAAGAGAGGTTCCACTAACACACGTGATTCCTGTCAGATTGTAGCCAATTAACTTGGAGGGGGAGGAGACTCCCCCTCTGAGTAAACTGCCTGCATCAGGATCGGAGGATCAGGCACAAAAAGAACCAGCACTACAGATCCGTGTGCGATCCGACCTGCCAGCTCTTTTGGTCAGATCCTCAAGGTGGGCTCCCCTATAGTTAGCCCTATAGACCTTTATGTGCTCGGCAGGAGCAAGCACATCGGTCGGTTGGCCGCAACTATGGCCGGGAATCGGCCCGTCTATGGGGGACTTTAAAGTGGATATATACAAAAAAATAAGTATATATATATAAAATATTAAATGTTGTCTTACCTATAAGCCATCAACATGGTGGCATAGCGCTTCACAATTCTAATCCTAACACTGTTCCCTGGAACCATATGAGATATTCTAGAGATATGCCAGGCTTCCATGGGTTAATTCACTGCAATATCACAAGTGGCCACTGGGAGCATCTAGGATGGTTTTCAATGAAGAAGACATGTCAATGTACTTTAATTAACCAGCCTGATGACGTTCTTCTACCTGTTGTCACTGCTCTAAGAGATGGTGTAGATCTTCTCTGTGGCTCAAAGAAGGAGAGCATCTTACATGCTGGAGGACAAGACACTCCAAGCAAAAAAGAAAGGAAAAGTGTGATTTTCTTTTTTTACAGGGATCGATTTTCTGGGATTCAGAATCCATGTAGGTAAAAATGTTTTTCTGTTTTTTTGTTTTTTTCTTTGTTTAAAGTTTAAAAGAACACAGGGAGGTCGAGTTAGCAATGGCCCGCACAAACTCTCATGCTGAGCAATAAATATACACACTGCACCTGGTTGGTTCCTCTTAATTCTTTGTCCTTTTTGAGTTGAATTGGAGCCATTTAAGTAATTCTGAACAGTGCAATTCAAAAACATTTTGTAATTATATCCTTAAAACAAACTTTTATAAGTGCATCTAACTATTCACACGTTATTAAAATAATGGTGTTCGCTTTACCTGATGTTGAATCTCAATTCACATTTGCATCTTCACATTAAGTAGAACCATACAATGCAGATCCAGCTGAAGTGGAGTGTGGCCTCAGTGAACACACACAAATAAATGGAATTGTTTGAATGAAATGAACATTTTAGATGAACTTATGTATTAGCTGTTTTTGTAGGTGACAGCATGTTATCAAATTATATATGCCCACAACAAATTCAGACCTACTTTATCTTTGCAATGTTGTGTAACTTATTGTGAAGTAAATATCCCCCGGAGAAAACGTTATAAGAAAGCAGCGCTTCTCTTTCTTTGCCTCGGTAAGATTACAAAAGGAGTTATTGAACAGAAATACTGTTTGTACCATCTATTGTGCTCATTGTCAAAGTCAACAAAAGCAGCTTTGAACTTATAAAAAATGAGCACAATGAAGCCATTATGGTTTGGTCAAAGTTATACAATCCACTTTATTATTTCTATCTGTAAGTAGTGACCCTTTTCAGTTGTCAGTTGCTCCAACTTATTAACCAAGAGTTCTGTTTTTTTTTGTTTTTTTGTTTTTTTTTATCATTAAAGTATGTTTTTTATTGTTTTATTGTATCTACCGTATCACTGCTTTTTCCCAGAGGAACCTTTGAAATAATTTTCTGCTCTCTGGAAGCTAAAAATACCTACAGCTCACTTGGATTTATCAATAATAGTAAGTTACTGACAATAAATGATAAAGAGCATTGCACACTTAGAATTTTTAACTCTCACAAGTAACATTATTATTATTACAAGAAAAATACATTTCTGTTTTAAGTTTTAATAAAAATAATTATTTTACAAGTGATATTAATAAAAATAAAAGGAAACGCAATAATATTGGTCAAAATAAACAGGTCAAAGTCAACCAAGTCAATGGAGAAGTACCTCCTTACATTTGTGGTCAGTGGAAATGCACCTTAGATTCAGGGTCAGTGAAGAACTTCATTAGCTTAGTGGTCAGTTTAAAAATATCTCCTTACCTTAGGGGTCAGTGAAGACATATCTCCTTACCTTAGTGGTCAGTGAAGACATATCTCCTTATCTTAGTGGTCAGTGAAGACATATCTCCTTGTAGTGACCCCAGAAAGGGCCACTGAGCTGAATATAAAGGTGCTGTAATATAATGCTGTATAGTGCTTTATAAAGTTGGTGTGTCCCTTTAAAGGGCTGCACCAAGTTGCTGGGACCTTCCTATAATAACAGGGTTAATATATTTGCCACTGTTATGGCTCTCTCCTCCAACTGTAACTATTCTGATCTGACAGACCTTAAGCCAGCCCCTGTCTGAGGTGATAAATACTAGATCCTCAGAACATTTAGGGCTTTTTCTTGCTTTGCTGTTGATGCTACCCTGATGACTACAGCTTCCCTCGGTGGTGTCCCCAGTCAAGTATCCCTGGGTGAGGTGTCTCAACACTATTCTACATTGTGACACCCTGCCTTTAGGACTTAATATTGGAGAAGAGCCACAGCACCCTGTCCATGGTTCCCAACAGCCTGGTAGCAACGCTTGCAACGTTTATACCCAAGTCTTCACCCCTTCTATGCCCTCGGAAGTCAGAGCTTGTATGTATATATCCCTCAAATAAACTGTATATAGCCCCCTACCAGCTGTCTGGACTTGGGTTTATTCGGAGTGTGAGCTGTGCTTGGTGCAAGAACAAAGGACATCTATCCGAAAGTACCTGGTCGTGTGAGTTGCGCATTACACTGAACATCCACGACACTACGTCCTTACCTTAATGGTCAGTGAAGAATAACTTTCTTACATGTACTGGCTAGTAGAGACATATCCCTTTACCTAAGTGGTCAGTGGAGGCATAACGCATTACCTTAGTGGTCAGTGGAGACGCACCTTCTTACATGAAAGGTCAGTGGACATGTACCTACATAGATTAGTGGTAAGTGGAGATGAACATCTTTGCATTAGTGATGAGTGGCAAATTCCTTCCATACATTAGTGGTCAGTGGAGGAATACCTCCTTGTATTGGTTTTCAAAAGAGTTGTATCTCCTTACGATAGTGCTCAGTGGAGATATACCTCTGTACAATATTGTTTATTGAAAATCTCTCTCTTTACAACATTGGTCAGTGAAAATGTACAACTTTATGTTAGTAGTCAGTGAAGATATACTGTTCTTCATTTTCTGCTGCAACTTGAGGCTTACATTAGATATCAGTGGAAAAACAAGTTGCAGTGGTGATATACCTCATTACAAAAGTGCATAGTCAACTTTTCCCTTTTTGAATTAGGGAAAACTGAAAGAAAGTGGTGTTACTGGTGGCACTCCCGTTTTGGAACTAGAAAGTGCTGGACTTCCCTGATCGGGAGGTTTACCATCCCTGCTCTTCTATTTGTTTGCTGACTGACTTAGGAGGGAGGGAGGGAGGGGGCGTTATTCTATCTCCTAACTTCCCACACATCATCTGCACAAGCGGAGTGGGAATTTAGGTGATGCCCCCTCACTCCTAAGTCACCCTGATTTCAAAATCCAGGGAAAAATTGGAATTTATTGAAATCAGTATTTGGCTGTGAAAGTTACATAAAAAAGTGACTTTCCTGGCCAAAACAGGATGGTTGACAGTTATGCATAAGTGGTCAGTGGTGACATACCTCATTGTATTAGTGGTCAGTGGAGACATACTTTGATTAGTGGAGAATTTCTTTCTTACATTAGTAATCAGTGGTGATACACCTCCTTGCCTTAGTGGTCAGCAGTGATATACCTCCTTGCCTTAGTGATCAGCGGTGATATACCTCCTTGCCTTAGTGATCAGCGGTGCTATACCTCCTTGCCTAAGTGGTCAGCGGTGATATACCTCCTTGCCTTAGTGGTCAGTGGTGATATACCTCCTTGCCTTAGTGGTCAGTGGTGATATACCTCCTTGCCTTAGTGGTCAGTGGTGATATACCTTCTTGCCTTAGTGGTCAGTGGTGATATACCTCCTTGCCTTAGTGATCAGCGGTGTTATACCTCCTTGCATAAGTGGTCAGTGGAGACATACTTTCTTTTATTAGTGATCATTGGAGATGTATCTCCTTACATTAGCAGTGAGTAAGTAAATTGCCATGCTTAGTCACAGCCAAAAAGATCATACTGGTTATCCACTGACTCCACTGACTGATGTTTGCAGTTGAAAGTTCCATTTCAATTGTTTATAAGATCCCCAGTAACTTCTGGAGAAACCCTTATTGAAATTGTTACTATATTATGATATAGGTAATAGGTAAACCTAGCTTCAAACTTTAAGATTAATTTAAGTGGACATATACTTACTATTTTACTGATTTTAATCTTTGGAATATTAATCTAAACCCAGAAACAAAAATGTATTAAATAAAATCTAAAACAGTTAAATCAGCTTAGATATTTTTTGTGACAAAACACTATAATTTAACATAAAGAATTATTATAATAATTTATTTGTTTTTACAGAGTCTACTGAGTCAGCAAAGGATCCATGCTCTAGTTTCTTCTAGCAGTGACGACCAGTTAATCAGTGCTGATGACTAAAGATGGCTGCAGTGTTCATGTGGTGGACAGTCCGCAGGAAACACTGCATGTTCTATTTTCTTCTGTACGTACGGGTGTTTGACACCCGTACAAGTAGAAGTGTGAGTTTTTTTCGGCTGGTGATTCAGGCACTGTCAGCCTCCTACCAGCCCTGGGGGGAATGCGGCGCCGGCGGGGTCCCCAGTGTGGTTAATGGGGTCCCCGGGCGTCACAGCTTCTCCCCCAGGATGATGCTTACCTGTGGAGTGGGGGATACCCCTGCCACGGGGTACCCCCAGTCTGGATACGGCTCTGCACGCAGCCAGCGTGCAGAGCAATGGCGTCCAGAGAGTAGCGCAACTGCGCATGCGCGTGCCGGCGATACCAAGCGGGCACGCGCACGAGAGTGCACAAATTTAAAGAAACAGACACCCCTCCTCTCTGCAATCACTTCCTGCAGAGGGGAGGGGTGGCTTATCAAGGCTGACTATAAAAGATCTGTCTCAGCACAGAGAGGGTGCTGTTGATTGCAGTTTAGTTGTATCCAAGTGCTATATGCGATTCCTTCTCCCCTCTCTTGATAGACCTCCCGTGTACCGACCCCTGGCTTGTTTACTCGTTGACCCGACTTCTGGAATCCCGACTTTAGCATGTTTACTGGATAACTCTCTTATTGCTGCCTGCCCCGACCTTTTGCTCGTCTCGACTTCGCTGACCTCTTCTGCCCTCGTGACCTTGGAATCCGACCCGACCATTCTCGCAGCCCTACCACTTCCACAGC
>CM070040.1:65459671-65470550 GCA_036250615.1 Ptychadena robeensis | reverse complement strand
TGCCCTCGTGACCTTGGAATCCGACCCGACCATTCTCGCAGCCCTACCACTTCCACAGCGGGGTATTCACACCCGTACCTCCGCTGCACATAGGGGTACTGGCGATAGGGGGAGACCTGTCCTGCCTGCAGCAAAAACACCACCGGTGCCCCCTCAAGGGACATCGGTCCATCTCCCATTAGGGGGGCTCTGGGTAGAAGACCAGGCTCAACGGACACAGACTCCTCCCTCTATCGTTAGTAACGTCTGTCAATACCCCTGTGGAGGCGTAACAGGCACGCAGGAATCTAAAAAAGATCCGGCCGGCGGAAGGATTTTTTTGATCCATGCACAGCTCCCCACTATCTGCGCATCACTGTAGAGTGAGTACACATCCCTGTGACGTCACTTCCGGCATTTGGAATGTGGAACTTCCGGTATTTTTTTCCCCAAAACAACTTTTTTGAAAAGTTCTGAACAATAACAGCATGTTTGCATAGTACATAAAAGCATTTTCAAATCACAGATAGCCATCAATCACTGTCAAAAGTGTCAGTATAGTAACTGTATAAAGCAATTAACCAAAACCTGTGTCTCTAAGCGCTCTGTTATTCAGAATGTACAGAACGGTACTGTAACCACGGTGACCAAACTTCCAAATGGTTATTTAGTGAATCGTGTGCCATGTGAATTAGTTGAACTTCCGGTATTTTTACCATCTTAGAGACCAGAAAAGGTATGGACAAGATCATTTCCTAAAGTCCCATCAGCCTGTTCGTGAATAGATGCAGCAAAGGTTCGGCCATCACTACTGATGACTGGGCCCATTGATGAACATTTTTTTTGCTTATCTATTTGTACTAAATAAAACTATCCTTCTGCGTACGTTGGTGGCTGAAATCTGCACTGTGGTAATTAGATTGGGGTGTCTTTATGATCTGCCTTGATAAATCCCCCATAAAAGGACAGAATATGTCGGAGTCGAATACATCCTTCTAGGATCTATGTTTTTCCAACTGTTGATATTTAATGTTGCATGTTAAACCTACTAAACTGTTTTAAAATACAGATGTGTTTGCTGTATTGACTCAGTACATATTGTATATATGTATGATGGATTAATAAAATTTCATCACTTGATATATTTTTTATGAAATCATAGTGACACTTCTGCCCCACTGGACACTGCCCAACCCCAGGACTGGGTCTGCTGCCCTCCTCTGCTAATCCACATGAATAGTCACCCTGAAGTAGCGTACCCTGTGAGCTAGTAACTATACAATCCTAACACCTGTGAGTATATGTTTGCAATTGTATTTACTGTTTTTATTAAGAATTACCACTATATAAGTCCTCAGCAACTTCTGAAGGAGCCCCTATAAAGGAGTGAAACGGGCCAGGACCACTAGTAGGCCCTAGGTGATAATAATTTTTATACCTGCATATAAAGAAATTTTAAATGTTTGTTTTAATTGGATATTACACTTTACTGTATTCTTTTGATTTTATTTTAATGATGGTAATTAGTTTTATTTTTCAATCAATTTACAGTAGTAGGTTCACCTTTAAAGTCCCACGAGGCTATCCATCTCGGTAGGAAGATACCTATAGAAGTGTTATTTTGCTAGTTAATAGGCAGTATTTGTGGATATACATTTTTCAAATGTGGTGCCATAAAGGTGGCAGTAACTGACTGCCCTACATGTCTTTTAATGTGAAGGGACCCTACCACAAGAAAGTTGTGAGTTTTACAAATCTATTTTATCTATACAAATCTATTTATAAAGAATGAAAAAAGTTTCAAAATATAAGCTAGTTATCAATATAGATCAACATGCTCATCCAATATGATTGTACCTTCTTTCTACAATCTCTTGTAAATGTTGTAAGGTTTAGGGATCAACCAGACAACATGAATGCTGGAACTGAAACTTAATTCAACCACGCGGCTCGGCAAGGGTCCCGCATTAACCAAACTGGCAAACAGAAAGCTGAAACTTATATAGTCCTCAGCAATAAGTCCCAAGAACTATGTCCAACAGAAAGTTGCACCCATGCCACAGGAGGGAGTATTGGCAACAGGCTTCTCACCCTATGTAGGGCCAGGGGCCGCACAAACAGGCACAGCAGATGTCAGCGACAGCGGTTATGCAGGCACACCAGCAAAGTCTCAACACTGCACAGGAGTAGGGGAATAGCAGTATGGGTACCTGACGGGAACTGAAGCGTGACACCAGAACAATAGCATATGAGAGATGCGCATGCTATTAGTTTCTCCAGCTGCACGCACACCAGAATAAACTGTGAGGAAAGGTCGGCCAGAGCAGCGGTGCTGCGAGTGCTATCTCCTTCCTCTCCTTCCTGCAAGAGCAACACTCATCCATTTATCCTCAAGGCATCTTGGTCCGGCTTCTTAAAGGGCCCCCTAATCCCGTAGAGCAACCCCTCGCCACTACAATGTCATTACATGGTTGTACTGCGGAATTTAGGGTTAAAGCCAAGGATCTGTACAGGCCACGTTCTTCCAATCCAAGCTCACCCAACTATATCTTGCTTGACCTCCTTTGTGCCCTGGAGTAGTCATGAACTGTGCTTTCCCAAGAAAATTTAAAGCATAGAACTGTCAAAAATATTTTAGTAAAATGTCTCTTCTCTAAAACTAACAGCCTAGTTGAGCCCCTAAAACTGGCCTTATACCATTATCTCTACTCCACCTAAATGTACTGATGGATTTCTACACATGTTGAAAATCATTTCATTAATAGGAATATATAAATGAATTAATGTCTATAGTGTTGGGACAGGTTAACTCTTGGCATGTCCCTGTTTCAAAAGTAGATTTGAAATAATGATACCTAAATTTAGGATAATCTAGCTAAAAAATAATCTATAACAGAGTGTGCTGGAGCAAAAAGCTCAGATTTTATAAATGTAACTACTGCCATGTTACATAAATTGCTATAATTTTCCTTTTACAGCTAATCTCTTCAAGTACATTAAAGACATACATTATACCTCGGTATGCTTTTCTTGGCAGAATTAGAAATCTTTCTTAGAAATGTTGTATTTGTAGCATTTAGCAGGCCATTGGAAATGTAACAGGGAGGTTAATCAATATATTTATGAAAAGGGTATACCTGAGTGCACATAAACTCAGTAGGGGAAATTAATGAAAAGCCGGAAGAGCAGGAAGGATTAACAAGAAGGCTCATCGATCACATTTAAATTATTTTTCAAACTCAAAAGTCCAAATAATTATATATAAAAGGTGGTCAAAATAATAAACACGGAGCACAAAAAAGAAAGGTAACTTCTGGTAGGAAAATGAAGGAGCCAAAACATACTGGTCATTTCTCTTCTCATGTAAGACATAAAGCGCTAAAAGAGAGTAAAAGCGCGGTAAGAGGGTTAGCTGTAATACTTTATTTTACAGTGCACAACTAAATTCGCAGTGCGAACTTTTAAGTAGAAATTTGATGGGGTTTTTTTGCCGAAAAAGTCGAAAATCAGCCTGATATTTCGACTGAAATCGAAATTTCAACTTGAAAAAGAACTTTGCTTTTGATTTGCCGTGCCGCTATTTCGCGTGCGAATATATGTACTATGTACACTGATGCTTCTATTATATTTTATTATATTTTATTTATTTATTATTTATTTTATTCATTTCGACCATCTCTACTAAAGATAGGGACAGTGGCCCCTTTTAGAAGCCAGACCATGATGCCATGAGGTGGGTAGAGGACTCACACAGGTGCTCAGTCCCAGGGACCATGAAGGAGACAGGCAACAAGTCTACACCGTCTCCCCTGAGGCGATCCTGCCATACCAGTTTGTCCCGGCGTGTGTGCAGCCGGGGAATGCAATAGCACACACCAGTGCACCATGCCACGGTATATTGGCCTCCACACCGTTCCTGTCTGCTTCCATTGCTGCTGTTCCGGTGGGGTGGATTCTGGCCCCCGCGTGCTGGATCCCGTCAGGATGACCTTATACCTCCCTAGTGCACTGCTGAGGTACAGATTTCTGTACCAAAAGCGCACTATAGACTTTAATGGAAATTTTTTTTTTTTACATTGTAGGCCTGTAACTTCCCAAAGTATGTCCAAACAGGAGTCTGGTGACATCCTGAATATAATAACATGTTCAGATGCTTTGTGAAAAACTCACAATATCAGATAATGAAGATTTTAATTATTCACTTTATCAGGTAAATTAGCACTGCAACCACTAGATGGTGCTGCAGATGTGCCAGGTTACATAGGAGAGTATGGGGGGGAGCGATCGTTCTCCTGCAGCTGCCTCATTAGATCGGAGACACACAGAGCAGTGAATTTGCTCTCCTGTGTCTCCGATCTCTGCCTGACGAACCCAGCTCGTCAACTGCTGTTCTGACAGGTCTGAGCTGGACGAGCTGGGACCGTCAGGAACGGTAGGAGGGTTAAGTGTCTGCAGCTGTGTCCAATACTGCCATACGCCAGCCTGCCCTCCAGGACCCACTGCCTTTCACGGTGGACCCCCCTACAGCCCCTAGCCACACTTCAGGTTAGGACTCTGTTGCATACATTGCACCTTGTGCCGTTGGGCCTACACCTGTATTGAATTGTTCCACTGGACTACATCAATTTATACTGCTGCTGAAGACATTGTCAGTACAGTCAATTGTGACCCCTCCAGGTATACATTGCACCTTGTGCTGTTGGGCCTACACCTGTATTGAATTGTTCCACTGGACTACATCAATTTATACTGCTGCTGAAGACATTGTCAGTACAGTCAATTGTGACCCCTCCAGGTTTTGGTGTTTCAATGTTTCAAAAAAGTTTGAGTTTATAGCATCAACAGCCCCTTCTGTCGTCTGGTTGCTTCCTGTGCACTACAGAACCTCTACAGTATATTGTTAGTGTGAAACTGGTGTAACACGTTTTGGCCCACAGTGTAAATTTATTTGGCCCACGAGATTGCTTTCCAAATACCAATCAGGAAGGAAGTTACATATCTCTGTATCTCTGTACACCAAACTAGCAATGAGCAGCTTAGGCAATATCCGTTGTAAAAATCTGCACTTGTACATGTGCTTATTGCGAATAGTGATACTGATGTAAAAATATTCACAATTACAAAGATAAAACACTATAATGGAGCTCTTCACAAATTCTCAAAGTGGCGATATTCACCTAGAGGCGTTGAATTTGAAGAGCAGAGTCACAAGAAGCTCTGTTTATAGCCGCTGTATCTTTACGATATAAGGTGGTGCTGAGGGCATTGTCATCTTCCTTCGGGATTGTTAGGTCAAGAAACATAAGTGATCGTTGGTCACTTGTATAGGTGTAATTCACCTATACAAGTGACCAATGATCACTTACGTTTCTTGACCTAACAATCCGGAAGGAAGATGACAATACCCTCAGCACCACCTTATATCGTAAAGATACAGCGGGGAATACCTTACTCCATGCCACCAGCTCACACTCGGCCTCATTGGTGCCAAGTATCCCCTACGGGCAATATATCCGCCTACGGAGAAATTGTTCATCTAACACGGACTTTGAAGCAGAGGCGTCCAAACTTAAAAAACTTCTCCTGGCCAGAGGATACAGCAATAAAACCCTCAAAAAGGCTTACAAAAAAGCTAAATTCAAAACTAGAAATTACTTACTGTACGGGGTAAAAGCGAAGGAAACAATAAATACAACCCGGATTATCACAACCTATACAGGCCAACATCACCTGTTCAAGAATATTTTTAAAAAAATACTGGTCAATTCTGACAAACGATGTCAAAATTAAACAATTCATTGGCGAATACCCCTCAGTAACATACAAAAAATCTGTATCCCTTAAGGACCGTCTTACACAGAGTTGGGCTAGAGTTACGCCACTCGTTCTCCCACTGTGGGACTCCTAAACCTTTACATCATCAACCTATTACATGGTAAGCTTCTTACCCTTTTACCATATGCAACTAATGATTCCATGGACGCTCCTGACTCGCTTATCCCTTTGTTTTTTCCACTTTTTCTACATTTTTCTTTTCCTTTAGCAGCTTGCTATTCTGTTCCAGTCTTTTCTTACTCGCCCTTTACTGGCAATGTTCGAAATCCGATAGAATATCTGGATTAATATCCCCTGAAGACGAAACGTACGTCGGGATGAATTCCAATGTTTAATCATGACCTACTGGACTTTTTACCTAATTACTTATATCACGTGAAGAATTATTACCTATGCTAACTGAGGTTACTGACTTGCCAGCTCTTTGTCTATGTATACTCTATGTATGATCAACTATTGTACTTGGTTTTAATCATCTATATACAGTAATTAAATGTATGTATTTACTTTACTTCATACCTACCCACCTTCTTTGGCCTCTAAAGTCCCCATGCCCCTGGTCTAACCCCCAGGGGAAACTAAGGTTGATGAGAGGAATCTCCCATCGAACTCCTTCTCTTTTGTATATTATTTTGGGATGTGGCCCCTCCTGAAAATGCCCCTTTAATAGGTAAGATGATGAAGATAACTCAGTGGAAGGCAAGAGTATTAGAACCAAAGTCACAATGCCATTGTAACTTGTAAACCAAAAGAAGTGTGAGACTACGTTCTACAATGTTCAGGAATCTGAACTAGAAGTCAAAGGTCTAAAGATCTTACCATACTGATCTCGAAGGTCTCTGGTGTGCAACTGGATTCATCTTCTATCATTCTATTCCTAGTGCTCAGCTTCAGTAAAGTTTGAAAGAGATCAATGAGACCAGTGAGTATTGGATTATATGGCTCTTTACAACTTTAATGCTTTCTTTACATCTAAGCAAATAGAAAATCATTGTTCTGGTTTGGTCTCCTCAGGCACATGTATTTTGTTCAACTTTCCCAGCTTTTTAAAAGGCATTTTTAGAGTAAAAGTTTTAGCTGAAAGTGAATGTCAACAAATAAATATGCAGTGCATACATATTTCTCCATCGATTATTACAGACCCAGCAAGTGCAGAAACCCAGCGTAACCAGTACATGATATATACATGTGTTAAGACACTATTGACACATACGGCTTTACTCAAAAATCAGACCCCCCCACTGCAAGGGGTTAAGGTCCCCACACAAGTATCGAGTGGGGACCGATAGATGAGCTGCAGAGAGTGTCATCTCACTGCTCTCCATCATGCAGAGTATCAGCGGGCACCCTTTGTGTGCCGGCGGTTAGTTTGAATGGGGGAGACGGTCCCCATTAAAACAAATGGCATCGGCCAGAGATTTACAGACATGGCAAAATCGCCCACGGCTCTTACGTGTGTGGGGACCCTTACACTGGCTCATCTCAATCACCCTGGAATTGCACCCACTATTATAAAAATATCATATTGGAAGGCAGTGACAGTTTCAGATAGGAGTAATATGTCATCATGCCAGTGGGGAAGCATCTGGGCATCCAATGGCCAAATGCCTTCTCCCCCAGTATGCCAGTCTATCAAGCGTGCGGCCACCTGGGGAGAGAGAAGAGTCCAGACTCACCAGCACACCCCCCTGAGCTCTCCGGCAGTGATGCTCATGGGGGGAGGGAGGGGGTCCCCAGAGGGGGTGCTCTCTAGGACTGCCCCTGTTGGTCAACCGATTCATTCTACCATTGGAGTGAAAGCAGTGGTTGATGACAAGTGATGAGCAGCATAGGTAATATTCGTAATATTGCTAATTTTTCACCTTATATTCTCAATAAATTCATAAATTTGAGAATTTGTGATCTCTAATCATTATTTGTACATGCGCATACTGTGAGATCCTCGCGAATTCTCGAATGCTGATATTCCCAATAAAAATTTGCGATTTGAATATTCACAATCAACACTATTGTTGACCACCCACACAAAAAATTTCACTCTGAATAGCTGTGTAATCGTGGCTTCAACTGTTCAGCTTGATTATAGTTTAGTTTTATGTTCCCATCTAACAGGATTTTGGGCAGGGATGGGAAGGCTGTTTCCCTCTTTCCGTTTGTAGTATGGATGGTTTTAAACAGCAGGTGGAAGAAGACAATTTGTAACCGCCCCCCACACAGAATGTTATAAGGGGGGTACCGACCCTAATCCAGAGCTGAACTTGTCCTAAGCTAGATGCCTGCAGCCAGCAAGAGAAGTGGGAGGTGGAGAAGGAGAGAAAAAATGTAAATCTTCTTTTCTGAGCCCCTAGACTAGAGGTCAGCAACCTGCTGCTGCAAAGCCATATTCGGCTCTTCAGCCTCCTTGCAGTGGATCCCTTTGCAGGCTCTCTACATTCCACCAGCACATATATGCTGTATAGGGCTCCAGGATTTGCAGCTGCAACCCTTTGTCACCTCCACCACCCCTCCCTCACACATTGGAATAAAGAGAGAAAAGCCACATTTCGGGCTGATGAAGAAGGAAGAAGCTCTTGCCTCTGCCACTCACCACCACGGGGTGGGCAGATTCGCCTTACTCCTGCTAACCAATTTGAAAGAGCAAAACTATTTGTTTTATTTTAATTCTTTAGAGAAACTCACAGACAATGTTTATCTCCCATAGTTGCATTAATGTACCGCACTAAATTATTATGAACAGAATCAATTATAAAGCGTTTTGCTTAATGAGCGGGCAAATAGAGCAGAACAATCATTGTGCATTCTTAATAATTATGACACTTCCTTCAATTTTGTATTGATAAGCTTGTCACGCATTCAACAAAGAAATGTGTATGAGGTGGTGCACTGGGTGAGTACTGTGTCATACTAGCGGCACTGATATGCTGCATCCAAAACCTATTGTATCCCTAAAATGTACTTTTCACCCATGCACCCATTTTAGAGTGAATCGATTAACTATTTCAGAGATACTATTGTGATGGATGAGTCCTAGCCATAGAGCCAATATTTTGTAATTTTAATAATTATTAAATTAATCTTATCTTTAGTTTTTTTCTTTTTTCAGCTGGAAGAGGTGCTAGGATCCTCACCATGTAAAACCTCTTCAAGAGCATAGTTAAAACTCTGCTGGTATTAGACGATAGGGCCCCATACACCTTCAGATTTCTCTGTCAGATTTCCTTTAGATCTTCTTTTGTTTTACCAAAACCATGTAATATGAGGGACTTTCAAAGCCATCAAGTCTACATGTGTTCAATCGCAGAGGACCCGGCACTACATAGTTGTTGGTACGCGCACTCCCGTCGGTCAGCGGCAAATTTGGCCGCTGAAGGGTGTGTGTATGGCAGGCTTTAAGATGTATGGCCAGCTTAAGAACTTCTCAGACAGATGGTAGGAAATCACAAATCCATCACGTCCCCTTTACAATCCTGTGGAACTCTATTTTCACCATTGAAAACCATTTTATAGCAGCCTCTTGTGGCCATACACATTGCTGCTGTTCTTTACCCCAAAAGACTGGCATCTACAGAGGATTTAATATGGCGACACAGAGAGCACAGCAGGTAAGTATATATAAGTATATCTCCACCATTGTGACAGCTCCGAAGTAACATTCGTAACAACTACTTGAACCACATTAAGCTTTAATGGTCTAGAATATTTACTTAACATATTATAATTACGATATGTTCATTTTAATACCATATATGCAAATTAAATGAAAAGTGTGAAAAGTGTGAAAAGTTTGTCACATAACATGGACAGGGGCTACTAAGCAAAAACCTTCATCTTACCTTACAGACAGTTGGGTATACTTGACTGGCTTGCTCTGTAAATAACCTGCTTATCTCAAATATTCAGTAGGAATGTTGGCTGCTATATACAATGTAATTACATTCAAGGAAGCCTTTCCAATAATAATTGAAATAAATAAATAAAAATGTAATCCGCTTTTCAATTACAGAAGAATATAGGGAATGCGAAGTATCTGTAATTATGGAAGTTTAGTATGTCTGTATAGGGCCGGCTGAATGTAATGTGAAGAGGTGTCAGTCTGGCGGATTTAATAAAAGAGATTTGTTTTGACTTCCATATTTATCAGTCCCTGCATCAGCTCAGACCTGTTTTAATTAACTGGCATGAAAGTCCATTTTAAATCATATATTGAAAGAAGTCCTTCACTGATAACTGCAGACGGAGAAAATCCATTCCCTGAGTTTAAAGGGAAACCATTGTATATTTCCAGTAAATCCTAGAGGTAATACTAACATTCATTTAGTCATTTATTATGAATAAAAATTGAAGTCGCGTATTTTTCTGACTATAAGAGGCACAAGAAAAAAAATATTTGAAGTGTTCAAAAAAGAAAAACCTTGCAATACCAAATTTCAGCCACAAGATGTCACTAGTAGCACTTCACGGCACATCCCGTCATCTTTCTCACAAATCAGGAAAGAGGGGGGGGGGTGCAGTGGAAGCTGCGTGCAGATGTCTCCCCATTATAGCTGTGTTTGTGAAAGCTGCAGCGTGAGTGAGAGATAGGTGTGAAGGATGCCGGGTGGCAGCTCTTTCATCTCTCTCTCTATACTCTTCATGGTTAATTTCAGCCGGGCTGATGGGATATCTCCCATTTGAAAGCTCCTACACCTCCCCGGCTTATCTTCTTGCCAGGAGAGTGAAGACGCTGACAAGAAGCCAAGGCCACTGGGCCGTGGGTGGTCGAGCATTCGGACCATAAGACACAGGTGCTTTCCCCCAATTTCTGGGGAGAAAAAGTGCATCTTATGATCCGAAAAATACGTTATGTATTTTCTTCGTGTTTTGTATTTAGATTTTTTAATTTAATAGGCAAGATTTTAATTGCTCCTTCTAGTCATTCATTGAAATAACAGACAAATTTACTAAATATGTTAAACTGTGTTGGTACATCTTGCTATCACACATACAGGTGCTTTTATGGTATCCCATCTAGTGATGGCGCGAACCCGGAATTTGATGTTCGCGAACGGCGAACGCGAACTTCCGC
>CM070040.1:65427244-65445267 GCA_036250615.1 Ptychadena robeensis | reverse complement strand
GGGGGGTAACTCAGGGTGCAATATCGCGAGTGGCCACTGGGGAAGTTTATAATGGTTTTCTATGGGGATTTTCGTCTGTGTACATTTCAACGCAGAGCTGAAATCAGGGAATTACCCAGCTATCACAGTGCTCAGAGATCTCGGCTTCATTCTGGTCTGCCCGCGTCATAAGAGGCAGGGAGAGAGGAGGGGCTGGGAGGGCTCTTCCTAAATTATTTATTACAGGTTATTTTTGTTGTGTTTTTTATGCTTTCCTCCTTATAATTGTCACTTTTAGTGACATTCATGTGTAGATGAACTTCTAGTGGTAGTATCTGCTTTAAGATATCAAACCATACAATCATGTTTTTGTGGAATTAGTAACATTGTTTTCTGAATGTATTTATATTTTATTTATAAAAAACACACAAAAATATTTTTCACCAGTCATTTAATGGATTTTTATCTTTTTCACAAATTAATAAAGGCACGCCCATGGGAGAGATCACATGCCCTGCGCCCATCAAAAACGTCAAATCTTAATTTACTTTGATGTAAATACACAGTATAGTGCTCAATTACTTTCACATGGGAAAAAAGATTGAAAGGCAAACATAAATGTATTTATAACATATCTACAATGATGATAATGATGGTAATGATTATACTATACATTTTCGTAAACTAACCATACTATACTTACTGTACAGAGTTCTTTCCCCTTTAAAAGGCGCCTAAACCCAAAATGATTTTTATTAGAGAATGTGGAGATGCGATGTTTCAATGTCAGTTGAGGATAGCGATAAAGCTTGTGTGTGTTCAATCAACTGATAAGAGCAACTTGTTAGTTTCCATTTACCGACACAAGTAGTGAAAAAGCAAAAGAGCCACCAAAGCACTGTCGTTAGGTTCTTTCCACTAGATCCAACCAATGTTACAGTTCTTACTTAGCAACATCATTCAGGTACTGGAGGTATAAATTATGTTTGATGGTACTTTGGTACTCATCCCACTGCTGCTGCCTGGTGGTTATTTAGAATTCCAATAATGTAGAAGCACTAAAGCCCCCCATACACCACATACAATTACCATGCAATTTCTGTACAACCAACTTTTCTTCTACCAAAACCATGTAATATGAGGACCTTTCTACACCTTCCAATCACTATGTATTCTATCAGGGAGGACCCGGCACTACATAGCAGTGATATATACCTTCCAATCACTATGTATTCTATCAGGGAGGTCACTATACTACATAGTTGTTGGTAGGTCTCATGGAAATTGTATGGAGGAATCTCAAGGTGTATGGGGGGCTTAAGATGAATGTTCTTTTTATGAGATAAGGTTTCTATGAATGGGAAGTAAATCTTAGAACATTTTACCTTTCTGTTTTTATTGAGTATTTGTTTTTTAGAGTTGTTGAATAGTTGTAATGTGCTGGATGATGTTTATAACACTACAACATCCTACTTCTCTCAAGGGTATTTCACCATAGACGCGCTGCAGCTGTGGTGCCGTACATTACCACAACGAATGGCTAGCATTAATGCAAAGAATGTTATGTCCCCGCATTTGCCTTTACAGTAACATGCAATATCGCATGTTACTGTAAATGCCCGCCTGCACACATTGTTGCATACACTTGTATGGGAGAAGTGCAGCGCAGTTAAAAAACGCATGGACACAGTTATGGGACACAGTAAGGTTACCGCTAGCATGTCCATTACTGGCAATAAAAGTGACAAAGTAGCAGCACATGTAGTGGCCCTCAAGACCACTGTACATGTAGTGATGGCCAAACTGTCTGCAAGACGGACAGTTTGGACGGGAACATAACATGTTCACTTTTCTTCCCCAGGCGATAAGTACAGGTGTTCAACCCGCTCTGTTCACCGGCGGGAAAAAGGTCGCGTCCGGATATCAGAAGCGTGAACTGTGCGTTCCAGGTACCGGAAGTGATGTCAAAGGTGTCACTTCCGTTTTTTTTCTAGTCAAATTCCCTGCGACAGTAGGCAGACGGTAGACGTTGGAGTAAGATTTTTTTCATTAGAGACCCCAGTCTCTGGCGAGAAATCAGCTTTAAAAACCGGAAGTGAGGACACGTCCGGTAATCGTAATAAGGAATTGTGTGTTCCAATCACTGGAAGTGATGTCAGTGACCTCATTTCCGTTTTTTCTGATTCAAATTCCCCAGGAACAGGTAGTCGGCTGACTTTTCTAAAAGTCAGATCCACCTGTTTGTGGCCGAACGTGGCTGATGTTCAGCCATCACTACTGCTCATCACTATCCCTGACCCAAAATCCTTAACAGTATCCCTTCGCTGTCAAAAGAAAAGTGACAAGGGGATCACTTTGCCCCTGTGATGTGGCTACCAGGGTAACATCCTTATGGGTGGGACAAATCGGCAAAACACCATCACTGGTCTCTGTGTGGGCGATGCTGGGCTCTGTGTGAGTGTTTACTACGCAGGAGGGACCCTGAATCGAGTATATCCCATGCAAAAAGAAAGAATCCACACTCAGGATAAAAGTCCATTTAATGCTTTATTGAAAATTTAAACAACGTGGTAGTAAAACACATCCTTGTCACCCCCACAGAAACACCTGATTCTCCTCTAACATGTTTCACTAATTTCAGCCTAATCATAGCTCGAATGAGTGAACATGTTAGAGGAGACTCATGGGGGTGACTAGGATGTGCTATACTACTACTTTGTTTGGTATTTCAAAAAAAGCATTATAAGGACTTTTATCCGTAGTGTGGATCCTTTCTTTTTGCATGGGATGTATTGTGAAGCAGTCTGTGTATCTACAAAGGCGGCAGCAGGAGGATATAAGTGAACCATTTCTATATAAGTGATTAGCTGGTGATCTATTATCATCTGTGATTTGTGAGGGACAACTCATACGTTTTTGTATAATTTGAGTATATATGGCAGATATAAGTTAAGTATATATAGCAGATTACAACAGGCAGTTAGGAGCAATAGAATACTGTTTCTCAAATGTAACTAAAGCCACAACCAAGAAGCTGTCAGAAATGTCGTGGCTGCCCATGGGGAATAAATGAAGAGGATGGTGGGCAGTTAATAACCTGACACCCAAGCAAGCCACACAAATGCCTGTTAGACATGAAAGAACATTGGAATGGTAGTTGCAATGGGTCAGCCACCCTGAAACCACTGAATATGATTCTGTAGAAACACTGTCTAAAGTTTAGATTTAGATGTTAGATATGTTTTCCTTAATGGGACAAATCCCAAAATTTTAAGGATTTTTTAAGTCCTAAAGCCCCCCATACACGTTCTGATTTTTCTCCCGACCGATTTTTCATCCGATCGTGTCACCCGATTTTCACCTAAAATTTTATGGTCGGTCGGCTGGCATGAAAAATCGGAATTCTAATTATTACCGATCGATAGGCCCGACACTATTCATTAACAGCAGATCGACCAAAATTTATGGACAGGTCCGAAGCGGTCCAGGACGATTTTTCGGCCGTTTTTGAGAACTCGTGATCGGTACATAATTCCGCATCCGATTATTGTCCCGATCGATTAATCTCCCAACCACGTTGGTCGGTCGGGCAAAATTCGTACGAAAAATCGGAACGTGTATGGGGGGCTTACTCATTATAGCTCATTATAGAACATCCTACATCTTTACAGATACAGGACCATTTCCATGAATAATAATAATTAATAATATTTAAAGTTGCATTCGTCTCAGTAGAGTGGCCAACATCCCAAATATATAATCAAATACCCAGAAGGGTGAAAGTAGATACTAGCACCCAAAACTTTCCCCCCCTCCCGAATGATCAGGGGCAAGGGGACTTTTAAAGCCACATCATGGAGACATTATTTAAAGTGAGGATTAAAAAAGTACATAGTGTTTAATGAATATTTACAAATAAATAAACATAGGACATAATGATAGCTGGTGTTATCCCATACATTAGAGGAGTAATGCACTTGTGCCCATACACCAGCAAAGAATACAATACAATATAATCAACAGAACATAATGAATAGGCGGTTGTGGACAAAGAATTCTATCACAGAGAATCCACGCCAACGTGCGTTTCGTGAAGACTTCTTCAGGGGGTGTGTCTTCATCCAGTTTAATTCTGTATTAACACCAACAACAACAACAACGGGGCAATGTCAGTCATAGTCCAAAAAAATCTCAAAATAGTATTACCATTATAATAGTTACTAACATGTACTGTATAAATACCGATGTAAAGATGCTGACACATTAACAAACTATCAAGGCCCCCGTGGGGAACGAGGGGCCGGGTCTTCTGGGTATTCGATAAATAATAATAAATAATATTAAATGACAAATCTAAGGTTTCCTTTCCTTCACATTGCGATAACATTCCAAGTAATTGGCCTGGAATATGTAATATAAGGACAGCGACACAAAGCTGGAACTGGGTCAACAACTTGGCTGGAAATTCAGCTTGTAAATCTGGCCACTTTGTGAACTACTAAACTGCACAACGAATAAGCTTTCTTTATATATTTGCATTTATGTTTACAGACATTATCCCGGGAAAGCAAAACAAACTAAATCTGTCATGTAATAAAAATAGATTGATATAAATCAATAGCAACAGTCATACCCACAAGCTACAAAGTAATACAGACAGGAATACATTTAGTGGATACATTTTGCCAACATATAGAATGTTTCAGGGTAGCTATAACAAAGTTTTAGATTAATTAAAAACAGAAAACTATGTTTAAGTCACTTTAAAGTAAAAAAAAAAAAAAGTTTTTTTTATATTTTCTCCACTAAATAAATAAATATAAATCTTATCTGGAATGTGTACTTCTCAATTGTCCAATGAGGCTCTTCCCTTCCAAAAACACTGGCAGCTAGTTTGCAGTGATAGTCAGGTAAAGACACAATCAGCCCCCCCACCCCCATACAAATCTATGGAGATACCTTTTTAGCATTGAAAACCATAACATCTAGTGGGCATTTGTGTTACTGCAGTTAATTATCCCCACAATGCTGGAAGCAAGAGAGCACTAAAGATGGTGACTCCCAGAGGGCTAGAGGGGACAGCAGGTATTTAGTTTAGTATCGTGAAGTACCTAAATTTGACTAGTTGTGGAATAATTGCAAAGCCATGAGCATGGTATCATCACCAAACTTACTGGAGATGTAGAGATGGGTTGAGGGTATACTGCTACATAAAATAGTATTGCTCTAACACAACCCAAATAGTTTTTGCATTAATAAAGTAAAACATTTCAACCTAAAAATGTTTCCACAACCCTTCACTTCATCTTCAGCGATTTTGGTGATTACAACATGTCCAAGGGCTTTGTACTCAACTCACAAATTAGCTTGTTGAGCCTCAACTGCTCACAATTGAGTCATTTAGTTGTTTTCTGGTTTCTTAGGTAAAAGGAGTTACCTTGGCTTATATTCAGAACAGCTTATACTAGGGTATATAAAGCCTATTGAATTAATCCTTTACTTACTTCTAAGCTGGCACGATGGTGGAGAATAGAGATGGTTAGTGATGGCCGAACTTTGGCCAGGTCCATCCGTGAACACTCGGACGTCCGCCTGTTCGCAGGGAGATTCAAATTCCCTGCCTGGAGTGCACAATTCCCGGTTTTTATATCCGGACGTGATGTCACTGACATCACTTTCGGTTTAAGCCTGTTCCCTTCACTACCCGATCTCTGGTGAAAAAATTCTTCCACTGGCCGGGAAGGTGATGCGGCCAGAGGCAGAATATTTTTTTTTTTATCAATTCAAATTTTATTAAATCCAACACAGCGTATACAGAAATCAAACAGTGGGCGTTCGCAGACGCTTAATATAGCAAAACATAGTGCTTACTCAGTTTCCAGCTCAGAACTACATTACTCAGCATCGTATATAGCTGCTAACGCATCGTATATAGCTGCTAACGCACAGGTCCCACCGCTCTACTACCTCTGAGAACCAACCATAACACCCAACTCTCCCTGGGCATCGATTGAAACAGTAGCATCAAATTACCCATAGGAAAACAACAAAAAGAAAAGACACAAATACCAAGCGAACCATCCATTCACACACACACGACACAAAACACTGACAACACAGAAGGGCCCCAGCCCCGCGACAAGTCGGGAGTAGGGGGGGGGGCAGGGGAAGCCAATAGGTCAAGGTGGCGCCCGACAGAATCGTCCAGAGGTAGAATATTAACCCTCTTCCCGCCGGTGAACAGAGTGGGTCGAACACTCTTACTGTTCGCCGAGGGAAGAAAAGTGTCCACCTTGCAGGCAGTTCGGCCATCACTAGAGATGGTTAATAGTAATGAGCACCATAGGTAGTATTCAAATTCATGAATAATTATACTAATATATATATATATTATTGCAATGCATTACCATGAGCTTGGCAGTACATAATATCTTGAGTATACAAAATTGCGAATATCCGCCACCATACTTGTGAAATTCACAAACTCTCGAATAGCCAATATCCATAAAATTTTTTGAATATTCAAGCTCAACACTAATGGTTATGTTTTTGCATTGTGAAGCCCCTAAACCCATCACCAACATTGCTATAGATGTCGCTAAGGGTTGTAGAAACATTTACAAAAAACGTATTGCTCTAGCAAATTTAGATTTTGCAGAAATTAAGGTCAAAGTTAAATTGACTTAAAATATTTAGACAAAAAAAAATGTGCTAAATCAATAATAAATAATTAAAAAAATATATTTTCCTACCACACTTCTCTCTACATCTTTTATCATGATATCAAAATGTTGCAATTTTCATCTTTTGATCTGAGTATAACCCTAATGTCATTAACCTCCCTAGCGGTTGAGACGAACCCAGTTCGTTCGGTGTTTGGGTTCATCTTAACCACTAGGTCAGCGGGCACCCGATGCACCCGCGTAAAGCTGCTGCGATTGTCTAAATCTCTACAGCATTTCCCGGGTTTGGCACTGCCCCAATCGCGTCACGGTGACACGGAAGGGAGTGGGGGGTGTCGGCTTGTCAGCCTACACAGCCGGCTTCATTAATAACGCCTGCTGTTTTGAGAGCAGGAGTTGTATGCAGTGTACTTTATACACTGCCGCAATAACGGCGCAGTACAGGCGGTGCACTAGGGAGGTTGATGTATGTTTTTACTTTTTTTATCTTATCTTTTGAAACCCCTACTTGCGCACAGTGATCAGAGATCCTTCATGCTAGTAAGAGGCGATATTTTTCTAACTTTTTTTTATATTTTTTTGTATATAGTACTTTCTACTATAGTAGAAAATATAGGAAGGTCTTCTATATGAAATATATTGTGGAAGTGAATCATACAGTATTCATAAAATTTACCCTGTAATTATTCCTCTAAAGGCCCCCATACACGGGTCAGATTCCTGTCTGATTCCGGGCCGATCGATTCCGGGCGCGTGCACGCCAAACGATCGTGCCGGAATCGCGTGCAGCCCACCTTGTCCGATCGATCAGGTCCGTCCGTTCCGGGGCTCAGAATCGGATCCGACAGAGAACCAACATGTTGGTTCCATCAGATTGATTCTGCACAGATCAGGGGGAGTTGCCATTTGTGAGGTGGACAATCGGACACGGATCCGTCCCGGAATCAGCTGGACAAGGTGGTATGCAGCGATCGGATCACTTAATTGGCCGCTCGATCGGAGCTCCGATTCCCGCTGAGATCGCCGGAATCGATCGGATGGGTGATCGAGCGGACATGGAATCCGACACGTGTATGGCTAGCTTAACAGTACTGAGAATAGAATCTTGTTGGTAGTTCCTCTAGTTGCCTAAATGAATGGTAACATCTGGACATGTTTGCTTGTGATGAACAGATCTGCTGTTATCCTAGTAAAGCTCTCTTTGGAAGTGACTGATTCCCTCTGCTGACAGCAACTTTTTCATAGTCAATTGTTTGTCTCCATGTAACAAATTTCCACACCGCAGAGTGGTGCTGGCTCATTATCCTGCATCCTATGTGTAAAATAACTCTGTTTTTTTGTTCCTGTTAACAGATTTGTACAAAGCAATGCTTTGCAGTAACGTTTACCTTGCAGGGAAGTAGAAGCAACATTGAAAATTACTCTACCTCCCTGGTGGTCCCGTTATTTGCAGAAACTGCTTTCCAAAGTAGTACTAAAAGTACAAAGACATTACAATGCAGTTTGTATTTCACACCTGCTCTCTGCCCCCCCCCCCTACGCATTCGAAGAATTATCACTGACGCGGGACTATGTGAGGTCCCAGGACACCAATGCCTCCTTTAAAATGCAGGTGATTGACAAAGGCACTATGGGTAGGCCATGGTGGCCCAGGCCCACCCAGTCAGGTAAGCATTCCCGCTAGATAAGGGCCCCCAACTTATGCAGCTGTCCTTCCGAAATGTTGGTGTGACTTCCCGTGCCCACCCACTCCTGGCACTCTAGTGCCAACCCTGTGAATGACACAGACACTCCCCTCCTTCCCAGCATTACCACAGAAGTCAGGTAGGTGGCTGCAGCAATGAGCCTGGCGGAGGTAAGTAAGTAAGCTACCCTGGGTTACCACTATTTGCATTATAAGTCTACCCCAAGCTGAGAACACAGTGGAGACATACCCTTATCGTGATGAGCAGCATAGGCAATATTCATATTGCTAAATTTTTCGCCCAATATTTGCATACATTTGTAAACATGAGAATTCATGATCTCCAGTCATTATTACCTTGTGCAAATCAGCACTTGTACATATGCAGATTGTGAACGCAATGCACAGTAGTTCCAACTAAAATCTTGAATATTATGAAGCTTAAACACTATATTCAAGATATTTGTGAATTCTCAACATGCCGATATTCACAATAAAAATTTGTGATCAACGCTATTTGCTAAAGGAAGTGCCATACAGGACGTTCTTTAGAACAGTCTTAATAAGGCAGTTCTCTCTTCACAGGCACTTTGGAAAGCTGAGAACTTAACCGGTGAATTCCTTTCCAAGTAGTTTTCAAATAAATTAAGTCGAAATTTCGATTTTCAAAATTTTTACTCGACTGTAAACTTAATTTATGCAAAAACTATTTGTGTAAGAGCAATACTTTTTTTGCAGTATACTCCTAACCCCCCTAAAAAACGTTTTTTTTACATTGTAGGCCTGTTATTACCCAAAGTATGCCCATACTGGAGTCTGGTAGACATCCTGAATATAATAACATGTTCAGATGCTTTGGGAATAACTCACAATATCAGATAATGAAGATTTTGATCATTCACTTGATTAGCACTGCAACCACTAGATGGCAGTGCAAGTGTGCCAGGTTACATAGGAGAGCATAGTGGGGGGGGGGGATGATCCGTGCAGCTGCCTCTTCATTAGAGACACGGAGCAGTGAGTTTGCTCTCCTGTGGCTCCGATCTCTGCCTGACGAACCCAGCTCATTCACTGTTGTTCTGACAGGTCAGAGCTGGACGAGCTGGGACCATCAGGAACGGCAGGAGGGTTAAAAAATTCGACCATCTCTACTGGTGGGAAGGGTCTCACACACGTCTGTCCTCGTCAATCATGCACTAGAAACATGGTATTTCTAGATGCCTGTGTGGATGCATCCTTAATGTGTGCACAGGTAATTCTTGCATTGCAGTGGCTACCTTAGCTATTGGGACTGTATGGAGCTGTATGTATGGAAGGAATGTAAAACAAATGTTTTTTTGTTTTTTTTAAAAAATACCCCAGATCTATTGCGTATTGCATGTTGGTTAAATTAATTTTTTTGAATATGATGATTTTATAACCCTCTGAATATATAATGTAAAAAATTTATTTAAAACTTGTTCAAATACTAGTGACTTGGTAGTATGGAATTTATCTCAGCCTCCAAAAAGGCATGTGGCCAGTAAGAGTCACTATATATCTCTATTCTTGTTTTGGGTCAGTGTAAAGTCATAGGATCAGCATGACAGCTGGTCAGTATAGATGTATCCAAAGAATTTATTGTACACAAGACCATTCAGTTAGATTTTCATCACATGGTCAGTGTCAGACAGATCCTAATGTAGTTTATAATGTCAAACTTTGACCAATGGTTTACAGAGAACTCTGAATTACAAGTATTATGTCAAAAGTATAACTAGAGATGAGCAGAATTTTGTCTTTCTCAGTAAAATTTCTGCAGAATAAAGTATTATATTTCAGAAACAATATAGCAAATAAATACATTCTTTAAACATTTGAAAACAAATGGAAGGTGAGTAAAAATTACTCCACTATCCAAAATAGGGTTTTTAAGTTGCAAATATATTGGAAAAATTTTCGTCTAACATCGTCTTTGTTAAATTAATATTTAAATTAAATACTTTTAAATAGAAATTACATTTTACAATTTTAAATAATTAAATACATATATGAATTCATTGTTTAAAGGTATATACAGAAAAAACATGTATATAATAATTAATACAATACACTAATATTGTTTGGAATTGATACCCATTTTCTCCTTTCTTTATTCTTTAAACATGCTTAGAGGAAGCTAAAGTCTTAACTAAGCAATACCACTGTGACTCTCTTGTCTCTTGACTCACCTGTATCCAATGGGGCTTATCCAATGTTAAAATATTGACTCTGTTGGGAGCTATTCCTCCCTCCGTCAAGGAGAACTTATGTCCATGTTGTCTTTAGAAACGTTTCCTACTACTTCCTGTTGTATTTGTGAGACAGGAAGACTGCCCAGCAGTTGATATAACATAAAATATGAAGCAGACTTTATTACTTCAAGTACCTACTCTATCAATACTATAAAATGACATACCTTAATGTTTTCTGATTTAGATACAAGAACAGGTTTTGATATCACAGTTGCAGAACTACAATTACAAGCAATTAATTGCTAACAGTCTTGATTGATCACTAAACAAATGGAAGGACCGGCTCCCTATGGTGTAATCTACGGAAAGATCATGTAGAAGCGATCAATATTGCGCATTGGCAGCGCTGTGTAATAATGTCTAATCAATCACCACTTCATGCTCCTTATGTAGCTTCCTCAGTATGAGACCAAATGGTCCATCTGGTTAGCAATCAAGTCACAACTCCAAGTGATAAATGTTTAGTCATTTGGTAGTGTGATAAAACTGCTATGAATTCTGCTACAAAATAAATTTTTCTCAGTCAAATGTTGTTCTTGTACCCGGTAACAGAAGTCATGAGCTAAATAGAAAAAAAAAAGTTCAAATCAAGACATTTTGCTACACGTCTGTATAGACAGCAATACATAAGAAGAATAGTACTTCCTTCTTCGGTCTTTGATGTCACAAGAGGTAAACATTCTTAACCAATAGGCCCCAACAGCCGTTAAGTGGGCCTAATCTAAAGAAATGAAGATTGCTCTCCTCACTCCATTGATTATCTATTCATTTTAATATTGTTTAGCATTACTCTGCAGAGTCTACTATTCCTACTGAATGCTTGCTGAGTTACAGTGGGGCAAAAAAGTATTTAGTCAACCACCAATTGTGCAAGTTCTCACACTTAAAAGATGAGAGAGGCGTGTAATTTTTGTCATAGGTACACCTCAACTATGAGAGACAGAATGGGGGGAATAAAAGAATCCAGGAAAGTGTCTGCTAAATAATTTATTTACAAATGATTGTGGAAAATAAGTATTTGGTCCCTATGAAAAGTTAATCTCAATACTTTGTTATATACCTGTTGTTGGCAATGACAGAGATCAAACGTTTTCTGTAAGTCTTCACAAGGTTGTCGCACACTTGCTGTGAAGAGATAAACTGTGGGAGCCATTATTAGGAAATGGAAGACATACAATATCACTTGTAATATCCCCCGATCCATGCAAGATCTCTCCCCGTGGGGTCAACATGATCACAAAATTTCAGAACCACAAGGGGGTATCTAATGAATGACCTGCAGATAGCTGGGACCAAAGTAACAAATACTTCTATCAGTAACACACTACGCCACCAGGGACTCAAATCGTGCAGTGCCAGACGTGTCCCCCTGCTTAAGACATTACATGTCCGGGCCCATTTGAAGTTTTCTATTTGGATGATCCAGAAGATGATTGGGAGAATCTCATGTCATATCGGCATTTGTATTGTGATTTATTGCAGAAGCAATGTGTGTTGTCACAGCAACATCTAGTGACAGAATGTGAAATTGCAGCTGCAGTGTAATCTTATAAACAACACTCAAAAGTAATTATTTGCGAAGATATACGAAGCTATAACACTAAATTGGAGATCTTTGTGATTTCTGAAAGTGCTGATATTTGCAATAAAAATTAATGATTCGAATATTCGTGCCTAACACTATTTATATTTATAGACAGGTACCCAGGACCTGTACTCCATCGAACATGGACATCAATGGACATGAGCGCTGAATGCGGTGGGGGAAAATGTTTGTAAGTATGTTCTGAAAAGTCAAAGTTTCTACTTTAACATTACATTTTCTAATATTTTTACCCTAGTGTTGTTTATCCCCTATAATCTTAACTATATTCCAATGTCAATTCCTTTTCCTGTTTTTCTCTGCTGCTTAAATTCAATGTGTGCATTTCCATGCTGTGTTCACTCATTTTTACATGGGTGGTTAGAACCTTGTAATTTTCTGGTAGTTGCCCATAGGGAAACTATGGGGGTCGTAATATCTACAGAAAAGCGGGGGTTGCTGTTTCAGGCTGGCTTAAACTGGCCTTCTCAGTAGAACTTCAGGGTATGTTTCCATTAGACCACATGCAGTGGTGGTTGCAACAGCGGCAACATGGGCAATCAGGGCAGCATCCCCAGATAACGCTGCTATGACCCCCAATCAATCTGACATCATAACCACTGGTGCAGGGGGAGGGGGGGAATGGGGTGATGCCAGGCCCAGGGATGCCAGAGAGGCTAGGACCACCCCTGTCCACATGAACCACCTTGCCACCCAAACAACGATTATGTGCGGTTTAGGGTACATTATCACCACATAGGCAGCAACGCTCCACACTCAATTGCATAGGAAAAACCTATTCACCTAGGAAAAGTATCGAGACCGGCTTTTCCATGTCCCGCTGATGACAACATTGTTAATCAATGGATGCATCGCTCGTCATTGACGACAACCCCCAGATTCACTGCTATGACCACACAGAACCACCTGCTGAAAACAAAGCAGCACAACAGTGGCCAACTGGTTCTGTCTGCATTTAAATTTTTGGGTTTCCACTATGTTTTTTCCCCATGGAAACAAAGAGGAAATAAGAAAAAAAGGCTTAATAGAAATAAGCTCTAAGGCCTTTCTACAAAGTTACAGTATTGTAGTCTGATTATGGTGGAGACTGAGGTAATGCTTCTCTGTGCCTGCAGTAGGCACATGCTGTTGTCTCACTCTGGGTCACTGTCATATAGCTTAAGGACTATTATAATTATAAACTGTACATTGCTTTTAAAATGCTATTGTGCAATGTTGGAAATGTGACTGAGAGATCCACTTTAGGCCTCAGTGCAGATTTGCTCTTATTTAGCTCTTTCTAAATAATCTTAATATTAACCCCTAATATATAAAATGTACACTTTCCTTGTAAGAGGATAATCTGTGCATAAAGCATAAGGGATCGAAATACTATGGAATGTAGGTTGTAATCTCACAAATCCATATGTTCTGTCAGGAAAAAGAACCAAAATTGAGTTCAATAATCCACTACATATCGGATTTGACATCTGGTTTATCTTCTGAACATCTCTTCTATATTTGGCTGTTATCGTTAGTATACGGTCTGAGCAATGCTGAGGTTTAATAATAAAAGATTATATAATCTCTTTAGATTTTAAGGAAAATCTATAGAAAGGATAATGATGTTCCTCTATCCAGTGTGAAGACATCTTGATGACATTGAAAGTTGTGTATAATTGTTCGACATTAGACATCTATTTGGTGGCAATGTATGGAGTTGATTGGTTCACCACGGCAATAACTATCAGAATATTTGTAATTACTTGTGTGATTAAAAATAAAAGTAGAAAAAATATATAATTTGATTTAGTGCTCGTTGTACAAATTTCATTGAGATTTTTTAAATAGCTTGTTAGCCCTCAATAAAGGGTATACTAGCAATACTTGGGTCCTCCTTAAACATTCACTGACTTCAATGGAGTGTCGAGCTTTGAACTTGAATATTCCTTTTTGTGATGTTTATGACGCATTTTTATGTTAACATGATGGAAAAAGGACAATGTAGTCCTATGGCAAAAGCAAGCAAAAAATACGTCTTAGACCCCCTTAATAAAGTCTTAATAAACCATTAATGCGTGCATATGGTTATGTTGCCACCCGCATTAAAACTGACTCAACACATCCGGTGTGTACTAACCCATTGCGTTTTTAACATGTCAAAACACCCACTTTTGTCAAAAGCAGGAGTTTGACCCCAGCGAAGACTAGACCTTTGAGTGTAAGGGTATAGAAAAATACAAACTAAGGGTAAGGCTCCACTTGGGCAGTTTGGGAGCGGATATGCTGTGTTTTTTATTTGCCGAACTGCTCCTATTACCCCCAATTAGCCAGACTCCACTGCTGCGGATTGGCCACGGTGCAGTGCGGACACGGAATAAAATATGCAGTTTATCGCATATTGTTTTCTGTTTCCGCATTGCACTGCAGCTAATCTGCAGCTCAAACGCGCGCCCACTGATTTAAATGGATGCGGATCGGACGCGGTTTTGTCCCAGGTTTTAGCTCATCGATGGTCCAAAGACTGTCACTGAACTACAAAAAAACAGCGGGGAAACCGCAAGGGCACTGCGGGGAGACCAGACAGAAAAACATTCTTTCCGCATGTGTTTTTCTGTCCTAGTATAGTGGAGCCTTACCCAAACATAGCATTTATTCGTTAGCCTCCTGGGCATTTAGCCCAAGTTGTTTCAGGGTTCATTTACTAACAATACTCACCCCGAACTACACTTGGGTTTACTTACCAGCATCAGTGTTGGCATCTCCACTGATCTTTCCAGGTCAGCCACTTCAACCTAATCGATAATGCCGAACGGGTGGTGCCATTGACCTCTATAATAAGTTGGCTTTTTTTAATCACATTATCGATGACAACGTAGATGTGAAGGGGTGAGAAGGGAGGGGAATCACGGCGGATAACCCATAGTGTGGTCATAAAAGAAACATGCTATGGGTGAAATGCCCAGGGGGTTAATAAAAAACTTAAACAGACAATCTGAATTTTCTGTATACAACTGCTCAGCCCGTACATTTAGCAGATAAAGCATGCCAATTGTAGGAGAGAAGAGAGGGATTGCCTACTGGTTACCCTTGTGCTGTCCAATCACAGCACAACTCAAGATAAGCAAAAGTGTTTTGATTAGAGTGTAAGTTAAGGTCCCCACACACACACCGAGTGGGTGCTGACAGAGCTGCTAAGATCAGCTCTTGAAAGCAGCGTGATGACGTCATCACGCTGCAGTCTCGAGCTGACTGCATCGGCGTGCACCCTCTGTGTGCCGGCCGTTACCTTCAATGAAGACGCCGGTCTTCATTGAAAGTAACGGCATCGGCTGGCATCGGCCAGAGAATATCGGACATGTCCATTCTCTGGCTGGCCGAGCTGTGGATTCCTGATCCCTGTCGCCCCATGTCGGCACCCCCAATTGGCGGCCGATTTTGCACACCCGTCGGTCGGCGACAAAATCGGCCGCTGATCGGTGTGTGTATGGCAGGCTTAAGTAATTTAGACCCTTCCATAGTATCCTTCAGGGGTGTTTAGATTAGCAAACCTTTAGAACCAAATAGCAGTTGTTTCTGGCAGAAAGGATCATTCATACATTTGTATTTAAACTGGGCATTAGGCTGTTCCTGTATAATTTACATTGTGTACAGCTCATATAATTATTTATTATCCTGTCATCATGGAGGTAAAGCAACTTCATCAATGCTATTTATTAGCTTACCGTAATGTGCACCGCTTATTGTGATCTCACACATACAGAAGTTTACAAGTACACAGCAGAGGTCATTTTATGGAGTAAAATATTTTAACACTCATGTGCAAATATCTAGTAAGATGGTGAAGAATGTTTAATACTGTAAGGAAAAGAGTTTTCCAGTAAGCACATCAAGGCTTCTTGCAACAGAATGAAGTCCCATAAAAACTGTATCTTCTAATGTCTTCTGTGAAAATTTGACCACAAGTGCGATCTCCAAGCAAATTATTTCTTTTGTTATCAAACATCTGTGTTAAAATAACATGTCCAAAGGAAACCATTTCACTGCTGCATAAAGTATGCCAAGTTCAAAAAAGGTTAAAAAGCATGGTGAAATTACCAAAGATCCTAGCACAACCTAAATTACATTATGAAATACAATCATGTGCCATATCTGGCCCTTTAGCTCTAAAAATCTGGCCCTTTGTCACCTTGGTGTCAAGATGTTCTTACTCCCTTCTATTAGTTCCCTGTAATAAGTGGAGATAATGCCTAGAAGATGATTGTTATTCCAAAGCAGTATGGAAAATGTATCAATTTATGAATGTTATGTTTAACCTTCTTCGTGTTCATGACGAGCCCATCTCGTCCAGTGAAGAACAAACTCTGGATGAGCTGTGCTCCCATGAAAATGATCGTGTCGCGGTGACGCGGAAGGGGGCGAGGGTAAGCAGTGCCATAGACCTCCATGTTAATGGAGGGGCTTCTGCTCTCCAGACCTCACTGCCAGTGTCATGAATGACACTGGCTGTATGGAGAGGGGAGGGGGAAGGGAGGAAATGGCAGGCAGTGTACCTCGTACACTGCTGCCATTGCCTGTACCACACTGTTAAAAAACGGTGCGGTACAGGCAGTGCGCTAGGGAGGTTAATTTTTCCATATAGGTATATTGTCCGGCCCCTTTGTCCTATTTAATAAACCATTGTAGCCCACAAGTCAATATGTTGACCACCCCTTGGCTTTATTTTATACACATTTATCACTTTCACCCCTAAATCATCCCTGTAGCATGATACACCTTCCTCTATAACAACTGTACACCCATTTTCCGGCTATGTCCACTTTAAGGACACCCTGGGAGGAAACAGTCTAGGGCCTGGACTGTGGAATATGAAAGAAGGATGGGAGGGCCTCATATTACATCCACCCAGTACCTGTGGGGTGTGGCTACCTGCTTCACAGCAGGTGAATAAAAAGAGGTCAGCTGACCTGATGAGGGTAGGAAGTAAGGAAGAAATGGTCTGGTTGGAAAATACTTGTTTTAGCTGAAGAAAGAGGAAACTTCTTGAAAATGTGATGTAGGGAAATATGCCCAGAAAGGACATTGTCTGAGACCATAAGACACCCTTTGGTCTGTTATTTTTTTGTGGAGTGGCTGCTGAAATCCTGTTTTTATTGTTTAGTTGAATAAAAGCTGTTGTTGGAATGGAACTGTTAGACTGAAGTGTGGTGATGGTGACCTCCCCCCAGATCCCCCACGGTCACATAGCCTACAGAAGGACTCTTGATACATATGATAAATGTCCTGAAATTATTAATCTCATCACACTAGGTGTGATCACTTCCATTGTAAAATGGAAGCAAAGATAAGATTTTATTACAAATCTTGAAGGTGAGGGTCATATCTGCCAATTCCATAAACTCATTTAGATTTACCTGGTCATTTTGGTTTAAATACAGGCATTGTATCCAGTAAAATGTATACCAAGATATACCATTTGGTTGTCTTGTTGAATAGTTTAAATAAAGTTCTGATTTCATACATGGAAACAAGATTTTATATTATAATTTTATAGTGTGTTATCCAATTTTTTATTACAAACATTTTTAGTCTTCCTTTCCTTATTTCTTTGTAACATTGTAAAACTCTTCAATAAAAATATGTATAAAAAATCAATAATATTGAAGATGATCAGCGTTTCGATGACATAAAGAAATTATATTTCATTTAAACTGCTGATTCTGCCAGCACCCACGCTCACATTCACTAAATTATATTTCATTTAAAATGCTGAGTTCCAACTGCTGGTTCTGCCAGCACCCGCACGCACATTCACTAGCACC
>CM070040.1:65399074-65413759 GCA_036250615.1 Ptychadena robeensis | reverse complement strand
CCCCCCCCCCCCCCATAATCCTCTCCTGATAACTGTCATGCTGAAACAAGGAGGTCCCAATGCTGAATGGCCAGTAACTGGTCATCTTGTTAAATAAAGGCCACCGTAGTTTATATATAGCTTACAGAGATGAAAATAATATGCATAGTCTGGTTTCCTGTCATTCGCTGTCGGGAACGGTAAATTTTGCCTGTCCCTGTGTCCCATATATAAACATTACCAGGGGTGCACATAACTTTTTTAGTGAGCTCCTCACCAGTACCAGGAGATGGTGTTTGGTAATCACCCCATATGTAGGGTGGTCTTCCTCATTGTCCACCGAATCAGCTTCCTGCATGGTAGATTCTGCTGTAGATGGACCTCCCTGTTCCTTATTGATCCTCCAATTAGCTGTCTCCATCCACAGGTCACCAGCTGGCTTTGGGTCAAACTCTCACAGTACAACACGTTTGAACCCCCAGATCTTATACCTCAGTAGTACAACCCTGACATTTTCTGGCTTAGTAACTAACCACTGAGACTACCTGTTTTCCTTTCATAGTCATATTCCAGCTGTCACACAGTGCTTCTTTCTTGTCAGATTTTACCCTTACATATGCCTATTCTGACATCCAACCCCCAGATCTCCAACACCCTTAGAAATCCAATCTTTTTTTTATTATTAATTTACATTCCCAATTTCACACCCCTAACTGCAACCTTCCATATCATATTATTCATGCTTCCCTGCAGTTATCCAAGACATAAATTGTATACATTTTAAAATCAGCTACAGCCTCCCAGACACGGAGCGCCTCCATGTTGTTAGTACGCATATAAGTTTTGTAATAATAATGCAGGTACGCAGAGCTAGTTTTGCCCCTTTTGAGTACCAGAGTACCACTTATGTGCACCCCTGAAGATTACCACAAGTAACCTGTATTGTGTTTAGAGGGGCAAAGACAGATAGAAACATTTTGACAATGAAGGAGACACTTTGGGCAGCAACACAAGACCACAGAAATGAGGCAAAAACCTCCAAGATTAAAAGCTATGGAAAGAAACTTCCTGAATGAGAAGTTGATACACAGATCATAACAGTGAATGGGTCTTCTTGATAAAGTCCCAAGGGACGAAACATGTCGAAGATCACTCCCATACACAGCTTGGACATCACCCCCATTGTTGGGGCTGCTATTTGAAGAAGAAAAAAAATGTATAAGGATTGGCTATATCTGTATATCAACAAACTGCTTGTTTTTTTTTAATAAAAAAGAATATATGTATTTTTACCCTAAAAATTAAATGTGAATCTTTTTTAAGTATTTAATTGTGTCATATATTGATTGAAAAGGCACCTTCGGAAACCCCCATCATATTATGTAATATATGATCCTCTATACCACAAGTAACCTCTTTTATATAGCATAGTGACTTGTGCAGTCCCTTTCCTAGCCACTCAGCATCAGGAACTTGCTGTGTCAGCATCACCACCCTAGAGTTTTATTGCACTGGGCAACATGTACTGTGACTGATTATTTAAAGTGGGTTTGTTGTCTTTCTTTTATTTTTACACCTCTTAGGAATGGGAATCTGGAAGTTTATTTTATAGCCTTGTGAATAATTTCACAAATTCACTAAACAACTTTTATCAATTTGTTTAATAGTGATGGCCAAACTGCCCGCAAGGTGGACAGTTTGGCGGCAAACATGGATGTTCGTACACCTTCTAGGCAGGGAGCAGGCAAGAAGGAACTCTCTATTCTTCCTCCGGCAGGATCAGGAGCAGCAAGATCCTGCCGGAGGAAGAATCGTTTCACGAAGAGCGGGCTTGAAGCTAGTCTTCTAGTGAAAAGCCGGCTCAAAAACCTCACATCCAGCTATGGTAACCAGGAACTATGCATTCCAGGTACCGGATGTAACGTCACTGACGTCACTTCCGGCCTATCAGATTTGAATTCCCTGCCAAGAGGCAGTGAATCTGCCCATGAACAGGTGGAGGGCGGACTTCTTTAAAAGTCCGATCTGCCCGTTCGTGGACAGATCTGGCCGATGTTCGGCCATCACTTTTGTTTAAATAGATTGATGTCTATGCAACACCATATGGGTGCATGGGGTAGCAATGTTGTCATGATAATGACATTATGGCACCAAGTGAAAGGGGAGACTTTTTGGCAGCTCATAGCACTCAGCATTGGCAATTAGTAAATGAATGGTGTAACACTACGGTAACATTATCATGATGGTTAAGGGCACACCAGCTGCAATATACCATGGCCATGGCTATGAATCCTGACATAAGGGACCCCTGAACCCCTGACATAAGGGACCCCTGAAAATCTAACGTGACCCAAAAGTATTCAGAGAATCGTCACACAATTTGGCCTTTAAGATTGGACAAGTAAAGCTGGGCATACACAGGTCGGTGAAGAAACAGATTAGAGCAGTGGTGGGCAACTGAGTTGATATGAAGGGCCACAAGTGCGGCCCTCGGCATCACTAAAGGGCCGCACATAGCATCGATCCAGACCCTCCCCTAGTTGACACATCTCAGCAGGCGGTCTACCCGACAGGCAGTCAAAACCCGACAGCACCCCCCCCCCTCCTGCCCCTGGGTGCAGCACCCATCTCCCTGCTGCCCCTGGGTGCAGCGCTCATATGTAGACCTGGTTTCACCGATCATCATTGACAATTTTACTGATGTAGGACCACCAAAGCTGATTAGGAAAGTTGGGTCAGCATGTCACCACTTCACAGGTGAGTTCCTATGCCCTATGCATTAACAGTTAGGTTTTGGGGGCCGCATGTGGAGGACCAAGGGGAGCCGCCGAACAATGCTCTAAGGGCCGCATGTGGCCCCGGGGCCACAGGTTGGGCACCTAGGGATTAGAGCAACAGTTGCTCTAATCTGTTACAAACTTTGAGCCATCCACGGTTCCTTCGTGGTTTCTTTCACGCTTCAACGAATCCTGTTCGTAGGAACTCGACCAAACAGGTTTCCAACATGTTGGAAAACCTTGGTCGAAATCCATTACATTGAATTGGGACCGCGAATCTACAACAGTGTGAAGACTTTGAATGAGATAAGGAAGGTAAAATATAATGGGCATTGCCACCAACTTTTTCAACCTGTCTCCATCTTTAAGAAGAATATAGAAAAGAGTATCAGGGTACACCTACACTTTTATGTTTGACAGGACTTTATGGCATCTCAGGTGTTCTTCTGTCGAGGTTTGGGTCAAATCAGGGTGAATTTGGTAATACAAAGGCCTAGGAAATGGTTATGCTGCCACATTTTTATCTTTCTGTCAGCTTATTGAAAAGAGAAAAATTGCCCCAGTATGGGCCTCAACAGCACTAAAACCTCATGTGACCTCTAAAATATCTTATAAATGCCCCAACATTGGAGATTTCTCTTAGTATAGAATATACAGTAAGCAAGTTAAAGCCTCCCATTGTCACAGATCGCAGTGTAGCTGTAAAAGACTGCAATACTGCTCAGCGATCTATGACTAGTAACGCCCCTGTTTCCGAGCCACAGAGTAAATGCACCCAGCAAGGCTCCCTTTGCTGGTGGTAGCAACAATAACACTTGATGTGGCTCCTGTTTTCCTAATACCCTTGCTGGGTAATTCTGGTATCTCCTCTGTAAAGGCCCATATATACCGTACAATCTTTCCATACAATTTCTGTACAATCAAATTTTGTTCTACCAAAACCATATAATATGAGGACCTTTCTAATTTTTCCAATCACTATGTATTCTATCAGGGAGGACCCAGCCCTACATAGCAGTGATATATACCTTCCAGTCACTATGTATTCTATCAGGGAGAACCCAGCACTACATAGCAGTGATATATACCTTCCAATCCCTATGTATTCTGTCAGGGAGGACCCGGCACTACATAGCAGTGATATATACCTTCCAATCACTATGTATTCTGTCAGGGAGGACACTATACTACACAGTATAGTGGTAGATCTAATGGAAATTGTATGGATCGATCTTAAGGTGTATAGGGGCCTTTAAACACTTTTCTTTCAAGGATCCTCACCTGGAAGTTCTGACCATCAGGTCACCTGACCCAATATATGAGTTAAGTGCCTGGCAACTTGTAGCTGCCTGAACAAACACGTCTTCTACTCTCTGCTACCCTGTTGCCCCATTTTTGCCTCACGCTGAAATATAATGCATCCCCCCAAAAATAAGCCACCCCGAAGATACGGTACTGTAACTCTGGTCAGAGGGATCAGAGGGGGCAATCAAAATCATACAGGAGGATCAGAAGGGGTTATTAAAATGGTAATCCCCCCTCTGAGTCTCCTGTGCCATTTTGATTCCACCTCTGATCCTTCTGTGTCATTTTAAGTGATCCCCCCACCCTGATACCCTAGTGCTGTTTTCTTCTTCATGAAAAAATATGACATCCCCCAAAAATAAGACATAGGGGATCTTTGGGAGCAAAAATTTATATAAGACAGTGTCTTATTTTCAGGAAAACACGGTACCTAGGCTCTGGTTTGCTGTTCATGTTACTGACCTTTGGACTGTCCTGATTTGGTTGTTTGCTGCCCGCCTTGAATGATTGCATATCATTGACTTTGCTTCTGTCTTTTGATTTAGTACTTCATCTCTCCTGCTGTCAGCAGTTGCCAGTGGACACAGCCTAGGAGTCTCCTGCAGGCAAATCCATCACCATCGTTGGTGAATTCTGGGGGACTCATTACACTCTGCATCTTGGTCTACACTGGTGGCATGATGGGTCCACTGCTACCATAGTTTTCCCATGATCAGGAGATTAAAAGTCATATAAACTTGACAGGGTTCTAACTCTAACCTTAAATATTGGAACTGGACTGGAACTGGTAAGCATTTAAATATATCCTCATGAACCAAATTGCACAAACTGTATTGAATTCCTCTTCTTTATGTAATTGTTACTGAATCCAACAATGGCTCACAATGGTTGTTGAATGACCTACGTCCAGCTGACATGGGCTCATGTGGAATTAGGCAGCTGATCACTTATTAATAAAATGAATGACTTGTCAAATGTTTTATTTTTTGTTTCTTTTTTTGGTAAATGCTCAGCAGTCAGCCAAGTGGTCAATTATTTTAGAATGAAGACAAACACAAATACCACTAGAAATATAAATGGTGTCTGACAGCGTCATGAAATAATCCATTTGAACACAGTAGCTGCGCTGTTCAGCAGCGTGAGAAGAGAGAAGTGTGTGAGTCATGAGGATCTCATTAGATACTAACCCATGTGTACCTCTCACAAGAACAGTCACTCCAAATGTAAGTGTTCACTTGAAACATGTCTTGAACTGAATTGATGATGTTTATAAGTGGTGCATTGTACAATGGCAGTGTTAAGCGTTATGTATTATTTAATATCTGCTGCTCGGTTTTGCAATGCATTAATATCTGTGTTATCTCTGCTTGCAATATTATTAGTAGTTATAGTAGCTGAGCATCAACCTTGACTGGTGATGGAAGGCAGCATCCCTAGTACCTGGTCCAGGATACATAAACCTCCCTAGCAGGATTGTAAGTGTGGTAGATTTCCATGACCAACAGCGCTCACCCCAAGCCAAACTTGGAATTGCTTACTGCTCCAGGTAGTCATGGCCGAACTGTCCGCCTGTCCCCGAGCCAAACTTGGAATTGCTTTCCTGCTCCGGACAAGTTAGCAGCGATGTCCATCCAGCTCCTGCTTCTTGAATGCTTGCAATATTTGCTTGTATTGCCCAACCACCATAGGCCAACTTCTGGCATTCTGGCATCATTGACCACATTATAATCGATTCAAATTCAAACCTTTTTAACCTCCCTAGCCGCCTGGCTGTATTGCCCCATCTGGAACACTGTACTCTGCTGTGATCCTGCCCCCTCACCCCTACCCTCTCCTGCTGGGAAAGCAATGCCCTTCCATTAACATGGAGGTCTATGACTCCCCCCCCCCCACACACACACACCTCTGCGGGCCCGCAGCGATTCAGAAAACAAACTCCACCAAGGTGGTTATAAATAAATAATTGTACCACTGGGAAAGATATAAGGGCTTGGCTCCACAGCTCTAAAACCCCTGCATTGAATGCTAGGATTTCAGCACAGTGTGCCAGCCCCCCCAAAAGAACTCAATGGGCTATGACATGGCTGTCTCCACAGTCCATCATGACCCCTAACCCCTCAATTCAAGTCTCTGATTGCCTTTATGTAATCGCGAGGCCTTGCATCAACATAACCATGACAGAGGCTTGACATATGACGTGTCCATTGACGGTTAATGGACGTGTCAGACTGACATATAATTAACGCGACCGTGGCTGTCTCCACAGTCCATTATGGCCCCTGACCCCTCAATTCAAGTTTCTGACACATTTATGTCCATGTGAGGCCTCGCATCAACATGTGTCCATTGATGGTTAATAGACATGTCAGACTGACATATAATTACCGCAAACAGGCGTGTTAGGTATACGTCAGCCCATTGATTTAAGGGGCCACGTTATCACGTTGCGCTATTTAGCGTGTGCCATAACAAGGCCTAACAGAGGGGTTATGCTAACATCAGCACATCCAAGCACATAGTGGAGCCAAGCCCTAAGTAAGGGTATCATACATATGAGGTGTGCTAAGTTTCCCATTTCTTTTTGCCCAGAGCCACTGATCAGCTCCCAAATGTCAATTTGTACCCATCCAAGTGCAAAAACAAATCAAGGGAACTAGATATTAAGGACAACTCAACAGTAACCCATTGCCTACATTTCACACATCCGACCTTCTTCCACATCCTGTAGATTGGATTGCATTCATCAATATGAAATCACTCTGCCATATTTCTTGTGTTGATGCTACAGTGCCTCATTCATGAATGTAAATGAACCACCTACTGGTTCACAGAACTCATGAAATTAGAAGAACGGCTGCTTGGCATCAGCAATGGATAACTATTTAAAGCTCTTGTCACATTTAGTGTGTTCACGTTGGGGTGAGCTCATGACTCAGAATCAAAATCTTGTATCTATCAGTCAGGTTCGTTTTCTTTATTTTGCAAAATTACATAACCTGTATATGAGACAGAATAATTTTGCATTTATTATTACTTTTCAGCAATATTGCTACTACATTAATATATTATAAACTTTAGCTTTGGACTACACCAGTGATGGTGAACCTTTTAAGCTAGCCATACACGTGTCGGATTCCATGGCCAATTGATCACTCACCCGATCGATTCCGGCGATCTCAGCGGGAATCGGATTTCCGATCAATCAGCCAATTAAGAGTATCCGATCGCTGCATACCACCTTGTCCCACGGATTCCTGGACGATTCCGTGTCCAATCACTTACTTCCCAAATGGCAACTCCCCCTGATGTGTGCAGAATCGGATCAGAAAGACCAACATGTTGGTTCTCTGTTGGATCCGATTCTGAGCCCCCGATCGATCGGACAAGGTGGGCTGCACGCGATTCCGGCACGATCGTTTCGCGTGCACGCGCCCGGAATCGATCGTGCCGGAATCCGGTGGGAATCCGACACGTGTATGGGGGCCTTTAGAGGTCGAGCACTCAAACTGAAACCCCACTTTTTTATCTCAAAGTGCCGGCATGGCAATTTAACCTAAATTACACAACTCATATACACACTTAAAACATGTAAACACACACTCTACTTTCTTATAAGATAGAATAGGAGAGAGTATAGGGCCCTATGTGCAATCAGAAGAAAGGGGAAGAGAACTGAAAGCATTGAAAGCCAATAGGCTGCAGCTCTTTCCTCTGTGCTGGCTGACAGCTTGCATGCCCACAGAGAGGGATCCGAGTGCCACCCCTGACACCCGTGCCATAGGTTTACCATCACTGAACTAGACCAATAAGTATAGCTGCAGTATAAGATATATGTATGCTAATCCTGTGTGTGTATATTTATTATATATATATATATATATATTTTAATGGCATAACAAGACATATGATATATATATATATATATCATATTTATATCATATGTCTTGTTATGCCACTGAAATAATAGTGGCTGTTTATAGATATATATATATATATAGACAGCTGGTTATAGAGATATATGACACTAACCCTGAGCTCACCTGAAGCATGGAGAAATGTAAAATGCTCAGTGGTGGCTCATTACCTTGCTACCTTCATAACTTTCAATGGTGTCAAATTATTTAGTTACACTCCTACCTAAGGTGACAATCATGATTGGCGATGTCCATTCCACCTTACCATAATTACCCCATTCTACTCAACTATTCCTCCTAATGTATTAATGCAGTTGAAGCAATCCTACGGTAATAGAAAGGTGATCATTGATTAAAAATCAAATCAATGTATATACATTTAGGACAACAATTGGTAAAGGTGATGAATGATTAAATAAAGTATTACTCTCTTACAGCTCTGATGTCAATACCAGAGAAGAGACTATATGAACTATATAAAATCTCAGGTGCTAGCTGACACTTCCCTTGTTAGGAAAGGGGATGTGAAAGATATTTTTACGGCTATTTATGGAAAGATACGCACTAACAATCACCCCAATCTCTGGAAAACAGACAGACATTCAGAAACTGATGAACTAAAGACTGTGAATGACTTTAATAAACAAGCTGGTAGAAAACGTCTCTCTTCGCGTGATGCCCAAAGTTACCCTAATACAGTGGTTCCCAAACCGGGTGAAGGTATCCAAATGGGGCGCTGGCCCTCATTCTTAACATGTGTTTTGATAGGGAGGGGGGGGGCCTGATAATGTTCCTAAATAGTAAAGGGGGGCCCTGCAAAGTTTGGGAACCACTGCCCTAATGCATATGGCATAACAACCAAATCGAAGAAAATTTGGATAAGCTAAATAGAAAGAAAAATGCAGAATTAACATTGTGAAAACATTTTATTTTTACGTTACTGTTTACCAGACTAAAACATTTTCATTATTCTGTGTTTGGCTTTCCATACTGAGCACAAAGCTCAAAGGGTTTACTGATTGTTTTAGGCCCAGCGCTGGAGCCCACTGGTCCCTTTTCCTAAAAGTAGAGAGCACATGTGTACATGTGATATAAGGATTTTAAACATACTGGCAAATATTTGAGGTCAAATAGAATTGTGTACGTTGCTCAGCATAATTCCCCAACCAATCAAAATACAGACCTACCTTCAAACCTGTCAAGTATCTTGTTTTGGCTGTTTTTTAATAATTCCTGGATTTTTCCCAGGATTTTGAAATAGGGTTAACTTAGGATGAGGGGGCGTTACTTCCATCCTACTCTGCACATCATCTGCACAAGCATCCCTCCTAAGTTAGCCAGCTGCTAAATAGGGGGGGGTAAACTTCCCGATACTGTAAGTTCTCCCCGTATCTGTGCGGATTTTCTCTGGGTGCTTTGTTTTCTTTCCACGCTCTGATAGATTAATTGGCTTCCCCCAAAAAATATTCTCCTATGTTAGTTGCATGTGATATATGTCTCCTATGTAAGTTACATATACATGACTATGGTAGGCTCCTCTGAGAGACAGTTAGTGATATGACTATATATGCTATGAAAGGCGCTGCGTAATATGTTGGCACTGTATAAATACAAGATAATAATAATTGAATGTGGGATAAGTGTAAAGCTGGCCATACACCTTTAGATCTCTCTGTCAGATATCCTTTAGATCTACTAACAACTATTGTCGGGTCCTCTGCGATTGAACTCAGGTAGACTTGATGGTTTAGAAAGTCCCTCATATTACATGGTTTTGGTTAAACAAAAGAAGATCTAAAGGAAATCTGACAGAGGGATCTAAAGGTGTATGGACAGCTTAATACTATAACACATAGGATATCAAATAAAAGACACATTTGTGGCATTCATTTCTTAAGTACAATTTTAAAAAACAATCTTGCGGGCCAAATATCTGAAACCACAGGCCCATTTGGCCCCTGGCCCGTTGTTTGGCACCCCCTAGCAGAGGGTGGCATGCATTCTGCATGCATATATATTTTTTCCACTGCCACTGGTCCCCTACAGAATATTTCAAATGTTGGCATCTATAGTATAATAGAAGTAAAGTTTGCTGTGAAAGTAAAAGTAATGGAAGCTTGGTCTGCCGTATATTGTCATGGCAGATAATAGCGGATAAAAGAATCTGCAATGCTCGGCAACTAGGAGCGTAAAGCTTCATTCTAATAAAGAGGAAAGTTAATGTTCAATAAAATTACCAGTTAAGTCCTTCGGAACCTTTATCAGAGTACAATTTAGATGGAGTTTCTATTGGATATAAAGGTATCTGAAATAACTTTAATACAATACTTTTTAATAAGTCAACTTGACACAGGAGTATGATACATGCGTTACAATACATATACCTGCAGAGGAAGACTGTCGGCTCTATCACACTGCTCGTCAATAAACCCTACAGAATAGATACCCATTCCATGGGAGATGACACCTGACATCTATGTGATAAATGATTGTCATTTCCGTATCTCCATTCCTGGTTATTATCCCTCATCACTTTAATATGCTAGTCTGCACAATAAAGGTGACATTGAAGTTACCTAGCTGTCCCCGCCATGACTTAGTAACTAATTAGTGTAAGGGGATAATATTCACAACTTGTATATATTCTATTGGAGCTATGAAGAATTTTGTGCTTTGTTAGCAATAATGGACGTTTAGGTTGATAAAGAAAGGATTAAGATTATTAGATTAATGAGTAAAATCAAAAATGTTTCCTTTGGCTTCTAGTTTTCCTCTGGGTATTACAGCTGGGTTAACTGAGCTGCTGTTGGTTCATTGACAAAAAAAAGTCTGGATTCTTCCAGGAAAGAAATATCATATCTTACTTATATTTATAGAGAGTTTCTGGTCGCTTTATTAAATTCAGGATGACTTGCACAGCACTACTAACAAGATGTAAAGTTGTGTATCTTCATTTCATGGTGAATGCTTCTATCTGTAGTCCTGAAACTGCAAGCAAACCCAGACAGGTATGTAATGCAGGGTTGGGGCTAGAGTGCCAGGTGGGGTCAGGCAAGGGTGGGCAAACATCTGTCCAACTCTTAGGGCCCCCATACACCTTTAGATTTATCTGTCAGATTTCCTTTAGATCTCTTTTTGTTTTACCAAAACCATGTAATATGAGGGACTTTCTAAACAATCAAGTCTACTGTGTCAATCGCAGAGGACCCCGGCACTACATAGTTGTTGGTAGATCTAAAGGGTATCTGACAGAGAGATCTAAAGGTGTATGGCCAGCTTTAATCAAGTTAGAGTTGGGGGGTACGTTGTTGTAATGGTGGACTAGGGGGGCCGGCCCCCCCCCCCACGGCCCGCTCATAGCACCGACCCTGATGTTAATGTGACAGCACACATGGTGTAAGGACAATAAGGACATAAAACTACTGATAAATACTTATAGAACAGGAACCAATCAGTTCAGTCAGTTAATGAGTCAGGGTGCCTACTCTTTTGGGCTTGTAATCTACTTTTAAAATGACCAAGTCAAATGATCTACCACAATAAAAAATGTTAAGTAAATGTATTTAATACGTACCAAGTAAATTTATTCTAAAATAGATGCTTTTTTACCTTGCAAACAATGTGAACATGTGAAGGCAGGGCTCGCATATACTCCCATTGCCTTTGTGATCTACCAGTAGATTGTGATCCATCGTGTTGAGCACTCCTGATTTAAGGAGTGAATTACAAAAACCCTGTGTGCATAATGCTAGTAATAATAGTAATATTTGGTATAACCTAACATCACTGTTACTTACCATACAATACTCTGGCAGGGATGCCAACACATTAAATATTGTGTTAAAGATGTGAGTCTCCCTATATGGAGATCATTGTCACGCAATACGATTATCCATATGGTTATCTTTTAATGAATCATGTCTATGTGAATCTATACACATATACTAATGTATTTTATCTGTGGTCCGATGTCTAATAAAGACCTTTAATATTTGAACCAACTGATTACTGACTCTTTGTGCCTGTAATGCCAGATCATTAGTTTGTCCCTGGGTATATACATACACATGTTTAGGGTATCTTTTTGTATATATCTTTACTGGCTAGGGCACACCTCCATACAACCGGACCATCCCCCACCTATAGCAATTATTTTTCAATTGTGTTAAAGATATCAACCTCTTGGGCCTAGCTGTCAAGTAAAAAATTTTGGGCGGGAAAATGTTTTTTTAACATCCACTCTCTTTTCATATTGTTGTGATCCCAGTATATGACAGGGAGACCAGGTTTATTGAAAACATCAAGCAGCCGTGCTGCTGCCCACAAGCAGGGTTGGAAGTTAGGTGGAAGAGTAAAGCTGCTCATACACGGGCAGATTATCCCTCCATAGATGAGGGGCAGGCTGCATTCACGATTACGTTGCAGCTGGCTCCTCAAAGGATCGGCTGGCACCCTATGTGTGCTGGCTATTACCTTGGATGGGGAGGACAATGGACATTGACCGTGATTTACGCCAGATAGATGGCCATAAGAGCGCATAGCGCTTGAATCAGCCATCAATCTAGCCCATATCTTACATTTTATGGGCACCTTAGTACCACCTCCCTTCTGAGTAGGGGATGGTACTTCTGCTTCTAACTTCCCTCCCTGCACATCATATGAGGAAATAGAAGGGGAAATTTAATCAAGTAGAGTTGGGGGGTACGTTGGTGTAACTAGGGCGGGCCTGTCCCCCCCCCACGGCCCGCTCATACCACCGACCCTGATGTAATGTGACAGCATGCATGGTAAAGGACATAAGGACATAAAACTACTGATAATACTTATAGAACAGGACCAATCAGTTCAGTTCAGTTAAATGAGTCAGGGGTGCCTACTCTTTTTGGGCTTGTAATCTACTTTTAAAATGACCAAGTCAAAATGATCTACCAACTATAAAAATAGTTAAGAAATGTATTTATATACGTACCAAGTAAATATTATTCTAAAATAGATACTTTTTTACCTTGCAAAACAATGTGAACATGTAAGGCAGGGCTCGGTCATATACTCCCATTGCCTTTGTGATCTACCAGTAGATTGTGATCCATCTTGTTGAGCACTCCTGATTTAAGGAGTGAATTACACACTATGTGTGCTGGCTATTACCTTGGATGGGGAGGACAATGGACATTGACCGTGATTTACGCCAGATAGATGGCCATAAGAGCGCATAGCGCTTGAATCAGCCATCGATCTAGCCCATATCTTACATTTTATGGGCACCTTAGCACCACCTCCCTTCTGAGGAAGGAGATGGTACTCCTGCTTCTAACTTCCCTCCCTGCACATCATATGAGGAAATAGAAGGGGAAATTACACTTACCTTATCATGCAGAAAGTGAGGATGTGGTGTGTCACCCACCCACCAACATCAGAGAACCTGAGATGCCTATGTATGTAATACAATACGGGTATATTGTGGGCGCATCCCCCAACCCTCCCAGCATTATAACTGACATCCAGGAGGTGGTTCCAGTGACAAGTGCACAGCACTTAGATGCTGGAGAATGGAACAGGCTCTTCTTGAGTAGAAAAACTTCCCTGAATGTACTCAGGGTTACTGTCATTGGTAAATAAATCTACCCTGGGCTACACTTTACACTCTGTTGACCCTAAACCATCTGATCAATTGGCTACCGGTTGCCCCTGTCTATCCCTAGACCCCTTACCCGAAATACACTGGGGACCATAGACTTGGGGGGACATATTTTCCATCCAGGACCCAACCCTGGGGTGACTTCACAATATATATATATATATATTAAAACCTTGTAACACATAAAAGTCTCATGTAGCTACCTGTGTTGCCCATAGCACTTGCCTTGATTCTGAGCATTCCTTTTACCTTTACATTGTACACGAGGTTCATTTTATCTCTGTAATTTCATAGATCTGAAGAGAGGGTTGGCACTATATGTGAGGAATTGTACACTCTCGAGGTTCTACATTCTCTTTCATCATCCACTTACCTGCTAGGGGTTAACTGTAATGTATTATTTGCATGATTACATAACTGTTTGTCATTTCAGACACAGGGATTATTTTATAATATATTTCATAAGCAGTATTACATATTTATATATTAGAATAAAAACCGATGTTTGCTAGGATGCAGATGAACATGCTTTTATGTTAGTGAAGCGCGGTATTTCAACTAATAGAAACGAATGGATGTTATTAACCTAAAAGAGGAATGATAGACAAAATAGTGAATTTCATGTCCATATTAGGAAACAGGCGTCTCTGCATGGAAGTTTGATATTTAAACATTACTCAGTGGAAGGTGATTATTGAATAAGCCATTTATATAAGCAAAAGAAGTTTGTAGCAGATCTGTGTCCTGTGGTTTCAGTTACTGAAATGCATACTTTATCTGTGATGTCCAAGGCTTTACATCTTTGGGGCAGACCTGTATTTGCCTTAGGTGTTCCACATCCAATGCAGTGCAAGGACAATTCCTACACATTTTTTTTTAAATACTCACCTGTCATTTATCAATCCTATACGTCACCCCTCCAATCATGTGGGGTCACACATTGGCTCTGTTGGGCACAATTAGACTTGGGTAGGGTTACATCACTTCCCAATTCTCAATATTGCAAGGCTGCTGGATAGTGATGGCTCGAACCCGGAATTTGATGTTCGCGAACGGCGAACTCGAACTCCGG
>CM070040.1:65380862-65393255 GCA_036250615.1 Ptychadena robeensis | reverse complement strand
CCCCCCCCCCCCCCACGCCTTTGCACATTTGCCTGGGTTCACAAGTACAGGTGTTTTTGTCCTCAGAGACTTTAACCCTGGAAAGTGGTGGGGAAGTTTGGGGACCCATCGAGAGAATCCTCTTTGGACTCTGGTTGTGGTCATCCAGGCAACAGGCATCCCTTGCCAGGGGACCGAGTCCTTAGCCCCTTTCAGGGCAGGACAATTGAAGCACTGTGTGCACTTTACTTTTTTTGCACTGGGTGCAGAGTTTTCACGTTTGTGAAATGTGCATCTTATAGTCCAAAATATACGTTTTGTTTTTTTTCTACCCACTCTTGTCTGTCCCCCTGCACATTCCCAGCTTTAGCAATAACACTGGGAATGTGAATGCTTGGAAAAAAATATTATAACATTTCTTTATTGACAATATTAAGTATTGTCTGTGGCCTCATTGAGTAGAATTCATCTTACTCCTTGTGCAGCATAGGCAATATTCGTATTTGCAAAATATCACAAATGTCTCACCTAATACCTCACCTCACCTAATACTTGCAACAAATTCGTAAATTTAAGAATTTGTGATCTCCAGTCATTATTACCTTCATTGCAAAAAAGGTTTACGCAATAAAAAGATATTCAAGAAAGTTGCAAGAAAGTTTGGTGATGATACCATATTCAGGGGCTTTGCAATTAACTTGAAATCATCGAAATGGTCGCATTTCTTAAATAGTTTTGGGCTAGTACAGTCAGGCTGCACAGTTGGTAGCCCATACCAACTACCCATAAACCGTAGACAATCCCATGCGTGGCAGTCCCATAAGGGATAAAAAAAAGCAATGGAGGGGGTGAGAATCAAATGTGGTCACTTACTGTCTGTCCATTCCTGTCTTCCTGTGATGGCTAGAAGTGCTATTACTAAGAATATCTCCGAGTATAAAACTAGGGAAAACTCCATACCGTGGGGCACGATGCCAAACATACGGATAAGCAGATTTACGGTTTGCATGATGCAATGATGTATATTTTATGCCGTACATGCTTGTTTCATCTTACTTCCCCCCATGTGATGTTTTGGAATTCTTCCATTAATTGCCCTGACAGTTTGGTGACACTTTTCATTTGATGTCAGTAGATTGCACTGCCTTAAGACAGCTTGGTGAAACGAGGATAAGATTCCACTTACATGAATCTGTATATATAAAATGACACAGGATCTTTCAAGTCAACTGTCCTCTAAAACAAGTTGTCGTTATTGACTTTTGCATCGGTAATTTCTCTATATAAATGTAATGTAGGTTATTTAATTACATATTCACTCTTTCTTCCAGTCAGAGACTTTCTTTTTTATCTATTTTAGCACTTGGTGCTGACCACGCAAATATTAGGTACCACATATACTTGCAATTTCTTGCAATTTGCCTTAAAGCCAGTACAAAAAAAGAAATAAACCTCAGAAACTTTAATTATGCTGTATCTGTAATTTTATTTTTTCAAAGAACATCGCAGTTGACTGCCTCGGTGCTCAGCTACAACACTCATTCCTTTCTAATATGACACGTTTATATATTTGCCGGTGAATCCAAAATATTCTGTGCACCGTTGACTTGGAAAGCACAAAACTACTTAAACGTCTCTATATTTTTAATAATACATACTTAATCCCTTGAACCAGAAGCTTTACGAGGGCTTTGAGGTTAACTCAGTAGCTATTAGATTGGCTGAGACCCCATGAGGATATAGCACATCATCTTTTGTGCAGGATGAAAAAATTATGATACAGGGTTAGGTTAGGTCATAAAAGAGGAGGTTTGGTTTAAAAAGGTGAAGACCAAGCTTACCAAACCAGAGATGACCATCTTAAATGTTAGAGAGGAAAAAGCACAACTCCAGGCTCTAGGGGTTCTCTTCTAGATGACCAGGGCCCCCTTTTTAAGCACCTTCAAGTCAACCAATGTCAACTCACCTGGTCTGAAGGGTCCTCATTAGTCTTCTGATGATTAGGTGAACTGTAAAGCATACTACTCTAGAAGGCAAAACCCGTCAAAAATGCAATGTGGGTCTCCGCTCTCAGCATCACAACGCTTCTGATATATTTTTAATACAATAAGTAGGGCAGCACATAAGTGGTATGCTGGTATGCAAAAGGTCCAAAAACTAGCTATGCGTACCTTGACTGATCTTACTATGCGTATCTGCGTACTACCCTGTTTCCCTGAAAGTAAGACCTAGACGTTATTGCCCCCTCCCCCTGTGCTTTAAATATAAGCCCTTCCCCCAAAAAAGACCTTCCATGTCCCAGAGACAGCGTCCATATTAAGAGAAGACATGACAGGAGGTGTTTTGTTTTTCTAAACCCAGAAATAAGCCCTAGTGCTCTTCTTTGCACTCTTATTTTCGGGAAAACAGGGTAGCCAGAGAGGGGAGAGATCTGCAGCACCCCCCCCCCCCCCCCCCCCCCCCATGATGTTTGACTGGGGACATCTTGTGGCTGAAGTTGGTATTGCATAAACACAGGGAAACAATAATACGTATGAAAGGTTGTAGTTAGGGTGTGAAATTGAGAATGTAAATTACTAATCCAAAAATAAAATTGGACTTCTTAGGGTGTTGGAGTAGGCATATGTAAGGGTAAAATCTGACAAGAAAATCAGTGTGTGACAGCTGGAATATGATTATGAAAGGATGGCATTTGGACTGCATGTAGTCTCAAGGGTTAGTTACTAACCCAGAAAAGTTCAGGATTGCACTACTGAGGTGTGAGATCTGGGGGTTCAAACATACTGTGAGAGTTACATGTGACCCAAAGCCAGCTGGTGACCTGTGGATGGAGACAGCTAATCAGAGGATCAATCAGGAACAGGGAGGTCCATCTGTAGCAGAATCTACCATGCAGGACAGTGATGGAGACAGTGAGGAAGACCACCCTACATATGGGGTGAGTACCAAACACCATCTCCTGGTACTCATCTGAGGAGCTCACTAAAAAAGTTATGGGCACTCCTGACAATGAGTGTCTTAAACCTGGTTTCCAAATATGTATTGTTGTGATAATGTATATGATCATGTCATAAGTAGTGATGGACGAACAGGCGAATCGAACTTCTGCAACCACCCGCCGCGTATATGCGAACGGCGAGCGTTTCGCCCGTGGCACGTTTTTTTTATAACTGTGCCACTGGCAATCGCGGCGGAGCACAATATGCTCCGCCACTATTGCCTGCCCAGCTGAAGGTTGTACACATAAGTCCGGCGTCAGTGGACACGCCGGACTTAAGCTGGAAAAAGGCGACGCCGCTCCAGTTACACAGAGGTCTATGGCGCCGCCTACCCCCGCCCCCTTCACGTCATTGGTGACGCGATCGGGGGCGGACCCAGGAAGCATCGGCATACATGCTGATGCTCCCGACCGCCGTAGGAATCCGGCGGTACCTAGAACGTGGCTCTAGTTAACTGGGGATGAGTTAGATGATGCATGAAACTCAGCCCAAGTTAATTCGGGCTAAACGCTCAGAAGGTTAATAGAGGGCGAACTTCTCAAACCTTCAGGTCATATTTGTAGCCAATATACCAATAAAAAAAGTCAAAAGGGTGCAACCACCTAGACAGTGTCATGCCAAATGGGGATCAATGGCTAAACTTCCCCCAAAATATGGATTTTTTTAAATGTTTTCTTCAGGTCTAATGGCCGGAAATCACATCTAGATTAAAGATTTAGCCAAAGTTGCCTGGCATTACCTTCTGTAGCACATCAAATTTAGTCAGATATCTCTGCAATGTAGAATACATACCTCACCCCCAGAGAAGGAGTTTTGTGGCTCAGTTATGATGAACTACATGTAACAGAATACCTTAGCTATAGCTACAGATCAGTGGATGGAGTATAATAGCAGAGTAGCTCAGCCATCCCGCAATCAGCAGCAGCTCTCCCTATCTATCTAGTACTGGAGACACAGGATAAATGTAAAAATGGCAGCTGGGGGGCTTCTTTTATAAGGGGGGGTGTCCTCCAGGAGCGAAAGGAAGTGTTATTGGCTGTACTGTCCCACCTGACTATAGGGTGTGGGGTCGCACACTGTCTCAATGTTAAGGTGTAGAGGGCGGGTCGAACACCCAAAATGTTCATGCTATGTTTGCCGCGAACTGTCCGCCGGGCAAACTTTTCGGCCATCACTAATGTTAAGATATAGGGGGCGGGTCGAACACACATAATGTTCGCCGGCATTGCAAACTGCGAACATACTATGTTTGCCACAAACTGTCCGCCGGGCGAACTTTTCGGCCATCACTTGTCATAAATTGCTGATTTTCTTGATTTTTTAATGATTGGTTCATACAAGGGTGTCCTTGGAGGCTTGCCATCTCCCCATAGAATACAATCCCTTTTGGGAAAAACTCTACCTCTATAAGTGAAAATCATCTGAAGATAATTGATGAACATGAGATAGAGTTTAATGTTTTCTTATTCCAGCACTTTAATAGTCAGAAGTCTTTTGGACTATGGAAGACCTGCTGGAGGAGCCCCAATCCTCTTCCAATCATATTACAGAAGTTGAGTTGGGGACTTTAACGGACACCCTTTGTTTCTGCATTATAGGCCAACATTTGAAAACAATGATGACTTGTAATGTATTTTTATTTTAACCATTGCAAATGAAAAGCAAATACAAATAATTAAATAGTCTCCATTTATATAGTTGTTGTTTCAGCTGAGGGTAGCAGCTCACCAACTACTATCTACCTACCTTTTAGGGACATCTGCCTCCATTTACTTGTCATCCTTGGACGAGATGCTTCTTCCAGCTCCTGCACTGTGTATACAATATAATACAAATTGGTTGAATAGGTCCTTATGCTGCATAGTTTATCTAAAATTTTAATCTAAATTTGTCAGTCAGACTATTAAAGGTGGGTTTACACGTCAAGATTTTTCTTTCGTTCAACTTCAGATTCGATTTTTTGATAGATTTTTTTATCGGATATCGTTCGTCCATTTCTCAAAGGTAATTCGATTTTTTTTAGATTTTTGTACAACCGACGCAAATATCGAATGAAAAAAAATCGGTGGATCCATGAATTAAAAAATTTTCAGATTTTTTTTTTTTAGGAAGTGATGGGCGTTGCTAGGCTCCAAAATATATTTTGTAAACACCACAGCCCTTTCGTTCATCCACAATGCAATTGTTTAGTTCATCCAAAATGCAATTGTTTCGTTCATCCACAATGCAATTGTTTAGTTCATCCAAAATAGCAATAGTTAATGTTGTACCGTGTTAGCCATCTATAAATACAGCAAGTTTGGAGTTCAAGTGATACCGTTTATTGGCTAAAAAAGCCAATAAACGGTATCACTTGAACTCCAAACTTGCTGTGTTCATCCACAATGCAATTGTTTCGTTCGGAAAGTTCTACTTGTAATTAAAATATAAACAACATCATTGACGAATCAAAATCATACATTGTAAAAATCCCAACATTCATTACGCAGGAAATACGTCATGCTACTAGTTAAAAATCTGGTCAAAATATATCGAGTGATATAAGGAGCGTTCGTTTTTTACTCGAAAAAATAAACGGATGAAAATTTACCAACATGTTCGATAACCTTGTGAACGATTTTTGGTCCGATATCGAACAAAAAAAATCCATCGGAGCAAATTGCCGTTCTAGATTTTTGTACAACAGACCAAAAAATCGTTCGTCGATCGGACAAAAAAATCTTGACGTGTAAACCCACCTTAAGAGAGTTTAACAGGAATGCAGCCAAACAATTCACGTTTCTTTGATCGTAACCTCTTACACGAAATGTTGATGCTTCGTGTAATTTGCTATGACACTTGTTTCGGTTCTTAATAACAAATATACACATATGGTGTGAATGGAACAGGAATCAGTTCCTGCCCACTTGGTATGATCGACCAAAAGTGACCAATATCGAACAGAAAATTGATGGAAAACTGATCGGACATGTTGATATATTATATATTTTTTTGTTGGTATATTTGTATTTAAATTGATTACACTGTGTGGTGGTACAATTGATTGATGTTCAACTGACAATAAAATTTTAAATCAGGCAAGATGGTCAAATTGCAAAATAATCGACCCCTGCATGGCTACCTTAACAAGCGTATCAATGAATAAGGCACTGGGTATGTAAAAGTCGACATTCTGTACCCATGCTTCATAATGTGATGTAGGCTGTTACCGACTCTTATAATTCTAAAGAAACTATACTTCATCCAACATTTTCTATCATGTCAGGATAACACTGAACGTCACATTTTTCCCTTTACGGTGACTATTTGAAATTTTCCATTTTAGATTTTTGTAGTCCTCCAATAAATAAAGGCTTATTAAGGACATGCGGTCAGCAAGACATCTGTGCCACTGTGTAAGCTCGGACTCGCAGTGAGTTACCATATCATTAATGGGATATAGAGCCCTCCAACACTAGAGAGGCTGATACATTTCCACCAGGTTATTTGGGAGTTACCGGTAATGGCAAATTAACAGGATATCAAAACTGTATTACAGGAACATTCCAAAAAAGTATTAAGCTGGCCATACACCTTTAGATCTGTCTGTCATATTTCCTTTAGATCTACCAACAACTATGTAGTGCCGGGTCCTCTGCAATTGAACACAGGTAGACTTGATGGTTTAGAAAGTCCCTCATATTACATGGTTTTGGTAAAAGAAAAGGAGATCTAATAGAAATCTGACAGAGAAATCCAAACGTGTATAGGGACCCTTAGGCTGAGACAATCCATTAAACCATTAATATATTAATAGTTACCTACCATGGGGCATAAAATGTGGGGTAATGATACTGACAAAGGCTGCCACTAGGCATCCTGGGAGTTGTAGTCCTCCCAGCCACATTTTACCTAACCATTCTCCTAGCTATGGCATATGAAGAATAAGTGAGAAGATTCCTCAGCACTGCTCACCCCACTGCGCATCCTAAAAATACCAGGAAGGTATAATCTGTATCATGAAGCTGCCAGCACAGAAAGACTGCAGGCAGAACTTCGTGTAAACATGGGACTGTACCATTCCTGGGGGAAGCAGGCCAAAGACTAAGGTTGTCACATGTTCAACCCACCCTGTTCACCGGTGGGAAGAAGGTGGCCAGATCAGAAGCAGAAAGATTCAGAGACCGCAGAGAGAAGCTGGTCTCCCTTTAACCTCCCTAGCGGTCTGCCCATACCACACTGTTTTTAACAGCATGGTATGGTTAATCGCGGCACTGTACGCAGTACACTGCCTGCCATTCCCCCCTCCCCCGCCTCTCTCCACACAGCCGGAATCATTAATGATGCCAGCTGTGAGGTCTGGAAAGCCCATGCACCTCCATTAACATGGAGGTCTATGGCGCCGCCCACCCCCCGCCCTATGGCGCCGCAACCCTGGAAATGCTGCGACTGGAAAGAGAATCGCCGTAGCTTTCTGGGGATATGCGGCTTTCATGGGAGCCCAGCTCATCCAGAGTTTGTTCTTCACACAAACTCTGGACGAGCTGGGCTCGTCATGACTGCCAGGGAGGTTAAAGAAAACCAGCTTAAACCAGAGATGACGTCAGTGACGTTTTTTTTTTCGATTCAAATTCCCAGCGAACAGGCGGACATTGGACTTTTTCACCGACGGACTTGGCTGAAGTTTGGCCATCACTAGTTGTCACATTTTAGCTGGCCATACACCTAGATCTCTCTGCGATTGAACACAGGTAGACTTGATGGTTTAGAAAGTCCCTCATATTACATGGTTATGGTAAAACAAAAGAAGATCTAAAGGAAATCTGACAGAGAAATCTAAAGGTGTATAAGGGCCCTAATTTGCTGCTCTGGTTTATGAGGGATATTGGAGTCCTCCTGCAACACTTGAATCCTGCAACACTTGAAGGAAGTCCTTTAGATATATATGGCAAAAAGAGAGATGGAAAGATTTGTGTCAGCCCTCCTCTGGTAATGAAATCGTGTTGCCCCAGTGAGGATCCCCTCTGTATATCATTGAATTGATGACTGAGGCTGGGGGCCTGTGGAAATGTATACGCAGGACACATATGGCCCTTGAGCTGGACATGCTTGTCACAGAGAAAATTTCACAGCATGTGGCCCGTTTTCAGAGCTGAATCAGGCGGTGTGTCAGACTATGCGCTACAAAACGTCCAGCTTGGCATTTTCAAAAATGTGCCATGCCCTAAGCGCAACCTTACTATGCCAGTGTAGACAGTCCCATTCACATGAATGGGATGCGTCTCTTATGCCACCCACTCAACACGTGTAGTGTAGACAAGCCCTCCCTAAAAATGTCGTCTTTTACCTGACTTTGAACATAATTAACGCAAACACTGCATATTCAATTTTGGTGATGATACCATGTCCCGGAGCTTTGCAAACAACTCCAAAATGTAACCATTTGTATCCATCACACCTTAGGAATACTGATAAGCTGCATAGGCAATATTTGTATTTGTGACATTTTGCTAATTATTCTGCAAATATTCTAGGTAAATTCAAGATCTTCTGTTCACTTTTTGGAAACATATGCACTTTTACAAGCAAACATTGTGATCGCAATATCACGGCGACATCAAACTCGCTTGAAGACAGTTCTTTTTACGTAGGATTGACATACTATGGATCGCCAACTGATCGATCGTTCGAAAAATGAATGTTCGAGATCACGAAGATCTGTATATGCATTCTGTAAATTCTTGTAGTGCCGATTTTTGAAATTGTGATTCGAATATAGCGATGAATTTTGTGAATAATTCTACTAATGTTTGATTCGATATTCGCGAATATTCGCAATTGCAATTAAAAAATATATGCTATTATAATCGCCTCGCGATTACTTTAATAATGAATGGTCTATTTATTTTCACATTGGGAATACATATTCGCAATCCATGCCTGTAAGCATCCCAATGGCGAATATCGTAAATATTCAAATATTCTAGCTCAACACTATTTGAATATTCATGCTCAACACTAGAGATTGTCGAATTTTTCAGTGGGCTGACTTTGTGAGCTGATTGCAAAGCCATTGAACTTGGTATCATTACCAAAATTGCTGGAGATATAGAGATGGGCTGTGGGAACATTGGAAAAACTGTTTTGCTCTAGTAAGTGTAGGTTCTGCATAAATTAAGGTCAAAGTCGAAATTTCAAATTTTCGACTTGACTTTAAACTTCATTTATGTAAGTTCAGTCTGATTGTTAACCTCCTGGGCGTTACGTAGTTTTCGCGCCATAAGTACACAGTGCATGATTCCCTGCCCCTCCCCCGGCTTTCTGCACCACGCTGGTGTCAATTAGACGCCCGCGATGTGTGCGCGGAAAAGCAAAGCCCTCAAACATGTAAGTCTATTGTTCCGCCCCCGCCCCACCCTCTTCGTAGTCACCTATGGGGGTGGAAGAAATCCATGAGCAATTCACCATGAGAATTGTAAATTATGCCCGATCCAGGCAGGGGCGCCCGTACTGGCTTCAGGCGTAACACCTGGGAGGTTAATGATCTGGAAGCTTTAGTCACTAACAAACCAACATAAGACAGCTATAAAGGCATCAGTTTTCCTTCCAAAGATGACCATAAATATCAACTTAATATCAACAATAGTGTGAATGTTTTATTCAAATAACCAGTCCTGTAAAAGGAAATAACGCATTTGTTACAGATCCCCATGGGTATAACTGGGTTTGTCTGTAATTTTTCTCTCTACACAGGTGCATCTGAGGGCCACAACCTGGGAACCATCTTCAAAGTCTGTCACTACTTGCAGGGTGCTCTCATGAACACCACGCAGTTCTTAATACCAAGTATGTCCAAAAGGTTTGGACACCCCTGCCTGACTCTGCACCTCAGATTGCATCTTCGTGTGCAGTTAGCACACTGGGTCCATTATATTGCATCATTGGTGACACCAGTCATGTACCTCTTCTTTGGGGTCACTGGTTATGACAGCATAACTTTGATATCCAAATTAATCAAGACTTAAACAACCCTTTGCACAAAAAGATTCTTAACTCCTTTAGGGTCTGTGCCTGAATATTTTAGAGCCTGTAGGGTTGGGGATACCTCTCTGGAGGTCTTTACATCTTTTGAGGGGCTTACAGCTTACCTGTGTTTATCATTAAATATTAAACAAATGACAATGCTCGTAAAATGTAGGCAACACATCAGTGGAAGGTCACATAGAATTTATATAGTTCTTTGATTGGTGGAATCAGATTGAAAGACATACATTAAATCATCATACATCAAATATACTCTGACACAGACTTTGCTGCCAGCCACATCCCCGTATGATTTTATTTATTTTTATTTGAAAAATAATTCAGCAGAAACAATGAGACCCTGCCTTGTGTTATAGAAAATTCCATAACATAGGAACCTGCAGAAGAACCCCATCTAGATACCTCACCACTGCAGGTTCCACCAATATAAGAAAACAGTGGACAGCATTTGCCTATAATAAAAAATATAGGTTTTGGGATGACCCCTTATGCTAAAGAGTTGTCAGAACCATACAATAAAACAATATTATGTTCGTTAAGACCTCTGTAATACGTATTGGAGATTATATTTCTGTATTTAGCATTGACACAAAGTGCATGAAAGCAGGCACATGGTGAAAAATGTTGATAAAAATTATTTTGATTAATGAGTTAAAATGTGTACAAAAAGGTCGCCAATTTGTTACACACATATGTCCGCCTGGTTATTATTGGTTACCACTGGAGACGGTTTGCTTTTTGCACCTTCTGTCCCCCCTTTCGATGTGTCAATGAACAGCAGTCTCGGTGTCAATAAAGACATCAGTATCCTTTTGTACTCCTTGCGGAAATTTTGATTGAGAACACCATAGATGACGGCGTTGAGGCAACTGTTAAAGTAGGCCATGAAGTAACTTAAAACAAACAGCCATTTTGGAATCTTTGGAGCCACCTGGAATGGATTGATGGCCACTGCTAGGCCAATAAAGTTTAATGGTCCCCAGCAGACAGCAAAAAGTACAAACACAACAAACATGGTCAAAAAGTTCCTTAAGTCTGTGGGTGTCAGTTTCTGCTTGCAGTCTTGCCTTACTCTGTGCTTGACTTGAATAACTAAAACCCATATCCTCAAGTAGCAGAACGTCACCACGCTCAGAGGAACGAGAAAATGCACCACAACCACCGTTATGGTATACGAAGAACTGACCGTTTGGGCAAAAGTACATGAGAAGATCCTTGGGTCATACTGGAGAGATCCAACGAAAAAGTTTGGCACGATTGCAATGACGGTAAGTATCCAAGTCAAACAGAGGTAACAGCATGTGCTTTTCAGATTATAAAGCCTATCATACCGCAGGCTGTGGCAAATGTAGCAATATCTATTAATGGCTATGGCTGTAATGTTGAAGACAGAACCGATGACACTAAGTCCCATCAGAAACCCGCTAATTTGACAATGAATATTGCCCAGCGTCCATCCATTATGGAAAATAGCGATGAGGATTACTGGATACGGATACACTGCCACTACGAGGTCCGCGACAGACAAGCTGACAACAAAGATATTGCCTGCGAATGCAAAAAGAAAACACGGTTATTATTGAGCACGATATCCAACAATAACACATGGAAAGTGAACCGTAAAAAAGAAAAATATATTTTTCATATTTTCTTTTTTTATTAAGCAGCGGGGCTTCAGGTTCTTCCGGCAGAACATATTAAAAAGTCTGGCCTTTCTATTTTCTATAAAAATAATGGATTGTTGTTTTAGTTTATCAGACTTGAAATTATAATTAATGCCTTTATTAAATGTTACTGTTTACCACTAAAGCAATAAAAAGACACATTTTCCTCATTTGGGAATGTTTTTTGACATTTATAGCTGTATAGTTCATCAACATATGATATGCTAAGCCCAATTACCGCTGCTGAATCAGGTCTTCACAAGATGACAATAGAACCAGAGAAGAAGCTTTGGAACATAAGCTGATGAAAAGTGTTCAGCACAGACCGGATACGAGGACACGGATAGCAAAGTCTGTGGGTGAAGATTATAAAATACTAAATTTTAGGAGATATTTGTTGTAAATATCCACGTAAAAAGAGGTCAGGTTGAGGTGCCTGTTCTTTTAAAGATAATTTGATTTTATTTTTTAATAAACTTTTTATTGAAAAATTTTCAGTTACAGAAAACAAAAGGCCGTACAAACAGCCAACAAAAGCATCCCAACAACATACATCACCTCATCCCAGTGCCCCACCCACCATTGCAATAGAAATGGAACGATAGACACGGCATGCCTATATAACTATTAATAAACATTCAGGGCATATAGAAGTCCAAGGCTGCCGTAGGAATCGTCAAAAAAGTATCAGTACACAGGGGATAAGCAGACATATAAGGTGGAACACT
>CM070040.1:65331369-65378142 GCA_036250615.1 Ptychadena robeensis | reverse complement strand
TTGCAAATTGCTGCCTCAATTTTTTTAAGTAAATCCAACACATTATTTTTTACAGTGCAGGTAAGTGGGACCTTGACTCTGACCCTGACTCAAGTATAAGCCGAGGGGGGCTTTTCAGCCCATTTATTGTGCTTGAGCATACCGCCCAGGAGGTTGATGAAGAGTTAGTTGGTATAATTTTATTTAATGTTTGTTGAATCTACATTTACCCATATCTCGCCCATATCCGCACAAAGATAACCTGGTTAAGGGCAATATGACCTCTTATAGTGCAGATTGGGACTGAGCATCTCTGAGCTCTTCTGTGGCATTGATATACTTTACTTTAAGAATTCATACAACAAAGAATCACTGGAGAAGTGGGCCAAGACCCATTAAACCAGCTTTAAGATTCCCCCTGAATGAAGAGGGGCTAGGGGACTTTAGAGGCTCCAAACAAGGGCGTTTGCCAGAGGTAGAATGGTGTATACAAAAGATTTCATTTATTACAATAAAATAAAGGTCAACAATACAATAAAACAAAAAGAATCATGAGCTTGGCATATGGCTACATAAGTAAAAATCAGCAAGTTCAAAGGCTGAGTGAGGCTAACGGCTCACCCGACGTACGTTTCGTTTCAGAGGAAACTTTATCAGGGGTACACAAAAAGGGGAAATTCAATCCATAGAACCAATTTCTATTGTAACTATATTTTGGTATATTGGTGAGGAATTCACAAAGAATTCACAAAGATCTCAAATATAGTGCTATATCTTCATAATTGCGAATATTTTATCATCTTTACATCAATACCCGGAACTAGGGTGTTTGCAATATGTGCATGTACAAGTGCCAATTTGCACAATGAAGATAATAATGAATTTACTAATTTATTCCAAATATTAGGTGGAAAATTTGTGATATTTTGCCGACACTAATATTGCCTGTGCTGCTCATCACTACCGTAGGACAGAAGGTTTGTAATTGGATCACCAGAAAAAAATAAATAAAAAAAATGAATGCAGACACCACATCAAAGGACCAGTAAGTGGTCATATATATACTTTGCTGTTGTTCTCTTACAACTTCTTGAATAAAATGATAGCTCATAAAACAGAAGCATCTTCCTCAGAAATACAAATAGCGCAATGAACATCAATCACTCCACCCATTTATAAATGAAAATATACTACAAAAAGAGAAATGCTTTTATGTAGAAAGCATCCTAGCTCTTTTTCAAGACAAGATTATAATAAACTCCTAAAATAACTGGCCGTGCTGTAGTTTGTCTAGATTTATAATTCAAAGGGCAAGCAACCATTGGCTGCTTTCTAGCAGAAACCTACATTGGGAGTCAACATTCACATTCCAGTGTTTTCATTGACCTTCAGAATGTAAAGGTTACAGATTCATCTCCAGTATACAACTACTGCTGAAGACATGCAGCCGAAAAAATGAGAATAGAAAAGATCTTAAAGTGTTAGATAGCTAACATGATGTATGACAAGTTCCTTTGCCAAGGTGTTTACTTAAAGTGCACCTAAAGCCAAAACAAAAAAAAAATTTTTACTTACCTCTGAGCTGTCACAAATGTGGTAAAGTGCTTAAAAATTCTGAAAACACTTAAGGCTGCCACACACGTACGATTTTGCCGCCGACCAATGAGCGTGCACGCTCGGGGCTGTCGGTCGGCTGCAAAATTGGGGCCACAGATCCCTGTCGCCCCACAGCTCGGTCGACCAGAGAACGGACGTGTCCGTAATAAGACCGGTGTCCCCATTGAAGCTAACGGCCGGCACACAAAGGGTGCCCGCCGATGCTGTCAGTGATGGAGAGCAGCATGATGACGTCATCACACTGCACTCCATCTGTGCTGCTCTGTCGGCCCTCACTCGGTACGTGTGTGGGGGCCTTTACTTACCTGCTCTGTTCTCATTTCATGATTGATACACTGTAAATGCCAGTCTTCTGGAGGTTTATGACCTGCAATAACTTGTAAGGCCACTAAAGACCACCAGTTTTTTTCAAAGGGGAAAATGTATCTCCCTTGTCCTGTAAAGGAGACATGATGGCTTGACTTTGTTTTTGTATTGAGTATACTCTTTATTTACAATATATATATTGCTCAACTTACATATACTTATAAATGATCTGTAGACAGGTGCCGTTTCTCCCGCTATGCATAGTGGGAGAAAAGACGCAAAAACTTAAGAGAAGAGTAACACCCCTCCACCACGGGCAGCCCCTGCCCACTCAACAACTCGGCGTGCTGGCCAACAGATCAGCATCAAGGGGGGCCGTGTAAAAACTTTGCATAGGCATGTCTCAGGATAAATTAAAACTAGATGCTATTTTAGGCAACCAATCAGATAATTGCTCTTATTTTCATACTCAATGTGTTATAGTCCATACCTCTACTTTGCACCATTTTACTGATAACATCCATAAGCATAAACCACTGAATACAGTAACAATAATATTAGCAGCATGGTAACAATTTAACAAATTTACAGTTTGAATATTCTTAGTAATAAGTAATGTATGTCGCTGTGAGCATGCAGCACATCAGCATATCATGTATACACAGTAAAATAATATACCTTGTCGGGTTCTAGTCAGCATTCCCTCAACTCAAAAAGTTTTAAATGAATTTACATTAGTATAGATATGAACAGATGTTGCTTTTATGTCATTTCCACAGTAACCGCTCGGCCTCTGATGCATTGCTGACTAGAAAAACATGGCAAATACCCTTTTATTAACTTTTCTTTTTTTATCAGACACAGGTATACTTTATTGACTAAATGAAGCTAAAACTTGTGATTGACACCGGAGACCTGTAATCTGACATCCTGGGCATCAAACTGGTCACTAACCAACCTTATTCTTTACCTTGCACAGGCACACCACTATTCGTATTTAAATACGTCCTTGAATCACCCACCTGCCTTTCTCACTGGTTTAAGTATTTATGTTTTTGTGTTGCAACCTTGGTTTTTTATCCATTCCTTGGCACTTTGTCTCCCCTACACACCCTGGCACTTGCAACACTTGTGGCACTTCACCACCTTTATTACCCATTATGGTAAAACTCTTTGCCTCTTCCTTCATCACTATTGATGGGTCTATGTTCTTTTCTATACTGAACATTATCACCAGTTTTTACTATCTAATTTCTCTTCTCCCTTTTATCATATGGTTAAACTTTAAACTTATATACCCTATTGCCAGATGGTTGCCTTGGCGGTCAGGGTCCGGCCTCTCTAGGTGGGGGCTCTTCGTTCTACCATTCTTTCCTGAACCCTGCTGATGTTACTTACATCTAGTCTAAATTCTTCTGCCGCTACAACGCTCTGTAAGTGAATACCTTACTATAATGCTTATTTCTGACTGCGAAGGTCCAATATCAATTAGCCTAAACATATTTTTTCATTTTTTTACTGTTTACTCGCTTACTCTTTTTTCTACTCTTGATTGGGCAGATGTAGTTCTGCCTCCCTCAAATATCTACCCCCTGATGAAGTTAAAACTAAGACGAAACGTACGTTGGGGTAATTCTACTTTTTAAAGACGCGGTACAGGCGATTGCAGCAGAATACATAGTGCTCTGCTTAAAGGCTCCCATACAAGGGACGATTTTTCACTCGTTTTTTGACCGATCAATCAGTGCGCATTCACGGCGATCTATCTGCGATCAATTGAGTTCTGCCCACCTTGAACGATCGATTAAACAAAATCATAATTGACTAAAAATCGGATCAGACATTGAACTGATATGTTTGGTTTTTTGTGGTCGATCGTTTGGCAATCCAAGTTTGTTGATGTATCTATAGCTTTCTATGCAGCAGCCTTTCCGATCAATGGAGTTTGGGGAATTGCCCATTTTGGAGATCGGCTCATGTCCAAATCGATCACATATTGGATTCCCAAGATGGTGTTCCATCCATTTCAAAACGGTGAATTGCAGATTTCATGATTACCAGGAATGATCAGATAGGAAATAGACCCGTGTATAGCTACCTTTAATTTCCCGCTTCTGTCCACGTCACCAGCGCCATCAATGATTAACATGGAGCTTTTTGGCGCGGCCCCCGGAACTGCTGATGCGATATAGAGAATCACCCTTCTATGGCTGTTCGACAAAGGTGCCACATATCCTTGCGTCCCTGATGTCATTGATGATGCCAGGGACATACGACATTGTAAACTTTTTAAATTACCACTTTCAACAAAAACGAAATAATTATACTGCCATGGAGGGTAAAAAAAGAAAAAGGACACACCCACATCATCATCACATTTTTACACCCATGGCAACGTTCTGACGCCTCTAGTCATTATGTAGGCTATTTGTAAGGACTGACAGAGGTAACCAAGAGCATCTCTTCACCTGACAGACAACGGGCCACATTAAAAAGCTAAACTGGTTGGATGTGGCCCCTGGGCCTTTCAGAAGGTCTCTCTCTCTCCCCCTCTCTCTCTCACTCTCTCTCCCCCTCTCTCTCTCCCCCTCTTTCTCTCCCCCTCTCGAGCCAACATTTCTGGGAACAGTGATAGACACACCGGTGCCTCCTTATTAAAAACATTATATTGCACCCTCAGTGGCCACTCATGATACTGCACAGATTTAACCCCTGGGAGCATGGCTGGTATATATCTTTCATATCATTCCAGAGCACAGCAGGTAAGTATATATTTTTTTTTTGTATTGGGGAGCACTATGCCACCATCATGCTAGCTCAGAAATAAGTCAAACTTTAATCTTATAAATATAGTATTCCATATTTAGCATTAGCATAGTATTGTGGGTATGCATCCACTTTAATATGATGTACATACAGACCAGAAATACCATTTGTGGTGTTCTTAATCATGCTCGGTGTGTTTACACTGCGTAACATATTTAGCTTTCTACTAGCTGAGCATTTTTCTGTAATGCATTTGCTGTATTTCATGCATTTTTAATCTCTCGCATCTGAAATTTTACATCAGGAAAAAATTTAAGTAAGTGGATTAGGAGAGAAATTGGATAAATACGCTAGAATAGGTGTTATTTAAAGTACAAAGGCTTCAGGGTGTAGGCTAACATAGGAGACATTCACAGACCCGTTCTAATGAAGTCTATTAGGTTATTAGAAATATAAACACTATAAAAGAGCTCAGACAAAATATGTTCCATTGTTATTGGTTATATCTGTAGATAAAACTATAATTATCTTCTGGCTTCCAAAAAATTATTGCCAGCTATTGCATATGTAATGGTAGCTTCATTGCTTTAAACATTGGGGCTAAATTAAAGTGAACGTTTCCCATACCAAACTTAAAGCGTAGCAATCCATATGTAATTTACTCAATTAGCTTCCTCAGCCATAGGGAAGTGCCGATAATAGGGAGGAAAGCATAAAAAAAGCTTAGCTGTAATGGGTAATTTAACAGCATTCCTCGCAGCCCCTCCTCTCTTCCTGGCTCTGATGATGTGCAGCCGCGGCCACACGTCATTAGATCACTGGGATATCCTGGTAATTCAGTGATCTTAACTGTCCATTGAACATACAAAATTTCCCTTAGAAAATCATTAAATGCCCCCAGTGGTCACTTGTGATATTGCATTCAGAGTTAACCCCCGGAAGCCTGGCAAATAAAGATGGAATCTCTCATAGGATTCCAGGGAGTGACAGGTAAGTATATTCTTTTTAGGATGCTGGATCCCTAAGTCACCATTATACCAGCTCAGAGGTAAGTCAGACTTTAAATTTACATATATATTTTTTACATATTGAGTATGCATCTGCTTTAACCCTTTATTTTCACCTCTCCACCCCCTCTTGTTGCTGTTATATATAGTGGCTTATAACTGTCATAGGTAAAGCAGAGATTGGGGCTGGAATTGACAGTCTGGCTTTGCCATCTGTAGGCAATATAAACTTTACAATGATGAAGCCCAATGAGGCATAGGACGTCCTCAGATCATTTTGGGGAACGATCCGAATTTGATTGAGGCTGTTCAAGATTAGAGATGGTCGAATTTTTTGACTTGCTAACTTTGTGCATTGCAAAGCCTGTGAAAATTGTATCATCACCACAATTGCTGGAGATGTAGAGAAGGTTTGTGGGAACATTTGAAAAAAAGCAAACAGTTTTGCGCTAGCACATGTAGTTTTTGCATAAATTAAGTTCAAAATCAAAGTCGATATTCCGATTTTAGGAATTTTGACTTGACTTAATTTATGCAAAAACAATTTTTGATAGAGCCATACTTTTTTTTTGTATACCCCCAACCCTTCACTATATCTCCAGCAAGTTTGGTGATGATACCATGTTCAGGGGCTTTCCAATTAACTCAAAATCGTTGAAATGGTTGAATTCGACCATCTCTATTCAAGATCCAGAGTGTGGAAGGAGCTTGTGGGGAGAATTGGCACTGCCCTCACTTACAGTGTGTAAGTGGTCACACTTTTACCGTTGTTCTCATTTCAGTGAAGATAAGGCTTTTTAAAGGAAATTACCAAACAATTTGGTGTTTAAGTTTGTAGACCTTATATTTGCAGCTGGTCCAGAATATGTCTCATCTTCAGTGGCCTTCAAACTTGGGTGCCTTTCAGGTATTTACCCAGCCAGAATTCCAACATTGGTGACCCCAGGGATCACAGACAGTGTCAGAGTAGCCTGTGCAGCAGGCATCATGACCAAAGCATGTCTCCATGTTCTGGCATAGGGATCCGTTCTGCCTGAATTATTTTGTGGCATCCCAGAGAGCTTACAGATCTGTTCAGTACAGACATGCCTCCCCAGTCTGGTGGTTCTGGCTGAAGTACTGTTTGGCCGAATCTGCATCCCTAGGGACCATATGGATGTGTTAAATACTATACAGTCCAGGTGGACATGTTCAATAAAGATTTTCTTCAGGAGAGTCACCAGCTTATTGTTCACCAATCCTATAGCACCAGGTGGCACAAAGTGATTGGATAATCTGCTCATTTAATGAGTCTCTGTCATGCACACCATTGCCCATTATAGCCTCTGTATAGCAGTGATTTGGTGAACTACTGAGTTTGCTTACCTGTCTGTCTGCAAGTGTCCTTGTTGCCAACACTGAGCCGGCCTGATTCCTTTTATTGTTTGAACTTTGCCTACCCTGACCTTGGATTGTCTCTGACCACATCTCCTGCCTTATCCATTCATACCTTTATGTATGACTCTTAGCTTGTTTTCTGGATTTCCCAAAAAGCCTATTACCTGGACATCTGGTGGTGGTAGTAACTGTGTGCTCAGGCACTCAAATTAGGTAATTTCAAGTATGGTCTGCAGAGTGGGCCATTTATATTGATACACCTTAATAAAATGGGATTGATTGGTGATATAAACTTCCTGTTAGTGGCACATTAGTATATTTGAGGGGGGAAACTTTTCAAGATGGGTGGTGACCATGGCAGCCATTTTAAAGTCGGCCATTTTGAATCCAACTTTTGTTTTTGAATAGGAAGAGGGTCAAACTTATTGGGAATTTCACAAGAAAAACAATGGTGTGCTTGGTTTTAACATAACTTTATTCTTTAATTCGTTATTTACAAGTTTCTGTCCACTTATAAAATGTGTTTAATGTGCGGCCCATTGTGTTAGATTCTCAATGCAACCCTCTTCTCCCACTCTTCACACACTGATAGCAACATCGCAGGAGAAATGCTAACACAGGCTTCCATTATCCGTAGTTTCAGGTGCTGCACATCTCGTATCTTCCCAGCATAGACAATTGCCTTCAGATGACCCCAAAGATAAAAGTCTAAGGGGGTCAGATTGGGAGACCTTGAAATTGCTACATGATGATGTGTTTCCCTCTTTATCCACTGAAGCTGTCACGTTCCCTGGGTTTTTCCAGAAAGATTGTGCACCACCACATTATGGGTGTCAGGTCCGAGCATTCCTAGATGAACAGTTTCCTGGAAAGTGGATTGGTCGTCGTGGGCCAGTTGAATGGTCCCCAAGGTCTCCCGATCTGACCATCCATCTTGAAAAGTTTCCCATCTTGAAAAATGTCCCCCCTCACATATACTATTGTGTCACAAACAGGAAGGTAATATCACCAAACATTCCCATTTTATTAAGGTGTATCCATATAAATGTCCCACCCTGTAGAGCAGAGTATCTGTTTATTGACTATGAATTGGCAAGTTGTTTAAAAGTTTATGTAAATACTGGATATTAAAGGTGGTGGTTTAGCATGACTGCCATACATCTCAGCAGGGGGTCAGTAATAGTAGGTGTATTTTGTGTATTTTGACATTTTGTTCCTTTAATAAAAGTAAGCTTCCTTAATGATTTATACATTATTTACAAATGATTCTGTTTTATCGGCCATGCGCTGCCCATTGTTCATCTTTCATTGTTTGTTGAGGCTGTCTATGTGGAGCTCATCTGCAACACATAAAGGATTGAAAAGAAATGCTGGAACATTCAAAACATCTGGATTAACTTTGAAGAACAAAGGATTTCATGCTATTTCTGAATCCACTGATGTTGCTGCTTTTATACCGGTTCTCCTCAGGTATCAGAGGAGATCTAGCTGCAATAATTGCGTACTCCATATGTATAATCATTTACTGTACATCAAAAGCCTACAAGTTGTGTAAATGTGTAGGATTTTCTTTACTAAAATATATATTATCTCGCCATTAAATCTTCATCATTCATCCAACAGGTTTTCAAGTTTCTGCCTTTGTATACAACTATCAACAGTAAATCTATACCATAACTTAGTAAAAAGTGTAATTATATTGATGTGTAAAGGCCAGTAACCTGAGAAAACTGCCCGAACCTGTGACTGCAGTAGTAAAAATATAAAGCAGATCTATACTCACACACTTAACAATATATATAAAATATTTGTTTTTGCCTTACCTCTAAACTGCTACAATGGTGGTGTAGCACACCACAATCCTAAAAATTCCCTATCTGTAGTGATGAGCGAGCATGCTAGGCCGAACAGCTGTTCAACTCGAGCATCACTCTGCTGAGTACGTGTCACCGGCGGACGTCTCACACTTCGGTGTGCTGTATGGACTGTTCGAGGGCGCGTACACAGAGACTGAGATCAGCAGAGCATGGAGGGTGATTTGTTGTTTCAAGGACGCTCTTTGGTGCGCACGGAAACGCATCATCCTCAGGAGAGAGAAGATGTCCGTTGAGGACTGTCGCAGGCTGGTCCACAGCCTGCTCAGAGACTATGACCTTATGGACTCGCTGGAGGAGGTCGAGGAGGACTGAAGAGTTTTTCTCCCTTCCCCACTCTCTCCCTATGTGTGTGTCCTTTCAATAAAGCTTCAGGCCTGTCTTTTCCCCCTCCCTGCACCCTCCTTCCCTTCCCCCATCACACCGTAGCTTTTATTGTTAGGATGTATCGTATTGTTTGAGGTTTACCGTATTCTTACAGGTTTTTTTGTGTGATTTTCATGCTTAGATCCCTGTGTTTAGGATGTCTAGAGTAGAGTAGGAGGGGAGTTAAGCTCGACGTGCGGGGCTTGGAGGGTTCTTCGGCAACGCACGTCAAGCACCTCTCTCCAGTTAACGGGTTATAGTGGGCCCTTATGGTGCCACATAGTCTAGTTGGGGGTACATGCGTGAGTGTAGTATTTATTATGCATGAATGTGTGAGTGGGTGGGCTGTACTGGGCGTGGGGCTTATGCGCTGCGTCGCAGTATGGGCAGGATATTCCTCCCTCGTAAACGGTGTCAATAAAGTATTTTTTTCAATCGAAAAAAAATCACTCTGCTGAGTACAGCGTGTGCTGAGGCGCCATGCACGGGTCTCCGATCCATGTAATTTGCGGGACGGAGACTCGAGCATGGGTCAAGCGACAGATAGGCAGAGAGAGTGTAGTGTGCTCCTAATTTTAAACCAATCCACCTTCATAAACCAGACAGTCCTTTTAGGGACTACAGCCTTTATTTAGCTTGGCACTATACCAGATCCAGTGCTTTTTTTGACATATATTTAGTCCAGTGACATTTTTCAGACCACTTTACAAGGTCCTGTTTTTTTTAGGGGAGGGGGGCATATATAGTCCAGTGACATTTATCAGATCATTATCCAAGCTCCGGTTTGTTTTTGGGGGACATGTATAGTCCAGTAACATTTATCAGATCATTATACAAGGTCCAGTTTGTTTTGGGGAGACAAATACAGTACAGTGACACTTATCAGACAATGATCCAAGGTCTAGTTTGTTTTTTGGGGGAAATATATAGTCCAGTGACATTTTTTAGACCATTATACAAGGTCCAGATAATTATAATATAACTTAAATATAAACTTTAAATTTCTTGCAAACACTAACAAGGAAATTCTCATACTTATTCTTTTGCTGGCAGTAATTATATGATTATAAGAACAAGGACAGAGGCGCACAACCTAGTACAACAAATGGTTAAACAATGTGGAATAGGATAAGATAAAACAAATTGAAACAAAATGAGACAAAAGATACAGACAAGATACTCACATTGAGAGAGGTTTACAAGGGTGGATCTCTCAGGGCCATGTGTTATCAGGAGGACCTCACTTCCTGGTTGGGGATGAGATCACTTCCTGCTTACAGACGCGGGAGGGCTCAATAGGAACAATGGGACAGGTTTCAAGCAGATGCTCTTTTTCAATGAGCATCTGCTTGATTATATCTGCTCCATATGTGTACAAAATACCTATTATTTGAGACATTGCATGGGTATACATTTCAGTCTTGTTGACTATGATCTCTGAGGCTAAGGCTCCACAGCGTTTTGTCAAAGTTACGTTTTCGAATACATTGATGTCGTTTGGGCCATGGATTGTGTCACAGTTTGGCTCCTAAAACATGTTTTTTTTTTTTCGTGCCCCCATCGCGCCTGTGGAGACTGACCGATTGGGGACCATGGGAGCGGTTCAGTCAAATCTAAAAACAAAAACGCAGCGGAGCAGCTCCCAGACTTAAGCCCAGTAACCCCCCCCCCCCCATGGGTTTTGTTGTACAGAAAATCTAGTCTGATGTCAACACAATACATAGACAGGGCTGACTCCACAAAAATGTTGTGTTTTGTTACAATCTAAATGTGTATGGGTGGCTTTAGTTATGCATATTCATATAAAACATCCTCCGTATGTCCACAGGCAATACATGAGCCCCATATGGTAAATTAGAAAAACTCAGGACTATTTGCATTGGTTTTCTAAATTACTTAGAAAAATCAAATTCTGATCATCAGAATAAGCTTTTAGAGTTAAGAGATATATCATTAAGGTACAATGCTTCTTCCCCACATCCTGTCCCCACAAGGGATACAAGCAAAAAGTCTTCAAGAACACTTAAGTCTATTTACTTTGACTTGCAGATATCTGGCAAGCTTAAGGACCCACCAAGCATTGGATCTGAAGGATTTGTGTACTAGCTGCAATGTCCTTATCTAAATGCCCCAGTGGGTTTTTACCAGAGTTGAATTTAAGGAAGATTGTGACCACGAGTCACCTTTAGATCACTCTATACAATTTTCTTTAGATCTACCAACAACTATGTAGTGCCAGGTCCTTTCTGATAGAACACATAGTGATTGGAAGGTATATATCACTACTATCTAGTGCCGGGTCCTCCCTGATAGAATACATAGTGATTGGAAGGTATATATCACTGCTATGTAGTGCCAGGTCCTCCCTGATAGAATACGCAGTGGGTTTAGAAAGGTCCTCATATTACATGGTTTTGGTAGAACAAAAGCAGATTGTATGGAAATTTCCCTTTGATTTTATTGGGGAAAAGGTGTGTCTTATAGTCCGCAAAATACAATACATTATCCCTTTCACATCACCTTTGTCTTTGGACTACACAAAAAACACTGCTTTTTTTTTTTTTTCTTTTTTAAACACCAATATTTATCTCATATTCATATAAATCTGGCAAACTCAAAATGAATCTTAGCAAATGAATTCTTCTCTGTACATGGGAAGACCTTTTAAGGCGCAGGGCCAAAGCAAACTTTTGGAACTATTTCAAATGTTATTTGATTCACTGATAAGCATCAAAGTTATAGATAGCAAAATAAAATTTGTCATTCAAAATGTGTTGTTACAAAAAGGAACATCTCTTTGTCTTTCATTGAGCCAACTAAATGTCTCTATTATGTTGAAAGACAAAACGCATTAAAAACCACTGATTCCAGAAAAGGCGATAAAATGGAATGGAATGTGTCAAGACATGGTTTTGAAGAAGAATGACAGTAATCCCTTTTTATAACACATACCCAGGGATGCAATGTGACCTGACAAGATGCAAACTGATTGGTTCACTTAATCCTGCCATTGTAAGACAACCCTTAAAGGAGAAGTACAAGATTGCCTATCTGACATATAAATATACTCCCTTGTGACCATCTCTAGAATCAAAATTACTCATAAAACTATGGAAAATGCTATAAGTAGACCGCACCAGGTTTTCATAGAAATACAAGTGTCAATATATTCTCTTTGCCTTGATATACCGTGTTTCCCCCATGATAAGCCATCCCCATCAAATACGTAACCCCCCCATTTTTGCCCAAAATGTTAAAAAGAGCCACCCCCCAGCAAATAAGACACTTACCAATACCTGCCCGAATCTCCGATTTGGGTGGTACCATGTGTAACTCTGTGCCTCCGCGTGACTCCTTCAGGGCAAGCTGCAGTGCAGAGAGGAGCAGGAAGTGACTACAAAGGCCCACGCCTCCACGCCAAGAAGGTCAAGCAAGCTGCTGATCCCTGCCGTAATGGAGTATGTTACCCGGCCGTACCAGTAGAACCCAAAAAAGTGAGTCAGTGATTGGGAAGGGGACAATGATTGGCACATAGTAATCAAAAGCTAGCCATACACAGTTGGATTCCGTGGCCGATCGATCACCTATCCGATCGATTCCGGCGATCTCAGCGGGAATCGGAGGTCAGATCGATCGGCCAATTAAGTGTGTCCGATCGTTACATACCACCTTGTCCCACGGATTCCTGGACGATTCCGTGTCTGATCGCTTACTCCACAAATGGCAACTCCCCCTGATGTGTGCAGAATTGGATCAGAAAGACCAACATGTTGGTTCTCTGTCCGATCCAATTCTGGGCCCCCGATCAATCGGACGTGATTGGACGGACAAGGTGGGCTGCACGCGATTCTGGCACGATCGTTTGGCGTGCACGCGCCCGGAATCGATCGTCCCGGAATCCGATGGGAATCCGACACGTGTATGGGGGCCTAAAGGGGACAATGATTGGCACAGAGTGATCAAAGGGGACAATGATTGGCACAGAGTGATCAAAGGGGACAATGATTGGCACAGAGTAATCAAAGGGGACAAGGATTGGCACAGATTCATAAGAAGGGGACAATGATTGGCACAGAGTGATCAGAAGGGGACAATGAATGGCACATAGTGATCAAATAGGACAATGAATAGCTCAGAGTGATCAGAAGGGGACAATGAATGGCACAGAGTGATCAAATGGGACAATGATTGGCACAGAGTGATTAGAAGGGGACAATGATTGGCTCAGAGTGATCAAAGGGGACAATGAATGGCACAGAGTGATTAGAATATAGGCATATTTTGGTATATAAGAAAGTGCCTTATAATCGGGGAAACACGGTATGTGCCCTTTAACACCATAGGCTGTAATTGATTCCCATTTTCTGGTAAGTTCATAGAACATAGAGGAATCATACCTTGTCTATGGGATTGCAGCGTGGATGCACTAAAATGAAGGGGATGTCTCAGCTTTCATGTTTTTATAGAAACCCGAACGCTAACTTGGCAGGCAGCATTCAGCAGACTTTTCACAAGGATGTTTTTAAAATATTTTTTACATTTGTATAGGACAGAAAGTGCCAAGAAAAAAGCATATTTATTTTTTAAGCCCAACATTTACCATTTGAAATAACTAGTTGGCACATAGCAGAAAGACTCCGCTGTGAATTTATCTTAGCTGAGCCAACTGCTTCCTTAAATATTAGATAAACATATGTACCGTCCTAAATACTTTGTCAGCTAACATGTATAAAACTTGAAAAATAAATCAGACTAATAACTTTTAATTGTTGTGATTTTACAAGTTCTTGGGACTAGATCTAGATACGATTTCAAGATATAGTGGGATGAAAAGCGTCAGAGGTTGAGGTGGTATTGTATCGTTTTGTTTTGCATATGTCAGTGAACCAAGAATAAAGCATTGTGGAAAATGTATCCGATGTGTGGAACTTCTACCTTTTGTGCATGCGTATGGAAAGAGCCTGAAAGACGTGTTAAACCACATATTTTTTTCATGTTCCCATCGCGCCTTTGAAGACTGACGGACAATGGGAGAAGTTCAGGCACATCTAAAAAAACGCACCTTAGCTGCTACCAGACTACCCAAGTGGAGCCTCAGCCTAAAGCACATTAACCCCCCCCCCCCCCCCCCCCCCTCATGGGTCTTATTGTACAGAAAATCTAGTCTGATCTCTCTCTAGTCCAGTCTATTAATACAATATCTAGACAGGGCTGACTCCACAGGAATTAATAGTTGAATAAAGGTGGGAATAAGTTAGAACGGGGCAACATTTCATTACATTATAATCCCAATACAGTTTTGCCATGCTGTGAATTTCCCTTCCTTTGCCATCCTCTAAGGGATCAGAACCTATCTATATCCTGTAGTTATGCATATTTACATAGAACAAACTCCATATGTCCACAGGCAATACATGAGGCCCCATATGGTAAATTAGAAAACAACTCCACTATTTCCACTGGTATTCCATATGAATGCCATTTGATGAGACTAGTAAGAAGGAACTAAAGTGGCCAATGTAGTTAGGTTTCCAACAGCCATACCTGACCGCACAAATGCTCCTTTGTCTGGGCAGACACAGACTGAATATCATGAAAGACTACAGTAAAAGTGGATCACCAATAAAGTACACAGACACCATTGTTCTACAATGTTTTGCATTAAGGTTTCGTATAGTTTTCATGGTAAGGTGTCCAATAATGTTTGTACATAGCATGCATTAAGCAAAGTACAGTACAAACACCAAAAACCTTTCAAAACCTAAATATTACATCTAAAAGTAGAAGTGACATCATCTCTGTGGGTAAAAAAGCATGCACAATGGGAGAGAGAAGCAGTGTCTAGTCTTTTACAAACTACAGGAACTTCTTACCTGGATTCAGTAAGATTCAAAGAGGACCTACCACCTTTGTGTCTACTTCCTTATACAGTAACTAGGCTTCTGGTGCAGATCAGGTAAAAGCAAAATACTATCCTGGGCGAACACTGTTACAATCCGGTGACTCTCCATCCCACCAGTGACGTTGTGCTATTGTAGGATTTGGATGCAAGGGGACTGGGGAAGGTACTGACATTTACCTTCTCAAATTTCCTTTCACTTGCCAATCAGTTAAATCTCAATCAGGGCCGGAGTGTCACCAGATTCAAATTGGTAGATGCAGCAAGACCAGTCTCACTCCTCCATCTTACATGCTGGAGGACAGTGCACTCAGGCATGGTGGCGTGGGGAAGGTAAGTATATGTTTTTTTTTATCTACAGGGTTTGCCTGGATGAAGACTACATGTTTGTAAGATATGTGTACATGTATTTTTATGTGTTTCTTTTATTGTTTGTTTAAAACCCTTTTAAAGTACTCACAGGTTACTAAACGTTACTCACAGTCAAGTAAGAGTACACATAAATATATTTTATTTTGGAAATATTAGGTGTATAACTTGAGGTATAAGAATCACCTAATATACTAATTCTAAGACTTCTAATAATAAATAATAATAATAATAATAACAAATAATAATAAATGCAACAAGTTTCCTTATAGTTTTAACTTTAGTAGCAAGGCAGTCTTAGCTGTATCAAGCCAGTTATTTCCTAACCTGCAAAATGAATAACAGCTTGAATCTAATTGTTTGTAGGCTCTGCACACAACTCTGTTTCCTTTTGGTTAATCACCCTAACATGCTCTTAAGTAATTTCCTAATGTCTAGTTTGACATGGCACTTTACCAGCAGTGATCCCATGAATTCATCGGTTCTAATTATTGTAGATTAGCTCTAAAAGATGATAAAATGTTTGAAACAGTATGTAGCATAAATATCCGACAGTTTGAAATATTGTTCACTTATCTTTGTTTTATTTTTTGTTTGAGGAAAGTGATGGCTGTATGGAATTTCTCGGCAAGGGTTTCTTGGTGGTGACCAGAATATACCACCTCTGTAGGCATATTGTGAGATGACTGCAAAGCCCCTGAACGTCACCAAAATTGTTGGAGATGTAGGGAACAGTTGTGTGGGCACTACCAAAAAAAGTAGAGCTCTAGCACAAGTAAATTTTACCTACTTCATAGGTGTCTTGATCCAGGAAAGCCGCTCCTCAATTTGTAAAAACATATACTTATGTTCCTGATGCCACCATCTTTACGATGGCCAATAAGATGGCTTTCAAAGGGTCTTCTAATGTCTATCTGGAAGTCCTTCACTCCAGTGACACCGGAAGGCTACCAACCACAAGAGGACTTGGGAAGTTGGATGTCACAGTGATGTATACCTTCCTAATTCTCCTTACCAGAGATGGTTGAAATATCAGGGGGATAAGGCGCTGGCGGTGTGTGCGGGAAAAGGGATGTCCCCTCTATTAACATGTATATTGTTATACATTAATATGTATATTGTGTACATTTTAAGAGCAGTTGTCATGTCTTAACCCAGAGGGAGATCTCTCTACACATTCCATTTCATATTAATATGTAGTAATTAGTTTAATTATTACATATACAAATAATCATTTTGTGATCAAAATTTCGACTTTAACTCAAGCGGGGGTAAAAATTTTCAGCAAACCCATTTCTGCCCATTACCACCATCTCCACTCGTTACTCCTGGCAGCCTGTAGTGGTGCGACGTCACTAGAGGGCGGATCATTGCAGATCTCTTTTTTTTCAGCTTTTTTTTAGTTTTTAACATTATCCATGTAAAGTAGTGTATGTGGCCACAAGTGCCATCCTGAAGAATATTTGTGATAGATCTGCTATAAGTTCAAAGTCAACTAAAAATTTTGTAATGTTCCCATAACCCTTCTCTACATCTCTAGCAATTTTAGTCATTATACCATGTTTAGGGAGTTTGCAATTAACTCCCAAATCAACTAGTCAAAATATGGCGACCATCTTTACTGGCCTGCTTGTGATATGTGAATAACTTCTGAACAAGGACATTTAAGGCAAGGGCGCCAGGCAGTTTTTGAATTTAAAAACTCACATTAACAATTTAAAAAAAATACTAAAACAATTAAATATTAATTGAACATGTTACAGTTTATATACGATTTTAATGAGTTGGTGTTAATCTAAGGCAATTCAAAAAGAAATCTGTATGGGGGAAAGATTAAGCATCAAACTGCTTTCTAGGAAGTATTTATGCGTAGTCATTAATACTATGGGGTTGTATTGAAAAGACGTAGATCACAAATGGGCCTATTAGTGTAACTATTCAAACTACAGAATCCAACATAATTGCAAACATTAGGAGTAGTCATGTGCATCCATAGCTTACCTGAACGTGAATAGCTGCTTGGGTTGTCTCAATTGTTCTAAGATGAAAAAAAACACTCACAGATCTTTTCAAAATGAAATTACACCCATGCACCATGCCTGTCACTATTTTATTTACATTGCACTGTTCTCAGTGGGATGTAGAAGACAAACTAAAAAATTTTATTGTTTTGGACTTATTGGTTGGTTGCTATGGACGGATACTGTGTTTTTCAGTCAAATACCTCCACAAGTCATTTCCTTAACCCCCTGGTGGTCCAATTTTCTGACCACTTTTCTGTGCCAAAAGCGGGATGAAAATGGAAAGTAGATTATATCAATTTCATCGAAGGATATTTCATTACAGACAGTCATGCAACAAACATCACAATGGAGAGACAGGTGACCAAAGGTAGTAATGTCAAATCACACTCTTGGCCATTCCTATAGGCCTATGTAGTATTTTGTCTGCTAACATTTTGGGATATATATATATACACTGCTCACAAAAAATAAAGGGAACACACAAACACTTCCTAGATCTGAATGAATAAAATATTCTTATTAAATACTTTGTTGTTTACATAGTTGAATGTGCTGATAACAAAATCACACAAAAAATTCTTAATATCAGACCTGAATCTAATTGAGCACATCTGGGACATCATGTCTCACTCCATCCACCAACACCACGTTGCACCACAGACTGTCCAGGAGTTGGGGGATGCTTTAGTCCAGGTGTGGGAGGAGATATCTTAGGAGACCATCTGCCACCTTATCAGGAGCATGTCCAGGTGTTGTAGGGAGGTCATAAAAGCATGTGGAGGCCATACACACTACTGATACTCATTTTTACTTGTTTTAAGGACATTACATCAAAGTTGGATCAGCCTGTAGTGTTTTTTTCTACTTTAATTTCGAATGTGACTACAAATCCAGACCTCCATGTGTTGATAAATTGGATTTCCATTGATCATTTTTGTGTGATATTGTTATCACATTCAACTATGTAAAGAACAAAGTTTTAAAAAATAAAAATGTATTCATTCAGATCTAGGATCAGGTCTTTTTTTGTGTTCTCTTTATTTTTTTGAGCAGTGAATATGGGACAATTGGGTATATGTCATAATTACAATCACATTGACTGGCATAGCCACATAAGGCCTAAATTCTGATCTGCTGGCCGGGTGGCCACTTCCGATGTTCAGTTCACCTTCCATACCTTTAATCGTAGCAGACATTGACCCCTCCCCCAACAGTCAGATGAGACAGTATGGCCAAATTTGCACTTTCCCCACCTATGCAACATAAACATAAAAAGGGCATTTTTTAAAAATATTACATTAAAATAAGTGTGGGGTCCCCTCAGAACATTCCAGACTCACTTTTAGAAGGAGGTCTAGTATTCTCTGTAAAAGAGGGACCCTAAACAGAGTGGGGTCTCCCCCAGAGCAAACCAGACCCCATTTGGCAAGTCTGTAAAGATAGGAAAGGGGGGCACCCCCCATGTCCCACCAGGCCCCATGCCATATATCAATGAAGGGAGGACCCTTTGTTGTAATCCATCTCATTCCTTGAAAGGTCAACTGTCCCACGAAGGGGACAGGCTTTACCTGGAGCTCCACCAATTGGAACTGTATTCAATAGGATGGGTAGCAGGGATCCAGGGGTCCTTTTGTTAAACCCATCCATGCTACCACAATGCCTGGCCCATGTTGTAGGGAAGAGACCTCCCTTATCTTAACAAAGATAATTGGGATATGGCATGAGGCCTGGTGGGACTGGGGGTGCACCCCCTTTCTGTTCATACAGGCTTGCCAAAAGGGGTCTGGTTTGCTCTGGGGGGGGGCACGCTGTTTAGGTTCACCCTTATACAGAGCATATCAGATCCTATGCCAACAAAGGGTCTGATATGCACTGGTGGGGGGGGGGGGCACTCCAAATCATACCAGACCCCTTGCTAAAAGACCCCCACTTAATTGAAGACAATGGCAGTATGCGAATGGTAGGTATTTGTGGAAGTTCGGTCCAACAGCTCAGCCGATGTACGTCTATCACAATATCACAATCTAACCCTACCACCCTAGATAGTATGCACTATTTTCTATCGATGCACATATTGTTTTGTCTTTTGGGCTAAGATTTGACACTGATATATAAATAACTTGGTATTTCCTGCTGAGTTTAATTACTCCTCACGCAATCATTTGATTAGTTGATGAGTAGTGTACGAAAATAGCGGTGTTTGCTTTCTTCAGTTTGCTTACACAATCCACATGCAATCAGAAATCTGCAGATCACAAGATAAAAAAATCTAAATGAGTAATTCTAATACCCAGCAATTTCCTTATTATTCTCATAGCAGGCTGTTCCTATTCAAACACTGGTCAATTAATACTGGTAATGTGTAGAGCGATCATTTATTGCTGTGCCGTGTATGCTGGAGCTGGACTTTTTCATTCTCTTTTTTTCTGGTGGCAGCCAAGGGTAATGGTGTCATTGTACATTAATGTAGCCATCACTCTGTCACAAATAACTGTCACTGCATTCAGCTGTTTTCCTTCAGTACTGTACAGAGCCCTATACTGGGGCTGCTGCAAGCAGGGAAAATGTTCTCTGATAAAAAAAAGGTGTCAGATAAATATGATTTGACTGTATTAACTGTTTTTTTCTCACCAAAGCTCAGCTATCCTTTGCTCCCATCTGTACCATTGGGTAGCTATAATTACCGAGGTCCTTTGTGTTCCAGACTCCTGTTCCTATGTACAGTATTTCTTTATACACACAAGTTGCCAGTTCAACATAGATCCCTCAACTATCGTTCTTTATATGAGCCTGGAATACATTCAATTTGACCCCCTCCCTTGCAGTACAATTATTTTTGGTTGTTATTGTTTATTGTCCCTAGTGGTATGCCCTTGCCACTTTTTATCAAAAGTGAGGTTCCTCCCTCTTTACATCTCTGATTTATTGATGACATTGGGAATGTGAGGAGGAAAACCGACAGTGCCTCATTAGCATGAAGGTCAATGGTAACCCCCACCCCTAGAGGCAGACCATTCAGTATTACTGCAGAAGGATGTTCAGTATCGCCACAGACTTGCCATTGAGATGTCCAACCCTGACATCTGCACATGTCCAGGACAGACGAATTCTCCTACACCATCAAGATTACCTACCGTGACAGCTGCAGATAGCCGTACTATTTTTGGGGGGTTACAGGGTTCAGCCCATGGGCTTCAGGTGTTAAGGTTAGGGGTTTGGGGAGATTTTAGGGTTGTCGGGTGGCGCTTGACTTTGGTGGTGAGCTTCAAGGCTTAGGATAAGGAGCTTGGTTAAAATAAAACAAACCTCCCCAGTTCCCTAACCTTCATCCGTGTAACCCTCTAACCCGAACCTTAACCTCCCCCAAACACCTAACCTTCACACCCGAAGCCCATAAGCTGAACCATGTAACCCCCAAAAAATATGGCAGCATATCTGCAGCTTTTTAAAAAAACATTTAAGCCCTCTGCGCAACCTACACCCAGTGCCAAAAAGTGAGCGCACAAAGTGAACCACACAATAACACACGAGATCTAGACATCCCATGATTAGTTTCAATATCATACCTGATGATGCAGGACGAAGCAAGCCCAAGACTATGTACTTTTACCATGACTTGACTTTAATTTTGCATCCATATCCACAGATTTGAAACTTTTTTTTGGAAACCTGAACATGTATGGAAATGTCCTTGCCTAATACAAATTGCCATTTGCTACTAAAAGCCAAAAGCCAAGCCATCTACCTGAACAACACATTATACATTTTTCTGCTTGCAGTTAACTGGTGCGCTGATCTTATATTCTTCAGTTTTATTTGAGAGCTTTTAATTCATATAAAATATTCAGTGTCTCCTAAAACACAAGCCCAGCTGGAGAAACATTTTTACTGCTCTTACTGCAAAAATAAGTCCATTACTTAAAACATCAGTTCCAATAATCAGAGTGATGGACAGACTGGTGAAAGGACCGGTTTCTTTCAATGTCACTGACATTTATAGGCAATATAATAATACTCCTAGTTAGTTCTGTACATGTACATATAATTTCTCTAAGATAGATAGAAAGACAGATAGGTTTAGAGATGTTTTTCCTCGTAATTTCAGTTGACAGTTGCATCCTGGAAATGCGGTCACATTCTGCATCTTGCCCTGTCCTAATTTCATCCTCCTGGTCCCCTGATGCTTTCCCTCTACTGCTTTGCTCCTTCTCTGAGTGCCCACCTGTAGTAGCTGAAGTATTCCCATGCACATTTAATGAAACAACATATCCCTATGGTTTGCTGTGAATTCATAGTACCTAGTATATCCCTAAGTATCTCTTATAAAGTCTGGGTGCCTTTTGTAGAATAAATGTGATTTTATAATAAAGTCTTATCTGTGACCCCCTAATTCCCTCTTTATTACAGTTTTGCACCAGCCTGTGCTTTCTTGATCCTCTGTGGGCACAATCCCTGATTTCAGTTCTGCTTTAACCCCTTGTAAAAAAGTTAGAGTCTCTAACTTGCAGGAGTACAATTAGGTCAGTGGAGTCTCCATGCAAAGCATCGGCTAAGCTGGCTGAGCTCTCTGACAGCAGAGAGATCTCCTAATTTGAAAGATAAATGTTGAAGATGCGTTGTTGACCAAGCCCTGGTATAGCTTGCTTTACTGCAGAATACCTTCCTCATGTTATGTTCACAAGGAGAAAATTACTTGAATGGGTGACAACACTTCATCTGTAGATAGAAGCACACTGGAAGTCTATCAGATCAAAAGGTAACCCAGTGGCGTCACCTGTCCCAGAAAACCATAATGTCATGCCATGTGTAATATGTCGGCGCTATAAATACAAAAGAATAATAAAACTTTAATGGCAAGCTTGTAGTAATATATGTGCCAAATTGTGTGTGTGTATAAATTTATATATATTGTGGGGGATCACACTCAAATGGGTGCTCTCACAGCAGTAATCTTGGTGTATGTATTTCAGCCACAACTTATGCATGAGACCATGGTCAGCAGGCATCTCTAATGCCCGATGGTACCAAGAACCTTTGTACACATGATGTCGTATCCTAAACTCTTTTATGGACTATTGATTAAAATGTACCTTTTATGAATACGTTAGTCTGATCACTGAATGGTTACCTATGATCGATTATTCATCCTCATACCATTTGTTTCTGTGATCTTTATTTGAGTATTTAGTTTACATTAATTTATAATTACCTTACTAGGTGGCCTCAAAGTCCCTATACCTCGCTCTATGTGAGGAACAATACACGATTAGAGAGCTAGCTTTTAGCACTCTTCTAATCCTTTGCTAGATATATAGTTTGGGATGTTGGCCACCGTTATTTGACTGAGTGATTTATTCTATATAGTAATCTACACAATTATTTTCCTTTTAGGGCTCCTGCCCACGTTTATTTGCACACAAACAGTCCAAAGCAAAGTCACCCTCACAGGGGTAAATATAAGCCAAACGAAAAAACAGTCCTGAAAATGCCAAGCCTCCTGGGTTGGCACGGATCCAACAATGGTACCTTTCTGTAGAAACCTTACTGGTCTGCCTCCTAGCAACCACCAGCATGGGCCCACACACTCCCTGTGTGCCCTGTATTTGCTGCACCCAGCAGCACTGTCTCCAACCACATTGGGAGCCCTGACTTAGTGGTGTCAGTCCCTTTTTGTGGAGACACACCTGGCTCCACTCACCTGCAAACAGGTGTTAACTGTTTAGGGGACCCTAAATTCCATCCTCTCTATCCTAGAGTCAAGGAGCCCTTTAAGAAAACAAAACAAAACACATTCAGCAACCTAATTGTGCTGGGCAATGATATCCTGGACTTCTTCCAGGATACCACCAAATGGTCCATACACACAGTGACAGATGACTAGTCTGTCACAATATATATATGTATTTCGGTTCAACATTGCCATACAATTTTGACACCCTTATTACTTGAGACACGACATATATGCCACTATGGAATTATTATTATCTGGTATTTATTTAGCACCAACATATTATGTAGTGCATGACACCATGGTTTGCCACACCAAATGTGTCAGAGGGCAATCACCAGTGCTGGCGCTATGAGCCAGGCCCCGTAAAGTCAGATCTGTGTGCCCCCTACCTGCACCTGCCTGACCTGTTCCCCCCTGCCCATTCCTACCATGCTCTGGCGCCGACCCTGGCAATCACATACAATTAGACTGAAATATCGTTCAGTCATGGATACGCTGCAACATTAATCTACCTCCATTACATAGGGATGCCTAGAATGCACAATATGTGCAGCCAGGGACACAGGGCATGTGCTATAACTGCTTGCTGTGGCTCTTGAGTGAGATTGGAGTCCTCTTGCTTTCTTGCAAATCCTTTAGCCCTAGTTAAAAAAAAATATATATCTTTGGTTGAAAAGTTTGTGTGTTTTTTTTAATGAAATGGTCTGATACAGTGCTAATTGCAACCCGCACAGTGGGCTAGTGACACTGAGGTAACCATATCTGGATATCTTTAAATATCTGAACCTGAAGACTTGATATTTTCAAAGCAACAATTAAATATAAATGATAAAGCAGAACACTTTAAATAAATATGATACCAAAATGAGCAATGTTTATCCTGTCCAACCTGTGTCCAGTGAATGCAACGTTGTTTTGGGATTGGTTGACCCCTGCCTTGCTGATGATCCCAAATAATTGAGCAACCTATGATTATCCATTCACAGCTCCTCACATTGAGTTCCTAGAATTAGACTTGTATCCACAGTGGTATCTGACAGGAATAGGCAAACATCAGAGAGAACATGGGATTGCAGCATTCAGAAATTAAGACCGCATGCTCGTTGCCGCTTCACTACACACATGTACACATGTGATTTATTCATCTAGAACATAATGAATGGAGTGATAAGGAGCAAGTATGCGTGAACTCAAGCAAACCGTACATTCATCATATGTGCATGTGAATTGAATGTGACGCAGCCAGTTTTTCAGGGAAGGCTGCGGAACAGCAGAATTCGCCGCGCATCCCAAAAACATTCCAGATGCTGATTTATATAATACACAAAGTGGGATGTTGGTATGAGCTGGGTGCCCTGATAGCAGGTTACATAGTCTATTAAACAGTAAAGAGCAGTAATCAACCTTCACATCATGGTTGGGATACCCTTACCCAATTGTTCAACGGCACAGAAAAAAGAATACCGTCATGTAGGGACTGACAATAACACCCATTGTTTCCAATATTACAGCTATAGGTATCACAAAAAATATTATATGTATATAACACTGGATTGAAAATTCAGATAAAAAGATGCCTAGAAATAGGCTCTCAATATGTACATACTGTATAATGTTGCATTGTCGTTTGGGTCAACATGTTTTGCCCTTTACAGGGCTTCTTCAGGATACAATGTATCAATATAGTATGTGTGCTGCTAATTAAGACCAGAGGGACCCTCCATGCACCAAACTATGAGGGGAGACGAGCAAGGACCATCATGTACCATAGGACGCCCTCCCAAACTGGATGGACCCCGATAGGGGTAACAGACCAGACTGAGCATCTAGGAGCCAACGAGAATATCCCGTAGTTGCTATCCAGGTCCAGATTCTGCAATTTGAGTGCTACTGAATCCCCTTTTGTGGGAACGCCTTTGGCACACCCAGTTTGTAGAGGTCCGTAGCACCCTTTTATAGGAGACCGCTTGGACCTGAATAGCAACCAAGGTATATTCCTGATGGGTCCTGAATGCTTGGTCTGGTCTGTTACCCCTGCCATCAGGGTCGCTCCTGTAGGAGTGGGAGTCCTAAGGTAAATGGTGGCCCCTGCCCATCTCCCCTTATAGTTTGGTGCTTGGAGGGTCCCTTTGGCCTTAATAAGCGGCACACATACTATATTGATACATTGTCTGTGTCCTGAAGAAGCCCTGTAAAGGGCAAAGCATGTTGACCCAAGCAACAATGTGACATTTTCTTTTATACAGTATGTACATATTGAGCACTTATTAGTGTGTATATATAATGTATATTATGTATAAGTGTATATAAATTGGATTTTTATTTGTGATATCTATAGCTGTAAAAAGTCCCTACATAAGGGTATTCTTTTTTCCGTACGTAGTCTATTTACAATGCAGAGACTCATTTCCTGTATCCTCTGGAGACACACAGATAACAGAATAGATATGGTAATCCAGGACCGAAACAGAAGACAGGTTTTTTTTTGGAAATATATTAACCATTAAACTTACAGATCGTCTTGTAGATTAGGAAGAAGTAGTGTGATCGCCTCCTTAATGTCTCATGCTTCAAAAGTATTAATTGCTGTAATAAAATTGTCATCCTTCCTATCCAGCTCAAGTTGTCTTAATTCTAGAGCCAGCCGGAGTCTTAACGTTTGAATATTTAATAACTGTTTGATAACTGAGATCTGTCCAGATTTTTATTAGGCAGCTGAGAAATGATGAATGAACATGAAGAATCTTCTCTTTGGAGATTTTTGTGTGAGAACCAAGTTTGCTTGGCTCAAGCCACATCTTATCACTGTATCTATGATTATCTTATGATGATCATATGTATAACAATGCTATCCTAAGTGAACACTATGAGCATTAAAAAAATATGGAGAACGTTACATATAACAAAAGGAATTTGGGTCCTGACCGCCAAAGCTGGCAATCTAATCACCAGGAATTATACAAGTTGTAGATGGTGAAGCAGGATCAGACAAGTAATGAATAGAAGATTTTAATGAAAATGTATAAAGTATCCATGAAGCTGACATCTGACATTGAGCTTGTGTATATTCATACAAAAATGTAGGAACACTAAAGGCTCCCATACACGGGCGATTTTTCACTTGACTTTTGACTGATAAATCACAGACAAATCTATCAAGTTCTGCCCACCCTGAACGATCGACCAAACTTAATCAGAATCAACTAAAAATTGGGTCGGACATTAAACCAACATGTTGTTTTTTTTCAGTCAATCGTTTGGCAATCAGAGTACATTGGTGAACCCATAGCTCCCTATGCAGCAGCCTTTCCGATCTATGGATTTTGTGGAATCTGCCATTTTGGAGATCGGCTCATGTCCAAATCGCCCACAAATCAGATTCCCAAGGTGGTGTTCCATTGAGTCCAGATCAGATCAATCGTCGATTCCATGATTGTCTGGAATAATCGGATCGGGAATCGACCCGTGTTTGCTACCTTAACAGCTTACCTACATTTTACTTCACTTGATCTCTTCTCTGCCATGTTCTACATTACTATACAACAGTGGTTCCCAAACTGTGGGACAGGCCCCCCAAGGGGGCGTAGGCATACTCCAAGGGGGGGGTCCAGCTAGGGAGCTGAGAGAGGAACATAAATTAAGCCAACCAAGGAGGAACTAGAGGCACACAGTAAGTAGCATGCATGTAATGTGTCTTTTTTCTGAGTTTCTGTGTGTGTTTATCTCCATGGAAATGATTCTTGTCTCTGCATGGTTGGAGTGTGTTTGCCGCACTGTCAACTGACTGATAACTAGAGTTGTTTTTTGACTAGTTGATTTTGTGAGCTTGTGGGTTCTGCATTAAGGTGGTTACTTTCTTTTTTTTTCTTTTTGACAGAAGTGATTTAAGCGCTTGAATAGGCATTTTCTAGGCTTTCACACAATTATGTAACTTCTGGAAAAAAAGCTGGAAATGCTCCAAAATCACCCCTGGACAGAATGGGGGCATCAAACCCAGCTCTGGATGAACGTCCATGTGAACCAAACCTTAATGTAGCGATGAACTGTAGGGAATGACCAAAAGTAACCCCTGGATGGAGACCTTGTTTTGACGGATTAATAGCTTTATAATTCATTGTATGGGCAATGTCTAATATAATCATAATATTGGACAATGGATTTGTTAAATGATTTGTTGAGAGATTAAAGCTAGCCATACACAGTCGGATTCCATGGCCGCTCGATCACCCATCCGATCGATTCCTACGATTCTGCTGGGAATCGCAGGTGTGATCGATCGGCCAATTAAGAGAATCCGATCGCTGCATACCACCTTGTCCAACGGATTCCGGGACGATTCCGTGTCCGATTCCATCTCCGACTCCACCTCACAAATGGCAACTCCCCCTGATGTGTGCAGAATCAATCTGATGGAACCAACATGTTGGTTCTCTGTCGGATCCGATTCTGAGGCCCTGATCAATCGGATGCGATCGATCGGACAAGGTGGGCTGCACACGATTCCGGCACGATCGATTCGCGTGCACGCGCCCGGAATCGATCGTGCCGGAACCTGGTCGGAATCCGACCCGTGTATGGGGGCCTTAAGATGGGAAGACATTTTTGCTTTACAATATTTATGAGAAATGATGAACCACAGGGTTTTGGTTGGGATCTGTTATGGACCCTAATAGTATTTTCAGGAATTTAGTATATTTTAGACTAAAAGGGTAACAAATCTTCATGAAGTGGGGCATTAGCAGCTATTCCATCAGAGCACAAACAAGATTATGATTTATGTCTGACATTTACGTGGATAGTATCATAGATTGCCTTCTACCAAAAAAGTGCAAGAACATCTGTTACGTATGTGCACCTAGTAGTACAATATCCCGGACGGGAGGAGGGGGTTGGGGAACAGTGTATAATATCATAATATAGAGTACTCAGAATCTGATGAACTGCAGAAAGGTCTTCTCAATAAAGATGGACTTCTCTTCTCAAAGAGATGGACAGTGATCACCAAAGAGGGAAATATCAGAGTATTTATTTTTTGATTCTTGTTTAATATGTCCTGGGGACATAATTGCTTTCTAAGCTGAATCCACTTATATCTTTTATAATGTAAGAGTATGGCCAGCTTTTTTTTTTAGCTTTGGCTAGGATGGGAAAGGATTTGGACCCCGTTGGGTTTTACTGCTCTTTATCGCTCAGTTGGAGGGATTTCCTCTTAATTGTGGTCACCTTGACAACAGTTATCACAAGTGAAGGATAACCTGCAACCCGCTTACATTTAATTCTCCCTCATAGACATATAACAGGAAGTTCTAATCCTCACCCTCTCTATTAGTGATGAGCAGCATAGGCAATATCCGTATTTGCAAAATATTGAAACATTTTCGCCTAATATTCCTTAAATTCATTAATTCTACAATTTATGATCTTCAGTGATTATTACCTTCATTGTGCAAATCGGCAAACGCAATGAATGGTACTTTCCCCACATTACCTTTATTATCCCTATATAACCTACACTGACAGCCTATCTCTAACTAACTATCTGAATTATAAATATATGAGCTAACTAAAGCTAGCCACACATGGTTCGATTTTAGCGTTCAATCTGTGATTTTCGATGAGAAAGCAATCAATTGTAAAAAAAAATCAATGCGCTGCCCACATAGTACAATTTTTCTCAAATCGTCGATTGAAAAGTGATCGGACAGGTTGGAAAATTTTGCTCGATTGTACAATCATCGAACTACATTCCTTGCAGCTTTTTTTTTGGTTGATTTTTTTGGCTCGATTTTTTGATCGATTTTTTGGCTTCATTTGTGTGGCTACTTCCCTTTAACTTCCGATTGAAACTAAAATCGTAAGAGGAATTCAATCAATGATTTTTGATTACTCCCCATGTGGTGTACACCGATTAAATTAAAATCGACTTTCGATTTTTTTGATTGAACTACAAAATCTAATTGAACTTCGATTGAACACAAAATTGAACCATGTGTGGCTAGCTTTACTATCTAATGTAATGGAATAAGGAACAGCAGATGACTCAGCAGAGGACAGATCACAGCAACAACCCTCCTCTCTCTCCCAGAACTGCGCAACACAGCAGAAAATGGCTCCTGGGAATTTTTCATATAAAATAAATAGTAGGGTACTTTTCTATTGGTTACTCGGGCTGTTGCTAAGCTCAGACAATGATATATTCACGATAATGAAGATAAAGCACTATATTCTAAAACTTCAAGAATGCTTGAAGTGCAGATATTCGCTATAAATGTTAGCGATTAGAATATTCAGGAGCAACACCACTCTCAATTACTGGGCTGAGTGTATAAATTTAGCACAAGCGAAGCTTTGATGTGTGTTGTTTGAGTTCCAATTGCTTAATACAAAACCAATATGACATCCCATGTAGTGTATGGGAAGCGTCATGATTAAAATATAGAGGAAGAGGGTGATTAATAGTATAGTCTGGGTGAGAAAACACGTATGTATTTACTTTTGTATTGTAGAACAATTCTGGTCACAGAGGTAGGATTCCGTGATAACAAAGATCATTATATTTTGGAATCATTTCATATGTATTTTATGTATGTATTGCAGTACAGTTAGAAGATTTCCCAAATCAACTGTGACCCATGTCTGCCTACCCAAACTCCAGCCAAAACCTCTTATTAGAGGTAGGAGAAGTATAGGAAATAGTTATAATAATATCCATTGTTACATAATATTGCAATTCTATTTGCATACCAAAATATTTGTCGTGGGACTTTAGTAAAAATGTTAAGTTGTCTATGGAGTGCTGGCTTAGTGTAGTAATGGATATTTAATGGAGCCACCGTTGGCTGAGCACACATCGCATTGTGCTGGCAGCTGGAGTAAGTGCAGAATGGATCATTGACTTTGAGAATTAAATTTCTGTCTGGAGCCCACAATTGAGGTTTTCTCACATTCTTTGTCCCTGTAACGCTAAAACAAGCTATGATACAAAAGATGCAACTCAGGATTAAGGCCCCTATACAGGTAGCGAGCCGCGGCCGATTTTGCCACCGACTTATGTGCGTGCACGGGTGTCCACATGGGGCGACAGATCCCTGTCACCTCAAAGCTTAGTCGGCCAGAGAACAGACATGTCCCTAAATCTCTGGCCAATGCCATTAGTTTGTCGGCCAGAGAACAGACATGTCCGTAAATCTCTGGCCAATGCCATTAGTTTGAATGGGGACTGGCATCCCTGTTCAAACTAAGTGTGCACAAAGGGTGCCCACCGATACTGTGAGCAATGGAGTGCAGCGTCATCACGTTGCACGCCACAGCTCATGATGTCGCTTCCTGGTGGAGGTGACTGTACCCATTGACTATCCATTGGCATATTTCCTACAAATCCTGAACTCTCTGGAATGGCACAATGAGAAGATCAGTGGGCATCCAGCCTAGACTGCATGTGACAAATAATTGCTGTACCTTTGCATTCAGTAGCGAGTTGCGCTGATCTCATTTAGAATTTTATTTCTGTCAGACTCACAATAAACTCTACTTTTATTAACCATGGAATGTCCACATTGCCTGTACAGGTCCCCACACATGTATCGAGTGGGGAATGACAGATGAGCTGTGCAGACCAGAATGATGACATCATCACAAACTTTGGGCACCCGCGATCAACGGCTGATTTTGCCACCGACAAAATCAGGGCGCTGCTTGTTGTGTGTGCGGACCCTATGTGTCCAACTGGCCTTTAACCAGGGATAGTAAAACTTAGTTAGGGCCCCCATACACCTGTCAGATTTCCTTTAGATCTCCTTTTGTTTTACCAAAACCATGTAATATGAGGCACTTTCTAAACCATCAAGTTTACCTGTGTTCAATCGCAGAGGACCCGGCACGACATAGTTGTTGGTAGATCCAAAGGATATCTGACAGAGAGATCTAAAGGTATATGGCCAGCTTTAGGGATTTTCTCACGAGATCCCAATATGGAAACCCAACACCCCCCTCATAAACAAACTGACATGACAACATGAATAGAAGTAGGACTGTCAAGGGATGAACTGTTATTCCCGGGTCACACAAAAACCAGGAGATATCCACCCTTTACTGAACTCTGAATGATGACTTGAATAATTTGCCCCAAAACTCATACTTCTGTAAAGGGTAAATGCCCGTAAATCTGGGTGATGATTATGTATAGCAATATAAATATTGTGAAACCAGAAGCAGGCTGGTCCCCACTTCTCATGTTTGGGATCAAATAAAGCACCAGTGTTCAGGAGACTATACTGGTACTGAAAATGTAAGATGGGTTCAGTGTCACATATTTTTTCAGGGAGATATGACTAATCAGCATTTTTATCACTTTTATGTCACCGCTCCCTCTTCTAATGAGAGGACTGACTTATTTAGATAAAGAGGTTGGCCAGCTCTGGTTACTACTCCTCCCCCTGAGATTGAAAATGTTTAAAAACATTCTAGGCCTTTTATTTGATGTAACATGGAGGATAACATTGCCGCTTCTCCACACTTTCAGACCCCAAAACTATCGGCAAATCCAGAAACATTCAGAATCGCAGCGGGCTCACTGGGGATAGGTGAGTAGAGAGTGAGTGAGTTTGTGGGGTAAGAAAACTTACCCCAAGCTACACTTGGATCAAACACTCAAAAGGTTCATCTTTAATGCTTACTGATCCCAAATTTTCTGGATTTCGAACTTGTTTAGACTCTAATACAAGTTTCTTTAGATCTACTGTGATAAAGTTATGATCAGTGTGAAAAGTATTCTTTTAATTGCCCTGACTCTCTTTTCACTGCTGTGCCCTTAAGGTGAAACCACTGCTCGCGTTTCCCTATTAAATAAGGTAGCTATGTTTTGAAGAGGAGAAGAGTCCATTGGACATATACAATTATTATAAAAGTAGCTACAAACTCTGCTCTCACAGATTTTCCAGGAACTCTGAGAAACCTGTGATCTCAATTATTAGCACAGCAGTGGTGAAGATGTGGTTAGGGACGGAAAATGTCACCAATCATATTGCAACCTTTTAAACCCACAACATCTCTATTTATTCTAACAGTCTTACAGCGCTTTGTTCAATAATCTACTCCGGTAAATTACTCCATTGTGATGTTCCCATTTAGCACCTGCTGGCTTTACATACGCTGGCAGTAATTGGGTTAATTGTCTGCTTTCACAGATAGCACATGATGACATTTTTATCTTTCATTTAAGGTCATCATCATTGTTATCAGCAATGCTTTGGCAGCTTGAATTAGAAGAATTGCAGGCAAGGCTTTGCTGACCCACTTCTTTCTGCTTAAGGCCAATGGCTATTGAATCATTTTTCAGGCAATGTGCAACATGCAGCCAGATGGTTGCTTCAGAAGACATACATTGTGCATGAAGATCCTCCGCTGCTTCTTGCTGTAGCTCAACCTCACGACTGGCATTCATTTTACCTGCTGTTCTGTCTCTGCCTAATTAATGTTATTTTGTACAGAGGCATTTTTTATATAATATGCTCTCCCACCTCCTCCTTTCATGCAAAAATCTGTGGATATCCTACCTCATCTCGCCATAGCAGCCTCAGGCATTTATTTAACAAATCGGGAACACTGGTACCATATTAATACTTGTTAAAACTGCCCAGCGGCAACGTGAAACATTGCAGCACTAATTTGAAGACCAAATGCGTTTGTGTTATTTGTGTCTTTTTAAATAAATTTCAGACAGAAACAATAGAAAGAAAAGCTTGGTCTATCGGCTGTGACCATGGATACAGATCAATGCATCTCTGACAAAAAAATCTGTATATTTTCAATTAGAATCTGTAAATCATTTAAGGTGTTTCGTACATGACGATACCGTAAGTGAAACGCATAAAAATTTTTTTGAAGATGGCAGAAATGTTATTTATTTATAAAGCTGCAGTAAATTACCTATGAGACTTGTTATAGGAAGAGTGACCTTTAGGCTCGGGCTCTACTATGTCTTTTTCCAGCGTTTGTCGAATGTTTTGATGAGAATGAAGAAGACACACAGAAGCACTGCCCATTCAGAGTAATAGGTCTATGACGTGCCTGTCTGTACACCCACCGCGTCTAGCAAATAAAACTAATTTTTTATTTGCGAGACAGCATCATCCCACGTCTATTCAATGGATACACCCCGTTAATGTGCACATGGCTGCACACTGCGGAGATTACCCACCCAAGGACTGGGGTCATAGGGAGGGCAAGTGTCAAAAGACATAGTGGAGTAGAGCCCTAAAGCTAGCCATGTCAACATTTGCTCAATCGATCGCTGCCATGTGCGCATCATACAAATTATACCTGTGCTCCATAGTACCATTGTAAATTAATCTTAATACCTAGAAACCCCAATTTTACCATCATTTCCAATAATTGTTTGATCAATTTCGATCTCTTTTGGTCGATCATACTAGGTGGGCAGGAATTGATTTTTGTTCGATCCACTCGAAAAAATTGAACGGTTTAAGGTGATCAAATAAAGATATCAAACTGTACATGGCCACTGTTAGGTGTCATCTAATGCCACAATTTTTACACCTTTCTTTAATGCATCCATTGTAGTCAAGAAAAAGCCATGTCTGGACAATTAAACAGCTGAATAAATAGTTGAGGGTTTTTTTTACTAAAAAGTTCCTTACCAGAAATGTAGGCTGAAACATTTTTCCAAAAGCTTTCAAAACACCTCATCATGGTGTTCAATCTCACCTTAATAATACACCCCAAAAAAATAAATAGGAAAATCTACTTCACTATGAGGAGTATGGATATACTAATCATGCGCAATTGATGCATTTAAAGGCCCCCATACACGTGTCGGATTCGTGTCGGATTCGCACCGGATTCCGGCACGATCGATTCCGGGCGCGTGCACGCGAAACGATCGTGCCAGAATCGCATGCAGCCCACCTGGTCCGATCGTTCGCGTCCGATTGATCAGGGGCTCAGAATCGGATCCGACGGAGAACCAACATGTTGGTCTTTCTCATGCGATTCTGTCCGGATCAGGGGGAGTTGCCATTTGTGAGGTGGACAATCGGACACGGATCCGTCCCAGAATCCGTTGGACAAGGTGGTATGCTGCGATGGATACTCTTAATTGGCCGATTGATCACACCTGCGATTCCCAGCAGAATCGCCGGAATCGATCGGATGATGAATCGATTGGACATGGAATCCGACACGTGTATGGCTAGCTTTAAGCGGGGAAAAATGTGGGGCTGATTTATTCCTCACCCAAAATTTTTATAGAAATAAAGGATTTTAAAAAGTATCTTATTTAATCCATTTAATTGTTTAGTTGCATTACTTGAATCTCCCAGTATTTTTAAATTGGCAATTGATAAAAAAAAATCCACATGTTGTAAAATGTTACAAAAAACCAGGGTGATCTTATTTTGTTCATATGACAGTATACTTCCAATATAACTTGGAACTAATACAAGATATATTATTTATAAAATGCATTAAAAATGTACTTGATGGGATAGAGCATAGGTGTCAAACTCTGGCCCAGGGTTTGCCCCACCCAGCAAACATATTTGGCCTGTTAGATCTACTTTTATGGCAGCCCTTGTACCAGAAAAGCTGGCCATACACCTTTATCTTACATTACATCTCTCTGTCAGATATCCTTTAGATCTACCAACAACTATGTAGTGCCGGGTCCTCTGTGATTGAACACAGGTAGACTTGATGGTTTAGAAAGTCCCTCATATTACAGGATTTTGGTAAAACAAAAGGAGATCTAAAGGAAATCTGACCAAGAAATCTCAAGGTGTATGGGGGCCCTTATTCCTTGAAAGATTATTGGCCTATAGATTATAGTATTGGTTACAATACACATTTGCCAGACGACTTTGATGGTTTAAAAAGTCCCTCATATTACATGGTTTTGGCAAAACAAAACGAGATCTAAAGGAAATCTGACCGAGAAATATAGAAGATGTATGGGGGCCCTTACACTTACTGCCCCTACAACTTCCCACTATGGGAGCAGAGAACTATGAGTCCTGGCTTCTCAGCGATGCGTCCAGTGAGCCCCAGCTGCCTTGAGTATTACGGAATCCTTAGTTATCTAGTGAGAAAACTGAGGCAAAATGAGTGCAACTGGTAGGGGAGCTGCAGGAATGACAGAGCTGGGTACCAGGATTGGTCTGGGGGAAGGCAAAGTACACACATTGATGGAGGCACACCTGAACTACACACTTGTATGCACTGTACAGTTTATATGAAGTCTACATCTGCCTCATTCCTGTGTGTACAGTGAGTGTGTCGTTCAAGGGTGTCAAACTCTGACCCATGGGTCTACAGTGTTAATTAAATATTCAATTAAATAGTAAGTTTGGGCCACTTCTTTGTCCTAGTTTTAAAATTTGTCCCACTGTGTATTAGAGTTTGACAACCCTAGGTTAGAGGGAGGTGGTTTTGCCCAGAAATGGCCTTTAATATCCATCAGCGCAGGAAGAATGTTTAAAAAATAGAACTTTTTCAAAATGTGTGTCCGTACATGCACTGTTTTATAAGAAGCGGCAATATATGCCCCGGCGTGACTCGGTTTAAATTTTCATGTCAGTATGAATTCAAATTCATTTTTCGGAAAGGTCATTTTGGGCATTGATTACTTTGAACTAATATTGATTCTGCAAATACAGATATGTTTTAAGACAAATACAGAACGTTTCATTTTATTTAACTGCTTCTATTTCTAAAGTGTCACAATGTAATCAAATCTTAAAACTTCTAATTAATAGATGTTCAGAATTCTGAAGCATTCGCCGTGGAAAAGTAAATTACATTAAATAAATTAACACAGCTGGGAATATGTTTAAGTAATTAAACATTGACAGCAAAGGCTTCCTATTGAGTTAATGAAATAACTAGTGATCTGATCTATTTGGACTAATGAAAATAAGTCCAGGGCCTCTATTAGGAGCCTCAAGCATCATTAGGTTTCTAGTGTGAAATCACCATGTTCCAGAATGCTTGTACATTGCTAAACCAGATAAGGGGGTTATATAGCAAGGCAAATCAATGAGCAATGGCAGTGTATGGTGCAATCTACAAGTTAAGCTAGCCACACATGGTACAATTTTAGCGTTCAATCAACGATTTTCTATGAAAAAAAGATCGTTTGAACGTTAATCGATGTACTGCCCACATAATACAATAGGCGTTCATTGTATGAGTTTAGTAAAATCGTCGATTGAAAAGTGATCGGACAAGTTGGAAAATTTTGGTTGATTCATCAATGATCGAACTACATTTCTGAAAGTGTTTTGTTTGTTTCGATTCAATCATCTCGATGTGCGCTATTAACATATGACTACTTCTTGGGAAAAAAAAGTTCCTGTTAAAAAAAACATTAATCCAATCGACGATTTTAGATTACTTCAATTTCAGTCGAAATTGTTCAATTATCGTTCTCCCCATGTGGAGAACTTCGATCAAATGACAATCGATGTTCAATTTTTTAAATCGAAGTACAAATCAAATCGAATCTCGATTGAATGATAAATTGTACCATGTGTGGCTAGCTTTAGAACTTTCAAAGATAAAGTGGACCTACCACCTCGGCATCAACTTCATATTATCGGCACCAAAGGAGGGGGGAGCGTCACTGGCTGGCATCAGTACCCGGAACTACTGTGCATTGCATTTGCAATATGGGTATGTACAAGTGCTCATTTGATCATGAAGTCTAAAATGTATTGTGAATATTAGGTGAAAAATTTCCTACATTTTACAAATATTGCCTATGCTACTCATCATGAGGGTAAAAGCAATAAAAAATGTGTTCAGAAAACTCACCATCTCGAATTTTGTGTGTTTGCATGACAGCTTGATGTCAACTAAAGTGGCCAAAAAATGTTGATAACATATATGGCAATGGTAGTTGACCTATATAGCTATCTGAATACAATATGTTTAATTAAATGTTTAAAAATAGATTTGGATGGTTATTGCTTCAATACATAAATAGATTGCAAAATTTGCATAAAAGCATTTTCATTTGAATTTCTAATCCAACTGCCATATAAGGGATCAGTCCCACCACCATACACCCCCCCCCCCCACCACCACCACCAACTTAAAATGGTAAGAATAGCTTGAGGGGTTGCTTTGCTTTCCTCAGGACACAGAGTATTGGGTATTGTAAGAGACTGAATGATGGCCTTTCCTCATCCCAAAAAAACAAAATTCATGGGATTGGCAGTCAAATAAATATACAAAGCTGAAAAGAATTTTCTTCTTCAGAGTTTTTTTCTACATACAGATGGGGTACAAGATCCGTAAATTCAAGCATTGTTCTATTACATGTGGTTAAAATATACACAGAATCAACATATTCCCACCACGGAAAATGTGTTTACAAACAGCCCAATATATGTACACGTATAAAATGCACCGTGTCACACATGTAAGAGAATCTTTACAAAAAGGTGAAAGAATATTCCCAAGTAGGTAAAGGCCAGGTGAGATGGAAGCAGGTAAGTACTAATATATCAATGAAAGTGAAGTGAAAGTGAAGTGCCAATAAGTGTACTGTAAGCTCAACAAACCAATGGTTAAAAACAACATGATTGGGGCCCTGTGAGGAATGGAGGGCTGTTATGATTATGATAGATGATCAGGTATAAAAGGCAGAGATAAATATTTACCTTATTTATTTATACTTCCATAGACTACTTGGTCTTATATATTTATCAAGAGGGTAAAGGTCCCCATACACGGGTCCGTTTCCCAACGGATTTAAGGACGATCGATTCCGGACGCGTGAACGCCAATCGATCGTCCCGGAATCGCGTGAAGCCCACCTTGTCCGTCCGATCACGTCCGATCGTTCGGGGGCCCAGAATCGGATCCGACAGAGAACCAACATGTTGGTCTTTCTGATCCGATTCAGCACACATCAGGGGGAGTTGCCATTTGTGAAATAAGCGATCGGACGCGGAATCGTCCAGGAATCCGTGGGACAAGGTGGTATGTAGCGATCGGACACACTTAATTTGCCGATCGATCGGACCTCCGATTCCCGCTGATATCGCCGGAATCGATCGGATAGGTGATCGATCGGCCATGGAATCCGACAATGTATGGCTAGCTTAAGAATGTTTAACCTCCCTAGCGGTATGCCCAAACCCAGTTCGTGATAAGTATGTTAATGTGAACCTACCACATCGCAGGCCACTCAGCAGCACAGCCCATACTGCCAAGATCCGCAATTGAAAAAAAAAACTTTTTCTGACAGCAGGAGGGGCACTTTTTTCGAGCATGCACCTCCCACTGTCTGACGTCAAGCCTTGGTGAGATGTTATACAGCCGCAATGGGATTTGGGATATCTGTCCCATGTTCCCCTTGTGGCTGTAGGAAGTCTCACCTGCCCAGTCTCGCGAGACTTGGGTGATTAACAGTGTCCAGAGACACATCTTATCGCAGCAGCCGAATTCCGCCCTACACCCACCACCCCCAGAGAGCCCTACAACAGAGAGGAGACAGCCTAGTCTCTGTAGGAGGGGAGGGAGAGGTGGAGTGGAGGGGGGCAGTGATGGCAGAAGTAGCTTCAGTTCCACAATCTATGATGCTGGCATCAGAACGTAATGTATGTGTTTTTTGTGTGTGTTTAAAACCACTTTAACAAAACAAACTCACCTCGAGCTGGGATCGGGCAAACTTACCTATCCTTGGTGGCGATTCTGAAGCTTGGCAGACTCACTTATTGCTTCTGGAACCGTGCCATTGGCCTCCATGTTAAGCTTCCACAACAATGACCTCCATGTTAAGGTTTTATCATGTATGATACCAGCAATGTGTAGATGGGAGGAGAATACACTGTACCCAGCTTTGATTGCCCATACCATGTCGTTAAAACCGGTACGTTATGGGCATACCACCAGTACCACGAGGGAGGTTAAAACATATATATAATTTGTAAACCTTTCAAAAGGCAAAAAAATATGTTTATCTAACTGTAATAAAACAACACTTGAATGTAGATATCTTGGCCTTCAAATCCCCCCCCCCCCATCTGTATGGTAGGAAAAAAACTCTGAGGAAGTAATTCCTTTTTTATCTTTGGGTATTTAATTTGTGATGTCAGCCAATTAACCTCCCTAGCGCTTCTGACGGCACCATCTCGTCCTGCACTTGCTTATGCAGTATTGCAGCTGACGAGATAGAGCCGTCCAGCTAAGCTCAGATCCTCGCAGCTGCACATTCTGCTCTGTGCTGTCCGGGGATCTGAAGTAAGCCGGCTGTGTCACCTCTCTACAATTTGAAGATATCCCAATTTGCATATGAATTTCCCAATTTGCACATGAATGTCCCGCGGGACATTCATGTACAAATTGGGATATTCATATTCAAATTTGGATATCTTCAACGAGCACACCTGGAATATCACCCCCATTGTCATTCCAGATGTGATCTATGAAGTTAACCCTTTCTGAGGGTTGCCAAATGCCATTGTATTGGATACAGTGATAACTGTATCCAACACAATTCAAAACAAAAACAAAATAAAAATGTTATTATAAACAAACATAAATACTGTTTTGAAATCTTTCACCAAATAAGTATTCAAGAGATTTAAGCATTCAAATGATACATTTTATAATTTTTTTTAATGTACTTTTTTTATAATAATTGTGTGTTTCAATCATTATAATATTCAGGATGTCTATTAGACCCTTATACGGACAGATTTTTGGAAGTTACAGGCCTACAACACAAAAAAAATTCCATTAGAGTCTATAGTGCACTTTTGGTACAGAAATCTGGACCTTGCAAGAGCGCTAGGGAGGTTAATAATGCCACAGGGAAGATTATTATTCTCTTTGTATAAAAAATAAACAATCCAATAAATATATAGATTCTATATGTTGTTTTGTTTTTAGCAATAAAACGGATACTAGCTCTGTACCAGATATGGTCATTATAATGAATCCCTGAAAAAAAAAATCATTGTGTAACCTAATTGAAATTCACCTGACACAAAAGGGGCAGTAGAGCAACAAATTATCTTTTAACATTTTTCCCACAAATGGGTTATTTGCCACTAAGGAAGAAAATATGTAAATTGCTCCCATCATGACATTTCTAGACGCATAATTATTATATGATAAGCTTTCAATCAGACGCTCCCACAACCCGCCATTTGTCTTTGTGCTGCCGATGTATGTCCCTAATTGGCGTACTTTTAGAGTAAATGCTCAGTCCGTTTTTACAAAAGAGCTTGTTAATAAAGAATACAATGCAAGAAAGAATTAAAATACAGTTATACATGCCATGCACTTATACAACCTTATTCAATTAAGGATGGCAATAGTTCAGGGGTAATTGCAAAGTGTAACCCATGGCATCCAATCAAAATACATTCTGCGGATGTCAGGTTAGAAAAAGCTGAATTCTTCTGGCTTGCTTGACAGGGGTTACTATACTTAAGAAAATGGGTCTAGATATGAACAACCTTTACTGAATAAAGGTTGACAATTAACTAAAATAAAAAGTTTAAATAGAAAACAATAATGGTTGTGCTACAGAAATATTGTGTTAATTGCAAAGCCCCTGAACATGGTATCATCACCAAACTTGCTGGAGATGTAGAGAAGGGTTCAGGGGTACAATACAAAAAAAAAAGTATGGCTCTAACACAAATAGTTTTTGCACAAGTTAAGTAGAAATTTCGAAAATCGACATTGATTTTGAACCTAATTTATGCAAAAACGACACGTGCTAGAGCAAACGTTTTTTTTTTTCAAATGTTCCCACAACTCTTCTCTACATCTCCAGCAATTTTAGTGATGATGCCATTTTCAGAGGCTTTGCAATCAGCTCACACAGTTAGCAAGTCGAAAAATTTTACTATCTCTACCCACCAGACAAACGTTTCCCCCTAGCTAGCCAACCCCACATTATTGGGGCAATATGTAAATAAAAAAATTTAAATCGTTACCTGTATGGAGATATCTGTATAGTTCTCCCCTCACCCCTCCCCCTCTGTGGGAGATCGATCTCCTTACCGCCACGTCGCCCTGCTCCTCACACTGGCGGCTTACGACATACGTTGGTTTTTTTCCCCCTGCTTTCACTTTGTGTCCATTGACAGACATTGTATCTGGCGGCCCCCAGTGGACGCCGGCATTATTGCAGCCTTAACTCATGCAAGCCTGGAAGCAAACACTGTATGTAAAATGGTGGCTCCCACAAAGGGCAGCAGGAAAGCTAAATATATATTTTTTGGGTTTTGAGCATCTTTGAGCTATTGGTACAATTAAGAGGTAAGTAAAAATGTAATTAATTTTTTTGGGTGTTTTTGTATTTTTGAGTTTAGGTGCGCTTTAAGTTAGTAAGTTATATAGTTTTTTTTTTTATAACACAGTACCGCTGCTGGCTGAAGCAGCCGCTGACAAACAGAGATCTGCAGATAGATGATCCATCCATGGATGAATCGTCCGCCTGCATAGTGTGTTTGTGAGCGGCTGGTTCAGCCAGCTCACATACAGTCCCTGCACACATGGCTGGCACACATACACAGATCTGCTGGACCAGAATGCGGGAAAGCCACTGACAGCTTCCCCGCCTCCTCTCACTCCCGCTCTGCTGATTGGGGCACAAAGCTCATGGTAAGCACATTGTAAGAACACTTCAAACCTGGCTCAAATGGCTGGAGGCCCTGCAGAGGCAGAAAAAGCCCTTTATCAGTGAGAAGTAAAGACTCAGGCTGAGGTTTGCTGAAGATCATAGAAATTGGACTATAGAGTTTAACTTTGCCCAACACCTGGTCAGCTTATGGTTAGATGGAGACCTGGAGAAGCCTACAGCATTCAGTGTCTAGCCCCAACTGTATCCAGGTATAGAAGATCTGGGGGTGCTTCAGTAGTCAACACAAGCTTCCCTATACAAATCTTTCCATTGGCAAATGGTTGGGATTGTGGAATTTGCCAAACTGTTCATTTTAGATATATCTGGCACACGCATACCACTGTCAAATTTCTGCACAATCTCTTACCTGTGCTCTATTGTAATTGCCCTCTTATCTCTTTTTTTCCATCGGTCCTTCCTTTTTTGAGGGCCATGATGCCCTGAAAATGCACTGATCAAAGCAAGCTGAAAATGCACTGATCAATTGCAAGACACTTATCCTTGCTACACCCTCATGTACTCTCCTATTTCTTTGGCTCAGAAGCAAGTTTCTCGACACTACTGTACACTGACTGGGATGGAAATCTGGTAGTAAGTCAAAACTTTGGTTGTATGTGGAAATAATATCTGGAGCTGGTCATATATCGAGGGTCCACTGTATTGTCATGTGTTAAGATCAAAGTGTAATATACTATGTATCTATCTGTCTGAATTACCAGCATTTGTCCTCTGCCTCATGCAAGGAATTGAGGAAATTGTGCCAGAAGAACAATATTGGCAAATGCAGTGCATCCCATCCATCCTCAATGGTGGCAGGAACTTACATCCAATAAACACACTCGGGAATACCACTGGGGGTGGGGGGGATCAAAATTAAAGCTATGCATAAAAACAAAAGCTCAGTTTAAGTTAAACCTCTTCATAGAGATCACTGCTCCCATGGATCCTAAAAGTAAATGCGAGGAGTTGTGCACCTTGTATTGCGGCATCTGGAACGCGTTGACTGAATTCAACAGAAAGTTTAAATAGACTTTTGTCCCAACACAGACAGACTGACCTCTGCAGGAAGCCCACCTACCCTAAAATCTCTTCAGGACAGATAAAAATGAAACCTAATCCAGTATTATCTAACTTTTCTAAGTTAAGCAGGCCATACACTCTGAGATAAAGATTAGGATCCATTAAAACCGACCACATTTTATAAAATATTCTCGGCTGAAATCTGCACATGTCCACATGGTACAACCGATATATTACGATCGTAATTTATTGGACCTGTTCACAAAATTTAATTGGTCTGGCAACACGGAAATTTCATATGTTTTCAATAGTGTTACCCGACCCACCTTACTGCCGAGCTTCCTCCCCTTTAAAAAAAAAAATACATCCTAATGGCCGATATAACCGGCGATGAATTTCGATGACATCCTCGTAAAAAAAAAAAATAAACATACATCGTAAATTGGAGTTTCAATGGGTAGCTTTTTTTGCCAAATTTACGATCCAACCGATAACCGGACCCGCCGTCGTGGATACATTGGGTCTGTTTTAATGGATCCTACTTTTTATCTCAAGTTATAGTGGGCTACATTAGAAAGAATGATTAAGTGTGAGGAGAGTTAAGCAGGCCATACAACTCTAGATCAAAAATTAGGATCCATTAAAACCGACAATGAAAGCATTTTCATCGGCCTGAAATCAGACATTTCCAGCATGGTACAACCTATATATTACGATCGTAATTGCAGTTTTTTTTACATTCGTAAATTTGGACATGTTCAAAAATTTTAATTGGTCTGGCAACATCGGGAAACCTCATACTGTTTTCATAGTGTTTACCGACCAATTTCTGCCGAGGCTTCCCCTTTAAAAAATACATCACAATGGCCGATATAAACGGCGATGAACTTCGATGACATCCTCCTAAAAAAAAGAAAATACGATCCTAAATTGGATTTTTATTGTGGTAGCTTTTTTGCCGAATATTACGACCCAAACCGATACCGCCGTCGGGATACATTGGTCTGTTTTAATGGATCCTAATTTTTATCTCAGAGTGTATGGCTAGCATTATCCTTTGGCTGATATGAGAAAACTAGATTGCATCATTGCACGGGTGTATCAGTCTTCCTTTTATGTACACGGACACCTAACAATCCAAAGAAAACAGCATAACGTACCTCTGCGGAGGGGAATCGCTACCTCTGAGATTTAGGAACTCCCCAAGTAGCTGAATACTTCTATTGATTATGCTGATAAGTTTAACATTTATTATCTATCCTAAACCCTAACTGACTTTGAACATTAGAAGAATGGTAATATGATAACTTCTAACCAACACTCAATTTGAATTTCCGCACCAGTCTCATGGGGGTGGCTGGTAAGGAGGGGTCAGCGTCTTGTGTAACTGAGATTTATATAACACATGAAAGTTCTGGAGGCCTGCAGCTTCCATGTGTGAGACTTCTTTGTTCTTGTCTTTGTTTGTGCCCTAAACTTTCTTTTCATGTTATAGGCTTTTTTGGGATGCATTTGAAGGCACAAAAATCATTTTAAAAATACATTATTTCGACCTTTAGCTTTTCTGTATTTTTATTACAATTTAAAGCGCACCCAAAGTAAAAAAAACAAAACAAATACTTAACTCTGGCCTGGTCACAATTGTGGAGAAGTGCTCCAAAATCCAAAAAAAATATACTTAAGCTAGCCATACATGGGTACATTTCTGCGCACTTGACCCCCAATCAATCACAGCGTGGTGACGTGTCCATGCTGTGATTGAACAGGGATCAATTGAACGGAAATCAATGTGCACCACATGGGAAAATCGATTCCCCTTCAATGGGGACCTCCGGGTAGCAGAGTTCTCCCCAGCTTCCAGCGTGTGAATCCGAACACGCTAGAAGCTGGGCAGAAGTCCATCCAGCCTGCTTTTCCCCATACAAGTGAAGAGTGCTGACTCAGCCCCCTTCACACAGCCCGGACTGAAACAGAGCTGACAGCCGACGGCTGTGTGAAGAAGGCAGAGCCGGCTGTTCCTATACTTTACATGAAAATTCTTCTTCATGTAAAGTATTGGAGATTGAACAGGGTTTTCCAACATGTTGGAACCCCGTTCAATCGAGTTCCTTCGAGCGGGCTCTATTGAACCCGCTCGAAGGAAAGCACACACAGGTAGGATTGTAAGCAGATTAGAGTACAATTAATCACTGTGACCGCGCATGTTGATTGATTGTACTCGAATGGTTTTACAAATCTACCCGTGTGTGCCTAGCTTTACCTGCTGCTTCATGTCTGTGGTAGTTGCATTATGTAATCCTCTGTAGATGCCAGTCTTCCAGGGATCTATGGCTGGCTTTCCTTGTAGGGATTTTAATCTTTTTTTAGCCGATCATCCACATAATGGAGTGTTTCTCAGCGAGGGACAAGTATATTTGGTGAGTTTATGAACACTTATGTGATATAATGTGGATCCCTTGACAGTGCCTAGCGTTGAGCTCGGATTTTCAAATTTCGAATATATTCGCCGAATATCGGCTATTTGAGAATTCGCAAATTTCGCTTATGGGCATGGATTGCGAATATATATTCACAATGCGAAAATAAATAGCACATGTGACCATTAATTTTAAAGGTAATTACGAGGCGATTATATACATGTGAATTATAATAGGCGATTATATACATGAATGTAGAATCGAATATTAGTAGAATTATTCGTGAAATATCGTGAATTCAAAAATTGCCGCTCATCACTACCAGTGGCATTCACAGGAGCAGCTGTCCGCTCGATGACTATTCCCCTACAAATCCTAATTGCTGACATCAATTCAAAAGTTGCTGCCACCAAAAAACAAATAGAAAGTATGAAGAGGAAATAAGTAGGATTTTTTTTATGGCAATTGCTCATATCATATATAACATTAAAAAGAAAACATTTTTTATTCCAAACAAATCATTAAATTTTTTGCGCATATTACAAAATGTCAAATGGACATAAAGTGTCAAAACAAATCCCCTATGGGCTCAGAACCCTCATTCCATAATCAGGGATGTAGCTCTGCGTTTCATCGACACACATATATTTTAGTTTCAAATCGACCTCACAATAAATGTCTTTTCTAAATCGTTTTTAAAAAAAGCAACCATATGCAAATACAATACAATTATATTTATATTTATATTGTATTCATACACTATATATTGTATTTGCACAAACTGTACAAATTGTACAAACAATACAAATATAAAATACAGTGAATTACCATCGTTAATACAATGATCCTAGATTGATGTTTGGTTTATTTTGGTGCCCAAATATAGCTTCATAGCACATTTTGTCCCAAAACTTTTGTATTTATAATACATTTATAATAAACCTTTTAAAAAAAGCACACTTTAAAAAAAAAAAAAGTTGCAGATCTGCAATGATTTCCTGTCCTCCCTCTTCACAACCCTGGCATCATCCTGTCAACAGAGGTGGACCCAGAAGTATTGGAGGGGACGACGACACAGAGGGACGCCCAGGATTCTTTCAGATAGATAAGCCAAAGTGTAGCTTGTCATTAGTAAACAAACTCACGTTGAACTAATTCAGGATGACCACCCAGGAGGTGAAAACGAAATACAACAAAGGGTCAGTCCATGCAGTAAAATGTTTTTCTCTTACCTTTCTCCCATATATGCCCTCACTCCCTCCAAAGACATACTGATAAGTTTATTGTCTGCCCTCCTAATATGTTCTTAAGGCCCCCATACACGTGTCGGATTCCCACCGGATTCCGGCACGATCGATTC
>CM070040.1:65313260-65325943 GCA_036250615.1 Ptychadena robeensis | reverse complement strand
TTTAGCTTGTGCACACATGTACACCCCCTGTAGACCAAAACATTACTGCTATGGCCTGTCTTCTGCCCCCAAAAAGTTATACATCTATGTTTATTGTTCGCTGGTTTTCAGAAATGACTATAGGCCCCATAGTAACTTTTTTTATGACCTCCCTCCCAGACCTGCCAATCCAATCCCCCCTTCCTTCCTCCCGAAGCTCCCCCTCCCCAAATCCCTCCTGGACACCCCAACACTGTTCTGTTCTAAGAACTAACCCCCTTGGTGGTCTGATTCAGTCTGTTTTTGTGCCAAAATCGCTAAATATTTTACCACCCTGGTGGTACACTGAGATCCAGATTTCTGTACCAAGAGAGTTACACAGGTTAATTAAATCACAAAGTAAGATAGTAGAATTAAATTCCATCATCATCCATCACCATTAAATTCCATATTAATAAAACATACACAAGATGGTGCTGCTGCTTAAGTTTTTATTTCTTCTTAAGCCCAAGCAGGACTCAGTAATACCCCCAGGAGGTGGCTCCAGGCCCTATAGCAGCCACTTTGACTGCTATTGTGGGCCTTTTACCACAGGTTACTTTTATTTGTACAAACAAGGCTTGGTCTTGGTGATTATTGATTTGATTGTTGATTTGAACTTTTAGGATTGTTTTAACTGACATCACCATTCTGTTTCATTCACCAGTAACTGAAAGGGATGAAATTCCATCACCGGCGAATGAAAAAAAACTATTTATGAAAAAAGATTAGGCTGTGCCCTGACAAAAATATCACTGTAAATTAGTCATGATGGACGTGTACAAAACCAGTTTGCAAAAAAAAAATTTACATTGGATTTCATTGTCCCAGTATTTCCTTATATTTCTCTACTGCGTTTTTAGATGACAAATTCAGCTTCTACGGCATCTACCACTTTACACAGCAGCTCCTGCTGTCAATTTTACAGCTTATAGTAACAGGCAAATGCATACTACAGACCTATATTCACATCACTGAGACTTAAGTAAATCTTGCACAAAACATAGTAAAAGCTGAAATTGCATTTTAGAGTCTTTCTTATATGATTGTTATTAAATCTTTCATCTTTATATGTTGTTTTTTTTTATCATATTCATATGTTAACTTTTTTATACTGTTTTATATTTTGTTTGTATTTGTGGCACCACATGAAAAATATAAATTGTGTTGTTTTTATAAAATTGATAAAGCATATGAGATATAAATCACCACCATCTGCATGAGAGGGAGATCCAACCTTCTCAGCTTATTAATCTTGGGTTTCAGATGACCTGGTCACAACATAGTTACAGTAACACACTAAGGCCATGTTTACAAAAAAAATTCAAGTTTCTTTTCAGCTGACTATGATAGTAGCAATACATCTATTCTTTCAGGTTTCACATCAGTGTAGTGTAACACTATCTATGTCATTATAATGTTTTGTTTAAGATGAATAAGACAGTTAAGGCTTTCTATGCCCTCTATGCTCTGTACATAACTCTATTTGTGTATCAACTGTATTTACTTTATTACTAGATTGTAAGTATTGTCCCTTTGTACTGTGGGATATCTGCCCAGTAACAGGGGTGCTGATGGGCCACAGACAGTAAAATTTGATTGACAGGAGGAGTTCCAGATCTCCTGCCATCTGCCTGCTAAAGGGTGCCAGAGCTCTGTGTACCCCTCCAGGATATCCCAGTGGGATTGGGCCTTTCCAGCTAGGCATGAGGGACTACAGAAACCAGCCACACCATGTGAGTATGTTTCCTTTTTGGGCTAAGGGTTGAGAGTGGGGGACTCCCCTTTAATGCAGCCTAGGAACAATAACCTGTTCTCCACTCCCTCAAGTTGAAATGCAAACTTTGAACTTAATTTATGTAAAAACAACATGTGCTAGAGCAATATCTTTTTCAAATGTTCTCACAACCTTTCTCTACATCTCCATAAATGCTGGTGATTATACCATGTTCAGGAGCTTTGCAATCAACTCACAAAATCCACTAGTCAACATTTAATGACTATCTCTATCCATAGCTGTCAACAAAAGAAAGAAAAAACCCGGGTGACGTCTGGCTTACCTCTCGGCTGGTTTATCAGGGAGAGGGTGTTACTCTCCCTGCTAATGCTGCACCCGCAGATAATGTGCAGGGTGGGACATAAGCAGGGAAAATAACGCCCTCCCTCTGGTCGATCAGTGTGATTTCAAGATTCTTAAAATCTGGATTTGGCCGGAAAAGGCATATAAAAAAACGTGACTTTCACGGGCAAAACGGGAAGGTTGACAGGTCTGTCTCTATCTACCACCAATGATCTTAAGGCTATGTTCCAGCATAGGCAATTAATCGCCTCACGCTCGCGATTTTAAAAAACAATCGCCCCCATTATAAAAAAAATAGCTTTCATAGAGAATGAATGAACGTGATTTTTGATTGCGTGATTAATCGCCTATGTGGGAACATAGCCTAACACCCATAATTTCTGCCACTTGTTGCTCATACTGAAAACAGTCCTTTTTTGGAAAATTCTCACTGTGTTGGCTCATTCTGATTCTTTGCAAGATCTGTTGTTACCGGAGAATGGGCGTGGGCCTTTGGAATTGTTAAACTGATATAAATATAGTTTTTTTTCAGTCTTAGAAGTTTAAAACTATCAGCTGAGGTACTGCCTTCAGGCAAACACCATAGCAGATTGGCTTAAGTGTGCAAGCTTAATCTAATCTCCTCAAAATTTTTAAAAATTTCATTGTTTCATGTAACAGCCGGGATAGCTATTGACATTCCACAGAGCTCTGCCTCTAACTGTATTTGATTAAGTTAATGTCTGTATCGCACATCCACACGCCAGCTGTAGTTTGCCAGGTGGAGAAATAACCGCTTCCTGTTTTGGAACTTTAGTATTTAAAAAATGTAAAAATACGGATATCAAATAGCTTATGTCTTTTACCATGTAGTGTGGAAACCTTTCATGGAATGACATATTGTGTATACTGATATATTATCACATTCTATTTTCTGTATCAGTTAAGACAAACCTTTATAAGGATGTTTTGGTACCCAAAATTTTTACTTCACCTGAACTTGTTAAAAATTACAGTTGATGGACAGTGAAGAATATTGAAGAGTGAGCAACAAGATGAATATAGTGCCGAGAGTGGCTCTGTATTGAAATACACTTACACGATTTTCTCCATTGAAAACCATTGCAAATGCCCCCAGTGGCCACTCGTAACATTGCACTCTGAATTAACCCCAGAAACCTGTCAAACAAAGATGGAATCTCTTATATGATGCCCTAGCACAGCAAGGAAGTATATTTGTTTAGGATTGTGGAGTGCTACGCCACCATTGTACGATCACAAAGGTAAGTCAAATGTATTTATATATATATTTTTAGTATTTTAGTATGTTATTGTTTTAATATTAAATGCTTTAATGTTAAACTACTGAATATGAATATGTAGAAGAGAAAAAATATAATATGAAGTGGTTTGATATAGTTTTCATTAACAATTCTGACAAGCCACATCCTTGAGATAAAGAAACTTAAATTAGCTCTTAAAATAGTTAACAAAGCTCTTTTACATACTCAAAATGGCAGATGTCATTAAAGCAACCCTTTCTCCCTGCCACAAACTTATTAATAGTTTTAATACTGACTTAGCTAAGGCATTGACGATACAGTGCATTACAATGTGTATCAATCCATTAAGATGTACTTAGTTTTCATTGTATAATAAGTATAAGAATAACAATCATGGAATAGTTATTATTGTATGAGCATTATAGACTAGTTATAGTAAAGTAAGAATAACGCATCAATACATCACCAGATATTGTAGCATCACAGGCAACAGGAAGTTGCCTGAGCAAAGAGGTCTTCCAGTCTCTGTTTCACAGGCTCCAATTCTATCCATCTGCTATATTGTTACCGAACCCCTGGAGCGTCTTGCCTTACCTTTTTTCCGCCTGCCCTCACTGATTGCCTGCTCATCAGACTTCGCCTCCACCTACTGATTCTATACCTCATCTTGGAATTTCTGCTGTCAGATGCTGCCAGTAAGTGGAGCTGAGGAACGCAACCTGGGCGTCTCCCACAGCGAAACCCATCATTCCTTGCGGGATGCTCTTGTGAATAACAGGGGGCTCTTTAGACTCTGCGCCTTGGTTTACACTTGTCTGGTGGCACGATGGGTCCACTGCTACCGTGGTTCATCCATGACAATATGAGCTAAACTGATCTTTAGAAGCTCCATGTTTTAGGACTGTTAAGGGCACAAACAATAGGATCTCCAAAAGCAGAGTACAAAGTAATCTGTTTACATTTCCTGTTGGCTCTAGCCCCCTGCAAATCCCCAGCATCATCAATGAAAGGGGTGTAAGGACTTGGGGTATCAATGCCTGTCACACAGTACAGTTGTGTGGTGTGGTGTGATTTATCCTCGACAACACCTGAGTCTGGACTAACCAGATATGGAACTTTGCTTGAATCGCCTTGATATGTCTGAACTCTGTATTGAGCTTTAACAAGGTGTTATTGTGCAACACCTGATCTGTATCTTTTCAATGTTAAATTGTGCAAAAAATTTCAATAAAATATATATTTTTTAAAACATGTTCTGGTTGTCTTTGTCAAAATTGAGAAGTATAAGGATTTATGTAGATATGGGAGGGAAGAGGAAGAGAGGATTCTGTCACTAGAATGGAAGCTGAGTTCTGAGCGTCTCTTGGACTGACCTGTACTAGACAGAATCTATACCCTAGAGGACGGCTTGTAGTACAGCGGGAGCCTCTGGAATACCAGATAACTACGCTATGAATTAAAAAGGTACTGATTCTGCTCCTGCAAGGTCATTGAAAGTCTACAGTCATTTGTTTACTTTCTAATGTCAAGTGGATTAAGCAAGGCTCTAAAACCAGCAAAGTACGCTGTTCTCTTGGGAACATCTCTGGGTAGTCCTCCGCATTTAATGTTAGAAAATCGCATTAAGTCCTGAATGAGAAGACCTGCGGTTTCATTAGGTAACCTAATCACTGGTAAGATCAGTAATTACTTTATTTGCTACAAATGATAAACCAAAGCTGGAGCAATCTTCCCAAATGACTAATTGCAAAAGCGATGTGAGGCTGTAATCTCTCATGCACTGCAGATATTTACTGGCTCGGACAGACAACATGCTACCCGACCTATAACTAAATGTGGACGCTGGACAAGAAATGCAAACGGCAAATTCATTTTATGGCACATGGAAGAAAAACACAGCTTGATTAAATGATTCATTATACATGAGACTTTATGAAGAAAATATAAAGTTAGTTTAACCATAACAAATGTTTTGGCTGCAGAAGAAGTCCAGTGAGCCAAGTGACACATTGATTTCTCTCATGTATTTGTCAGTGACCTGTCCTCAAAGGAGTTTGTGACTGTCATTTCCCACCATGGAGTCTCACACATAGACTGGGAACCTGTCATAAAGCCTGCAGCTATTAGGAGAAGAGTTCAGGAGAAACAGGTGAATCGGAAACAGTTTTACTGGTTAGTTAAAAGTTAATGGTGAAAAGCTCTTAAAATCTACGATAGATAGATAGATAGATAGATAGATAGATAGATAGATAGATAGATAGATAGATAGATAGATAGATAGATAGATAGATAGATAGATAGATAGATAGATAGATAGATAGATAGATAGATAGATAGATAGATAGATAGATAGATAGATAGATAGATAGATAGATAGATAGATAGATAGATAGATAGATAGATAGATAGATAGATAGATAGATAGATAGATAGATAGAGCATACGTTAGTAGAGATGGTCCAATTTAAAAAAAATTTGACTAGCTGACTTTGTGAGTTAATAGCAAAAGTCCTGAATGTGGTATCGTCACAAAAAAGTGACAATGGTGTAGAGAAGGGTTGTAGGAACATTATAAAAAAATATTTTCACTCTATAAGATGCATGTCAGTGAACATAGAGAAGAGACTCTGTCCATGTTTCAGCATTGTCTGTATACATGTTATGTACTGCCTCAGCCAGTGTTTCTACTTTGCTCTGTGTGTCTCCACTAGAGCATTTAGAGTTGATTGCAAAGCCCATGAACAAGGTATCATCACCAAACTTGCTGGAGATGTAGAGAAGGGTTGGGGTATACTACAAAAAAAGTATGCCTCTAACACAAATAGTTTTTGCATAAATTAAGTTCAAAGTCAAGTCAAAATTTTTACTTTAACTTTGACTATCATGTCCCACCTCTGAGTTGTGGAGGCCTTTGCAGAGTGTGAGAGGTCCTGCAAGGACATTGTAAGTACTTCAGTTCATAGTTTTATCCATTCCTCTGTTTTATTTGTACCCCTCTGTGGGGCCATTGATTTTGTATACATTTTTTTTAGGATACAATTTTTTTCTGTTCCACTCAATATCAGCACATTACCAAGCTGGACTAGCAAGCCCACTAGGTATAAACTGCTGTACCTGATCCATCGTCTTTGGTTCTCACAACTTACTTCTGCTGTCTCTCCCCACAGATTAAATTACTAGTGAGCCAGGAGCCCCCACTTCCATTGGGGTCTCTTGTCCCCCCCCCCCCCCCCCACCATCATCAGGTTAGGTGCTCAGGCACCCCCAGGAGAATATTGGGCCATTAGGCATGTGACCTGGCTTACAACTTCCTGCCCTCTCTATGTGACTGGTGACATCACGTCCTGGGGCTTACCCGGTAAGTGCATTGTTTCCTAACTAATATATATGTTAGATTTTTCTGATGTGTAACTTGATTAATTATAACTCTGATGTTGTTCACTGTTGTGGCCAGAATAAGTCCCCACAATAGTTTGATTAACAAGTTAAGAGGTGCTTAGATTTACAAATTTTGACTATGGTGTGCTTATATTATTACCCAATTGATGTATCTGTTTAGCTAATTGAATGGCTGCAATGTAACCACTACTTCATTATATGTGATTATTTATCTACTTTCTGATTTGGGTTTCATACACATCCGGTTCACTTGGATGTAGTGAAGCACAAGAGTAGAGCTTTAATACTGGGACAAATGTATGCATATCTGTTTTTAAGTAGGCTATGTTAGTAGTACACCATCTAGGAAGATGCCTATGTTTGTTTTATTTGGGCACCACCAACATGGAACTATTACCACGTGAGATTTGAATGGTTCATTGATTATTGTATTATGTTGTAGATCAATTCCTCCTTGAAGAAGCACAAGTGGGCGAAACATGTTGGAGGTGGGACTACAGCCAATTCAGCCCAGTATATGAGTATACCGCACATATTTAATGTTTCTGATTTTAATGTAAATTGAGGTCATCCACAGATGTGTGTCCGTGGCTCTGATCCATAACACTGTCTTATCAAATGTTTAATAATTATTTAATAAAGTTGTAATATTTTATTTAATTGGTAGATCTAAGTGCCTCAAAAAAACAATTACTCGGGCAGACCCCAAGGACCAGGAAATGATTTCCCTCTGGATTCTAGGGGAGTATCCCTTTGCACAAATATGGCAACTTTTATTATTAAACTAAAATCTGTTAAGAGTCATACTCAGGATTACAGCCAAGGAGGGGGTAAAGCAAAAATTCTCTCAACACATCACAAAAGAAACTCTTCCCCCTGTCCAAAAAAAGGACTGGCTGGAGTTCGTAACATTTGATACTACGTTAAAATGCCCACCGACGTATTCACATTGAACACAATAAAATAAATAATGTTCAATCATAATATTATGCCATCACACACCAGTTTTCCTATATGATAAGATAGACATTGGAAATAATCCATTCAGTGGGAACCCAACCCTTGTGTTTCTTTGACCTCTACATTTAAATAAAAATACCAACTATTAATCCCCTTCTTCCCTAGAGAAAAGACACGCATAACTGATTTGTCCATTTTATTTATATTGTAATAATGCCCTATATCATACCCAGAAAATTTAATTAAACTTCTGTGATATGAAATGCCATATAGGGGCCCATAAATGTTTACATTTCTCCGGGCTCAGGTCCCCAATGACTAATAATAAATGGATTAGGCTGTAAGTCTTTGGGTCTCCCATTTAAAAAGTTATTTCTAGATGTGCAGCTCAGTTTCTGCTCTTCAGTAATAATTCGCTACACTGCAGTGAAGAGTGCTCGGAATTATACATTGGGGAAAACAACAGTTGTTGTAGTGTATAGCTCAGCGAAGAAAAGTTTTCAAACTCAGAGGTTTACCTACATCTAATGGAATAATATGCATTTTACGACAAATTGTTGACACAGAGGAGGGCTGGTTCAAAACGAAGCCATGCACATACAATATTACCATATATTTCCGACTATAAGACACACGGACCATAAGACACACCCAGTTTTTAGGACAGGAAAACCAAAAAAAAAGATTTAATAAGTTTTCACACCAATTGGGTTAATGCAATGAATTTAATGGATGCAATATTCAATTCAGCCAGTAGGTGTCACTAGCAGCAGTACACTCTCAGCAAAACATGTCATACTTTACACTAATCTGCAGGAGGAAGGGGGGGCCGGGCTGTCTGCCGATGTTGCTGTTTCTGTGTCCATGGGAGCTGCAGAGTAATTGCAGTTCCCACGGACAGGAGAGAGGTATAGATTCAAGTTCATCTATAGCTCTCTCTTCATTGCCTATGCCAGTTCAGGGCCGGCCGGCATCTCACATCTGACAGCTCCTCCAGCTCCCAGGCGAATCTCCGTGCCGTGAGAGCTGGCGGAAAGCCATAAAACGCAGGCACTTTTTGCCCCCAATTTTGGGGGTGAAAAAGTGCGTCTTATGGTCCAAAAATACGGTAATTCACAATATTACATTTACACCCCCTCTAATTATGCAAATTAGGGGTAAGACTCTCACCCCATAATCATGATTATGGTCATTAGATCATGTTAACTGAAGCAACTATAGTTTTTTGGGGGGGGGGGGGTTGCTACAAAGAACTCTGTAGAAAAAAAATTTGGATGGCTAGCGCAATGTCTTTAAAGCTAGGTATACACGGTTGGATCTTAGCTTCTCTTTGATTCGATTTTAGACTTTGATCTTTTCATTGAACACCGATCGTAATCAAATGGAAGGTTTGATTATAATACAATAATTTACTTTCTATCAAAAAACACAGGAAAGAGTCTATATAAATGTGTTCATCGAATACAATCGCCTCAACCAACAGACAAAATATTACGATTTTAGTTCTATTGTAAGCCATGTGTAAAGTAAAGTTCGATCAATGTATACTTTGATAATCGAATCGAACGCTAAAATCAAACCATGTATGCCTAGCTTAAAGCTAGGCATGGTTCAATCGGCACAGTGATCAGACATGTCTGAAAACTTCCGACGATTGTACAATGTACAAACTAAAATCATTGCATTGTTTGTTAGTCAGGTCCATTGTATTCCATGAACACATTTATATATGACTCTTTCCTGTTTTTTTAATCAAAACTAAAATCGGCGATTTTGGTAAAAGTACGACTTCAAATTTGAACCTTCCACGTGGTATTACTTTGGATTTGAATACAATTGGTGTCCAATGAAAAGATCAAGATCTAAAATTGAATCGAAGTTTGACCATGCTAAAAATCGAACCATGTATGCCTAGCTTGAGAATCCTTCATCAAGTCCAGCTGATTTGGCTACTAACTGCAAATATACTGAATCTTCTAACTTCTAATGGTAGAATCATAATCAATACTAAATTCATAGGTTTGGTGCGCCAACATAGGGATTCATCTAGGGTGAGAGTCCCTCCATAACAATGTAGGACTACTATTTTTAGCATCTAACATAAAAAAGACAATAACCCAGCCATAGAGAAAATTCATTACAACAAGTAGACTACCTGCAGTCCACACACATCTAACAACAGGCACATCATACACATCTAACAACAGGTACATCATACACATTATATACATCTAACAACAGATACTGTACATCATACACATCTAACAACAGATACATCATACACATCTGACAACAGGTACATCATACACATTTAACAACAAGTACATCATACACATTATATACATCTAAACAACATATACATCATACACATCTAACAACAGATACATCATACACATCTAACAACAAGTACATCATACACATTATATACATCTAAAGCCGGCCATAGTCGTCCCGATCTATGGCTGACTTTTAGCAGACTCTTCACAGCGTGGTGACGTCACCACGCTGTGAGCAGTCGGCTGCAGAGAAGACAGGAATCCCGTGTGTTCCACTAACACACGCGATTCCTGGCAGACTGTAGCTAATTAACTCGGAGGGGGAGGAGACTCCCCATCCACAGTAACAGCCTGCAGCAGCATCGGGCAGAAAAAGAACCAGCAGAACGGATCCGTGTGCGATCCGACCTGGCGGCTTTTTTCTACGAAACTCAAGGTGGGCTCTCTCATAGTTGCAGCCGACCAACCTTTATGTGCTCGGCGGGAGCAGGCACGCAGGTTGGTCGGCTGCAACTATGGCCGGGAATCGGCCCGTCTATGGGGGGCTTAACCTGCAGTCCACACACATCTAACAACAGGTACATCATACACATCTAACAACAAGTACATCCTACACATTATATACATCGAACAACAGATACATCATACACATCTAACAACAGATACATCATACACACAACAAGTACATCCTACACACATACGCATTTAAAAACAAAGGCTTTTCTTCCATGTCTGATAAGACAAGTAACTTGCCCCAAGTAAGAGCTATATTTAGAAACGACCTCACTTGAATATTCACATGAAGTTTATACACTGAAGTGTCGATGTGGAAAGCAGGACTATATTTAGTAACACGTCAGCTGTAACGAGCAGAGTATTCAGTGACTATCAACATCCATCTTCATTCATGTGAATGACATTGTTCAGCTACATAAGGCAAACTTTAGGCTTGAGTGCTGCACGTATGAATGGGTTTCCACATCAAAAGGATAAACATAGAGAAACCTACATTCTCATCATCTTCTTACTCTGAACTCTAATTAGCCGGTATACAAAACCAGACCCGTTTACATACCAATCACCACAAATTGTTTTGTCATTTAGGCCATTAGCAAGCAAAAAAAGAATTTATAAAAAAAAGTCTCTATTAAATATTAATTTCTATTTTTTCTTATTTTTGAAATCGGCTTTATTCCGCAAACCAGATATTCATCATAAAGTAGAGCAACAACATTGTGCAATCCATGGAATGGTAAATGTAGTGGGAATCAGATTAGGATACGTGCACATGAAAATAAATACAGGATTTTACTGACATTTTTGTTAGTTTGAGCAGATCCTTGTATGTTTTTACAGTTTATCAAAACTTTAACAACAATTGCACTTTTACTGGTTCTTTGAAAGACTGGATTGAGAATATTTTCAGCTATGAGAGCACATACTCCATTCTTGCAACACTTGTTACCTCAGACATCAATGTACAGTGGACCCTTCAGATACGACCAGTGTGCCGACAAGCTGTCCTTCCAAATCGAGATCTCCTACCCTGCCAACTGCGCAAACAAAGGACTGACCAGTTCACCTACCCCGTCGAGATCTCCTACCTTTAACAGCTGCAACAGCTGCTTTGACTTTGGAGGTGAGCTTCAGGAGTTAGGATAAGGGGCCGGGGGGGTTGGGTTAAAATAAAACTAACCTCTCCAGTTACCTAACCCCATAACCTCAACCTCCTGCAAACCCCTAACCTTAACACCGGAAGCCCCTTAAATGGAGCCCGGTAAACCCAAAAAAGTATGCTATCTATAGTTGTTAAAGAAAGGTCATCAGTACAGTGCATGTGCAGTTGGAAAAATCATTGGTACACCCGCTCAAGATACAACCAACTTCATATACAACCAAAATTTTCATTTTGCAATACGACCAAAGTTTTTATTTATGACCAGATTTCCATCCAGGAGCCAGTGTACAGTATGGGTATATTTACATTTGTGTGATTCGTTTATGGTTTCTTGATGCCCTACTGTGGCAGAAAGTGGTAATGGTGCCTTAACACTTACAGCCAGTACAAACGGTATTGCCTGGGGGTTGCACCCAAGGACCCCAGAGGTGTTCTGAGACTTGCCTCTGAGCCCAGATATATGAGCATACACGTGGGTATAAGCAAGGACCCCATAGGTGTCTTGGAATTTACCTCTGTGCTAAGGATGAACAGTGCATTTTCAGAGCATCATGGCCCCAAAAAAGGTAGGACAGATGGAAAAAAAACTAAGAAGAGAAATAACACCAACTTGAATGGTGAGCACAGTCTTAAATTGTTGCTTCTGGTAGTCTCAGAACATGTTATTACTCTAATTGCTAAAATTTAAGGAATGTGATTGCTTTTTCTTGTATGTTACACACATTTTACAACCTTTTTTTATTGTGAAAAAGTTAGGTAAGTGGTAATTTAGGAGGTCTGGAAAGGATTTTCATTTAGTTTCGACTTACAATCAACCCTTCGGAACAAATTAAGTTTGTAAGTCAAGGGTCCACTCTAGTCTGCTGGTAAAGCAGAGGGTAAAGTTGTGTTCCGTAGATGTTGATTGTGTGATGCGGGTTATTTGGAGTGGCCTATTTTTGACTATCTTTTGTGGGCTATAAGACGCACCGCAATCTAAGACACACCCCTATTTACAGCAATATATAGTG
>CM070040.1:65293446-65304847 GCA_036250615.1 Ptychadena robeensis | reverse complement strand
AAACCCAATGTACCCCGGAAAGCTACGACTATTCTCTTTATCACCGCAGCATTTCCGGGATTCCAGCACCGCATCTTTGGTGCCATAGGTGATGCTGAAGGGGCGGGGGGCTGTGCCATAGACCTCAATGTTAATGGAGGGGCATCAGGTTTACCAGCCCACATTGCCAGCGTTGCGATTGCCCATACCGTGCAGTAAAAAACGGGCCAAGCACTAGGGAGGGCTTTACATTATTTTCATGACAATATTTTTGTGCCTTCAGTCTTTTCTCCAGTCTTACATTTAAATGATTTGAAAACATTTTATTAATGTGTATTTTTAGAAAAAGGAATGAATAATTAAGTCTTGTCTATTAGAAGGATGTGAATAATAGTGATGAGCAGCACAGGCAATTTTCGTATAAATTTTTCGCCTAATATTCACAATAAATTAGTTATTTTGAGAATTTATGATCTCCAGTCATTATTACCTTCATTACACAAATCTGCACTTGTACATGCGTATATTGCCAGCACTAGTGATGGCCGGACATCGGCCAGGACTGTCCGCGAACGGGCGGGTCGGACTTCTAAAGACGTCCGCCGTCCGCCTGTTCGCGGACAGATTCAAATTCCCCGCCTCTAGTCGGGGAAAGTGAATCGGAAAAACCGGATGTGACGTCACATCCGGTTCCTGGATTGCATCCTGGAACGCATAGTTCCTGGTTCCGGGAGCCGGATGTGACGTCACTGACGTCACTTCCTGCTCCGACCCGGTTTTCTCACTAGGAGACAGGCTTTATGCCCGGTCTTCTAGTGAAAAGATTCTTCCTCCGGCACGATCACACAGGTTGTGATCCTGCCGGGGGAAGAATAGGGATCATCTTCTCGCTGGCGAACGGAGCGGGTCAAACACCCGCACTGCTCGCCGGCGAGAAGATGGGCGAACATCCATGTTCGCCGCCGAACTGTCCGCCTTGCGGACAGTTCGGCCATCACTAGCCAGCACAATGTGCGGTAGTTGCAGGTACTGATGTAAAATGTCTTAAATATTGTCAATATTCGCAATACAAATTTGAGTTTTAAAATATTTGATTTGAACACTAGTGAATAATAATAATATGCAGAATTAGGGTAGAATGTTGATACTTTGTAAATCGAATAGCATACCTGAACATAATATGTGCACACTAATAAAATGTTCTCCCATCCTTCAACTTAAATTGTAATTACTAATGGAAGAACATGACTTTTTACATGTATATTTGTTCCACAGAGAGCAGCACACGCCATCCATAGGTTTTGATCATGTCCTGCTTGTTACCAGTGGCAGTAGTTAAGTGACTGTGCTTTCAGAACTTTCTTTAACTTGAAGGATCCTCTGAGGCTTTTCACCTGGTACTTTAAGCTAAAGTCCTTTTGTGGAAGAAAAGGGTTAGAGAAGGGCTGTTGAAATCAAACACATGGTGGGCCAAAATGTGGACAAAGTCATGGGCCAACCTTATTATATATTAAAAAAAATGCTAAAATTGAGGACATTTTTCCTTTTCGTCAGATATAACAATTATTTTTTCATCTGGAAACAAACTCAGGTTTTACTGAACACTGAATCTGGAAAAGCAAAGCGTAACGCGATAACACACATGACATCAAATGTCAAAATAGAACATCTCTGGCATTAATTTTTGTACCCGAGCCAGTGTTTGCCACCCCTGGTTAGAGGGAGGGGCAAAGCCAACGGAGCAGCTTGATGTGTGTTCTGAGATTTGTTGGATCAATAAAATATTTCTTGTATTTTTTTCCATTCTGTGGTTTGATGACATTTTTCCATTCATGGGTCAGCATCAGATGGTCCTTTAACCAGTATAAGGTGTGCTGTGAGTGCTGGAGTCTGATTTGAAGTTATACCATGAATTTAGTATATTACAACAGGAGCAGGAGGGGGTGGTAGCGAGGTGGGTGGAAGTAGTGTCTAACCGGGTAGGGGGGTGGTGGTGTCAGATGGGGTTCAACTGAGATTCTACAGTGTAGGATGTAATTGCACCAGACACTGCCCAAAGACACAACTCTGCCCCTCTCCAGTCAGCCGCCCCCCCCCCCCCCCCCCCCCCGAAATAAGCCCATCTTCCCTGCTGGATAATGTCAGGGGTGGCAGCATGGTCAAAAAAAAATTATGCCTACGATGCTTCCCCCACCTTAATTCTGCCCTGGACAACCCATGTTATCCATGTCAAAAACCGCCACTAAACATGTTGCCTTTGTACATTGGATTGCATGCATGCATACATACAACAATCCTAAAATGTAATTGGTCCCTAATAAAAGTAGAGCGAATACTCAAAATCTGTATTGATCATTGGTATTCCCATCTACCGTATTTTGCGGACCATAAGACGCACTTTTCTACCTCCAAAATTTGGGGGGGGGGGTGTCTGCGTCTTATAGTCCGAATGTGCGACCACCCGTGGCCATTTGATCGCCGGTGATCACAACTTGGCTGTGTAGATCTCCCATCTGCCGGGAGAGCTGGCCGGGAGCTGAACTGTATTGGCTATGTTTGCAGAGCCCCGCTGATATAGCCAATGCAGAGTGTGAGTGGGGAGAGCTGCACTCGCTGGAAGCTTCCTCACACACGCAGCGTAGAGGAGACAGGGAGATTGTGCAGATTCCCCCGTGGGGCCCCCTATCTTCCCCGTGTGTGAGGAAGAAGAGATGCATGAGATTTTTTTACCTTATTCATTTAAACACATGAAATATTTTTTTGCTGATTTCCTGCTCTAAAAACTGGGTGTGTCTTATGATCAGGTGGTCTTATAGTCCAAAAAATACAGTACGGTGCAGGCGATACAGAAAACAAGGAAAAACAGGTTCCTATTTATTCAGTATCAATTCCTAATATGAGGAAACCTCAGATTTCTACAGAACAGACCAGAAATCCAAGATGTAACCTTAGCATCACAACTGTCCACCTTTACTGTTATTTATAAGGTGCTGCTGTGCTAAGCCATGAAAGAGGGGGGCGGCTGAACCCTGGAAACTGTATTTACTCATCCTTTGTTTGAACTCTATAAGCATTTTCTGCATCTCCTTTACAATACACAAGAGTTCCTGCAAGGACCTTGAGACTATAATCTGTCTTTCCCCAAGCATATGAAAGTAATTTCAAAGTACAGATCATGGTGATATAGAGGTGTAACGCTGGGCATACATGGGTAGATTCCTGTGCAACCGATTTATCGTGTTGCGCTCCAGCTTCCTTAATTTTGAAGCACAGCACTGCTGCGTCATCTATGTCGCTCGATACTACGGATGGCGTCAACGAGCTGTGCTTAAGCTTCCTCGATACACTGCACTGCTGCATCATTGATGTTGCTTGATCCTCGGTAATGTTGCTTGATCCTCGGTACCCATCCAAACTAACAGAAGTCAAACAGGGTTTACCAACATGTTGGATCCCTATTCAACCAAGCAGGATCAATCAATTAGCTTTAACCTAGGCATACATGGCTTGTTATATTTCGATTCGATCTATGAAAAAATCGAGCAGCCCAGACTTTCTTCTAGTGGGCCGGAGGTCTCCATCCAACGTATTGGGAGACATAGATGATATAGTACTGCTGGGCCTCAGCATCGAGGAAGCTCAAGCGCAGCATGATGATGCACGGTTGCACATCTACCTGTGTATGTCCAGCATAAGGCTACAGCGATCTGACTCCACCACCATGTTTCATCTACTCTGCAAGTTTCCACCTGACCTAGGATGCTCTGTGACCTCTTGGTCTAGGCTCTGAACTCATCGTCCTTACACACCTCCCTCTCACTAGGTCATTATGCTCTTACATTGAATAAACAGCAGAGACTGCAGAGGACAATGTGGTTCCTTGCAGTCCCGATCTGTGTTCTTCATTTCTTTAAATGACAGAATCATTTAATAAGACAAATAAGATGGCAGATAAAAGAGAGAATAAAAGTATTTTCTTAGAGAACTTGCTGTGAAGAAATGATTACACCTCCATCCTCTCTTTTTAATGCTTAGCTACATAATGACAAAAACTCAGCATGAAGACATACAAATGTGTGCAATATAACAATGGAAAACACAGATTTACAAGTATGACTTCAGAAAGAGCATCTTATGTTTTCCTTCACTACCTAAACTATACTCCTGATATCCTCACCAAGCAAACTCCAGATAGCTTCACCAACCATACTCCAGATACTTTCATCAACCATGCTACAGATACCTTCACCAACCATGCTACAGATACCTTCACCAAGCATACACCAGATACCCTCACCAACCATACTCCAGATACCTTCACCAACCATAATACAGATAGTTTCAACAAGCATACGCCAGATACCTTTACCAAGCATACTCCAGATACCTTCACCAACCATACTCCAGATACCTTTACCAAGCATACTCCAGATACCTTTTCCAAGCATACTCCTGATACCTTCACCAACCATACTCCAGATACTTTCATGAACCATACTACAGATACATTCACCAAGCATACTCTAGATGCCTTCACCAACCATACTCCAGATACCTTCACCAACCATACTCCAGATACCTTCACCAAGCATACTTCAGATACCTTTATCAACCATACTCCAGATACCTTCACCAAGCATACTCCAGATATCCTCACCAACCATACTACAGATAGCTTCACCAACCTTACTCCAAATTCCTTCACCAACCATACTCCAGGTACCTTCACCAACCTTACTCCAGATAGCTTCACCAAGCATACTTCAGATACCTTCACAAAGCATACTCCAGATACCTTCACAAAGCATACTCCAGATATCCTCACCAAGCATACTCTAGATACCTTCACCAACCATACTTCAGACACCTTCAACAACCATACTCCAGATACCTTCAACAACCATACTCCAGATACCTTCAACAACCATAGTGCATATACATTATAAATGGTGTGCAGTGGATGTCTACTTAATAATACATCAAACCCCAAAGAAGAAGAAGGTCTACAAGGACGGATAACTTGATGGAATCTACTTATGATATTGAAGAACAGAAGCAATCACAAATATGGATGATTGAAGACAGGATATAACAAAATGAAAAAAATATTGAAAGATCTGACTTAGAGATTCCATGATCTCAATGGAAACTTTACTTGCCAAAAAACTCTGACATACATACACTGCTCAACTTAGAGACTTGATTTGACTAGAAGGTTTATTTTTCAAATATATGATACCTTTATGAGTGACTGACATTGCTAACAGGTGTGGTTTTTGAAGTCTTAGGGCTTGTTTCCACTAGAGCTTCAGCGTTTGCACGTGATCGTCCAGGCGATCGGCCACGATTTTGCACGCGACCCTACCTTTTTTTCTGATTGTGTGCGATTGCATTCGATCATGCCCATAGGAAATGAATGAACGCGGTCAAAAATCGTGTCCCTATTTACTGGGGATGCGATTTTTGACCTCGTCCATTCGTGTCAATGGACACAGTCGGGCGCAATTTTCCGCTAGGGGATGCGATCGAGCGCAGCACGCGATAAGAAACACAGTAGTGTAGCGTTCAAAATCGCATCCTAAATTGCAATTCGGCCATCGATCATGATCAAAAATTGATTGTTTGTACCACCACACAGTGTTATAGATTCACAGACGATTGTTTCTTTATTTTAAAGCGTCATTACCTCTTTATGCCACAAGAAGGCGCCAAAAAATGACATGTAAATGTAAACTATCGAATGAAAGTTATGCTCATGTCTGCTCAGTGCTCATTAATTTTATTTCAAATGAAAATATATCAACCTGTGTATGGCTAGCCCAAGGTTTTAAACTAAGGGTTCCTGTATATTTTAAGAGACCAAACCATTTTACACCTTGCACAACTTTTTGAGGGATTACCTGTGTTCTCACTCACACTTTGACCTAGGTGCCGACTCTCTAACTTTTTACTTCTGGACAGCATCACCCAGCTATTTGTGTGCTCTTTATTGTGTGACCACATATGGCATGATGTAGTGCACCACGGCAGCTGGCTGTTCTTTTCTGCCATGAATACCCCTTTTCCTGCTATCATTGATATTGATTATGACTATGTATTGTATATCTTCACTTTACGCTTCTGGCAAATGTCAGTTTATATTGTAGCCTCCAGAACACGATAAAAAAAAGTTATTTGTTTCATGAAGGTACAGATCAATACCGCCTTGTGTCGATGGCTCAGGCTGATGGTAGAGGTGTTCATATGAAGGGAATGTATTAGGCCACATATAGGTCTGATAATATCAATCTGCATCATCTAAAGACCTCAATGTACATAACTCTGGAGACCTCAATGTACATAACTCTGGAGAAAATGTGTGGTCTTTGAAGACCACAGTCTATTCTTATTCTCATATCTACTATCTGCAAGATGATTTTGCAAATAGAAATGGAAACGTAATATTTAATAACCTTAAATTACAAAATAAATAATGCAGAAGTTTCTTATGCTATATATTTCAAACTGGAGTTCCCTTGAAAATGTTGTGATATGTTACACAACCATTGATGATTTATGCATTGATCACTTCAATAACCGATTTTCGGCGTATAAGACACTTTGAACACAGGAAAATGGTTCAAAAAGTCGGGGGTGTCTATACGCCAGTACAGTGGGCTAGGGTGCTTCCTGTTCTTTACGAATCACCTAAGGAGCCATGAGGTCGTCGCCCCACATGCATCACGCGCTGAGAAGAGAGAGAAACTTTCAAAATCCCCCTCACACCACCTTCTCTTTGCAATTATTGAAGTGAAATAAATAGCTGCTACTAACAAGTGTGCTCACTAGACGACAATGTGTGCATTGTGGCTGATTTGGATTGAAGAATATGAATCAAAGTAGAACACATTAAATAGCTGTAACAAAAACTTCAACATCATACAAACTGTAATTACATGTATTAATTTTTAGATTTTTGGGGGGAATATGAAAAGTCAGAGCAAGAACTAACATTTTTTATTTGGTGGCATTTGAAGAGAGGTAGTCTTATATATAAAAAATATCCCAAACTCTAATTAATGGAAAAGTTGGGATCGTCTTATAACCACAGTCGTTTATACGCCGAAAATATGGTATTTTTATGGTTTCCTGCTCTAAAAAAACGGGTGCGTCTTATAGTCCGAAAATAGGTACTATTTATCAATAGTTACAAAGAATAAATTCTCACTCCAGCACAGTTGGTAGAGAATTGGGATTGATATATGGTTTAGTCATGTTTCCTTATTAGCATTTGTGTTCCCACTGGTTTGTTTACCAATGAAACACCTGGTTATTTATTCATGAACATCAAGGAATGTTTCTCTCCACATAAACCTCTGGAGATGATTAGAAAATTAATGGAGAGAGATTGATGCTAGTTCCAGTTCAATAATCTGTTATGTTTCATGTTTTCTTTGTCTTGATTGGAGGTGCACTAAAACTCCGTAGAATAATACATTGTGGAAAATCCATGCTATTATATCAGCCGGGAAGGGAAAATGATAGTTTATAGATTTTGCATTAATGGGATGGACTAGGCAGTTAGTTCGAAGTGTTAAATTAGTTCGATATACTTTGTGTTTCTTTTTTTGAATTATTCACAAATATTTTAAATAATGGGTGGTAAACATCCGGGGCAACAAAAAATCCCCCGAAAACATTCAGAGGGTAGGGACTTAAGCCAAGATTTAGATCAAAGAAATACACGATGTCAAATTATTAAAGTAAAAATATAAAAACATTTAATTTATAGTCATGATAACAAAAATACATATGCATGTAGAATGGTTAACATCAATAATCAGATGAATAGAGTCAAGAGCCAATAGTAAAGTAAACAAGAAAATATAAGTTATGGGTCAGGTTATAGATAGTGTAGGATAAGGGACCTGTCTAACAGGGTCACTTCACACCAACGCAAGTTTGTGTGTCTCCTCAGGGTTTTTTTATCCAAAATAAATTCCATATGTTAGAGATTATAAAATGCCAAATCAATGTACCATAACGCCCAATAAGGGGGGCCAAAGAAAGGTACCAGGCAGCGAACAGGACCCTGCATCAAGGTCTATAGAAGAGCGTTATAGAAGAAGTACAGTTCTCACAATAATTATCACAAGCATTCATAGTAGTACAATGTTTAAAAGTAAAATTAGTTGGGGATCTACTACAATAAATGATGCACCTACGAACAAAAGATAATTTAATGGAAGCACAAAGTAGAAACGATCAAGAGAACCGTCACGCCGGAACAACTTGAGAAATTATAAGGGATTCCAGAACTATCCACCCACACTGGCAGCGTATGTGCTAATACAATTCCGTCGCTTTAGGCTCATGTCACTATGAAAGTAGAGAGAGAACACGACTGGACATCTGTAAATGACAGCCAAAACATCGAACCACACGCAGATAGCGCTACTTGAATACACAGACAAAGCCCAAAATTCCAAGCATAACCGCACTCAACGCTCCATGCAGTTTGAGGGGCAAAAACCTAGATGTATGCTGACTATTCATGAGGTATCAAAAAGACGTAAAATTTTCAATAAGGTGTGTTCCACTCTACACCATAAACGTATCCGCTACCCTGCCTAACGCGGTCTTGCACATCAACGAACGATGCGGACACACACATACTTTCAGGATCCAGAAACAGCAAGAACATAGATGCAATTCACGAGGAGGAAGAAGTTACGGCTGGTAAAACATCGAAACAAATCGCCAAGAAACCCAAGAACCCAAACCTTTCACTTCCCCATCGGCAGGACAGACCTAAAACCCCGAGGAGACAAAAATCGAAAACGGAGAGACAAAACACACAAAGCGATGGCAAGATTCATATAGAGAGGCATCAAGAAGAAAAACAACTGAATATCAGCCATTCCCTACTAGATGTCGACAGAAGGATAATATTCTTTATGATTTTCTTTTTTTTTAATAAAGTCAGGCTAATCTATCAAAAAGTATACTTCATATATTCTGAATATAAGGGGGGCCAGAACTCAGGACTCAGTACTAAGTATAAACTTAAGGGGGTAAAGGGGTATGTTTGATATGCTAAAGCCGACACAGCATGTGGAAAAAAGGAGGTCGAACAAATAATTAGGACGAATGGACCACAAGTTAGACGAAAGGATATATGACTTTATTCATAGAGCGATGTTATGTCTTGCATAATTTTTTTAAACTTTTTACTGTCAAAATCAAACCGGACAGGCAGGGGTCTTGGGGGAGGGGCATAGGGAAAAGGAGAGCGTTCTATACTATTATTAATGTTTTTCTCTTTATACCTACTTTAAATGGAATGCAAATATTTGGAAAAGCTTTATCTTTCTATTTTGGCCCATAACTTGATCACTTATTATCAAAAGGGTGATAATCAGTCCACCTAATGTGGTAAAACTGTAAATGGTAAATGTTAATCAGAGAAATGTAAAGGGTAAGACACAACTAAAAGAATTGTTACTTAAACATATGAAAAGGCTAAAACTGATATAGCGCTTCTCCAGGAAACAATCTTGGCCCAGGTGATTATAAACACATACTAAACATGGGTGGGGGAGGTTATAAGCTACCCGGCCAAGGGAGAGAAAAGGCGGGTATAAGATTCTCATCCATAAAAAAATTTGACTATACAATACATAGTCAATAAACAGATCAGAGTCGCCTCAGCAACAATAATATTAATATAGGGAATACAGCACTAAGTATTATAACATCTACGCACCAAATAACCCCCCAGTTCTATACTTTTCCTCCGGAAGGAGAGATTGCTAAGGATTCGACGACACAAAGTTAATATGTGGAGATTTTAATGCAGTGCTTCTGAAACTAAGGATACAAACAGACAGTTGAACAGAAAAGTCCACTGAAACAAATGACTGATGAATAGAAGGGACCATGTTAGACAAGATTTACCAAATTCTATCATTACATATGTGGAAGGGAACAATCATCCCTAGATGTCAATACAACTTTTTTCTCAAGGCTACATTCTAATCAAGAATGACTATATACTAGCGACAACATCGATCCACCTCTACTTGAAAACTGACATCAAGAATTAATCATCTCAGAATCATGCGCTAAAGTATTGTATCAAGATAGGGCCCCCAGGAGGGACAGACATTATAGGGCTTCCCTAACCAAACTAATACCGACCCGATCTTAAGGACAACAAGCAGAAGGCATGGTAAATATTCAGAACAAACCACAGATGTGAAACCGTCTTTTGGGAAGCGAAAAAGACATCGAGAGGGGGTGGCATAAGGTACCTTTCTACAAAGTAAATAGCTACGACAAAATACCAAATGCATGAGATCATGAGGAGAAGCCCAAATGCACTAAAGACACTGCCCTAACATACAAACACGTAATAAATTGAGGGAGGCCAAAACTAATTTACATTGGCTACTGCAAAAAGAAACTACAACCAATCCTACTGGGAACTGCACTTCCATAAAATGAGGAACAATCAGAAGGACTTGTGGCCAACCTGTATTAAAACACAAACAAAAAAACTCTAATATCGCAACACTTCAAACGGGTAAAAATTTTGACTAGACCCGAAAGAAATCAATGTACCTATAGAACAGTACTACAACTCTTTATTCCCAAGAATAATAGTGATGAAGCAACCCAGAGAAAACATTCTTAAAAATATCTTATCACACACTGAAACAAACCCAATTACAATCCCTCAACGCTATAATGAGACGAGGTGAGAAGAGTTATAATGACACTCCTAAAATAAATCAATGCCCGATGGATTTACATAACAGGAATTTATAAATGCTTAAAAAGCGATCTCTCAAAACCTCGATATGCGATGTTTATAACCTATGGAGACAGGGTAAATATCCCTAACACCAAGAGCCTATATTAAGCCCTTCCGAAAGAAGGAAAAGATCCTACCCAGCCAGGGACATCATATAGGCACAATTCATTAATAAATAGACCGAAAATTCTTTCAAAAAATTTGGCAGAAAGGATGGTAACCTCATACCCACATATCCACCCATAAACGGTTTGTAAGGGGACGTAGCGGTTGACAAACTTAGGAAAACATTGAACACTATAGAGTATGCAAAAAAAACCCAGTCAGGATGTAGTCTTATTAACAGTCAGACGCAGAACAAGAAAAGCTTTGACAACATCAATCTTCAAGGCTTTATCCTGGGTAGACAACAGGGGTTTAATGGCCGAATGGTGGAAATGCTGAAAAAGCTATTATAAAGAACTACTGCTAGAATCTATAAACACTGGTTTTATATCCAACCCCATTCCATCTCTACAGGGCACCAGACAAGGTGTCACCTGTCACCTTTACTCTTCAAATATGCCCTTGAACACCATTAGTGCCATACTAGATCCAACCAAACGATTCCACTAGGATCCCCATAAT
>CM070040.1:65161915-65172990 GCA_036250615.1 Ptychadena robeensis | reverse complement strand
CACTTCTAGTGCCATTCATGAAAACATAGATTCCTGGTGGTAGGTCCGCTTTAAAGAAGGGCTCTGAGACATCCAGAAAGCTTGCTTTCTTAAGGTGGACGTACCATCTCCGCATCTGCCTTCTAATATCAGCACCAGAGATTCAGATGCGGATTGGTGGGGGGAGCGAGACCAGAAAAGTCTTGCTGCCTGGAGGATCGGACACTCCAGGCATGGCAGTGCGTGAGTATTTTTTATTTTTGGGGGGCCGCTGTCCTTTATTTTGTTTAACACAGTTTACATCTACCTAATGACTTCAGTTAGGCAAGAAAGGGGATCACTTGAGCTCCAAACTATCTGAATTTATCAATGACTAACATGGTACAACACTCTACTAATGCAGGTTATATAAATTTTATATAAACTGAATATATGCTGTTCAATATAACCGCTGCTGTGCTTGATTGGCTCAGTTTTAGTCTGAATATTATTTGCATGCTAACAACGAAGTGTCAACATCTAATTGACCATTTCTAATAATCAGTTGGCTTCCATAACACACATTACAGCACCACAGCGGATAACTAAAGTCCAGCCAAATTCAGATACAGAGTTAATTATTTTGGCTGGCAGCCCATACCCATAGGTTAGAGATGGAGGGTAAATACAGACCTGGGTACCAATAATATGGACTGTCAAAGGTTCCTGATTCCACTATCTGCAATCTGAATTATTAAGAATGAGTTTACACAGAGATCATGAAATGTCACCCTCGGGATGAACACAATGAGTACCACAAATAAATCCAGCTGCCCACGCTGCAATACAATGAACGTTTGTTAATCTGTAGAAACCACAACCACATATTTCATATACCACGCATAACACTTCAAATCAGGATTACATACTAAGCGTACATTGACTCCACAATAATGGTGTAAACTCAACACAATAGAATAGTATGACATCAAATATAAGACTGTCTCTGTATAAGAGGATACCCCAGTGCTCCTGGGTCATTTTATGTAGTTACAGGTCTAGTTGACATTTTCCTATGTCCTGCAGGTCCTGACACAGAGGTGGTCTAGCTGTATGATATGATTCCATTGCTGCATGCTGGCAGGCGAACGTCGCAATCTCAACGGCTGGCGCGGAAAATACCTGGCATTTACACTAACCCCGCTGGCATCAAATTATAACTTGGGGGGTTTTGCACGCCTTTTTTTTCTGCGTTATTCCTCATTTATAAGGATTTGTTTTCTTCCAGATCCCATATTGCTCCCTGAGCAGCGTCTGCAGAAATGTTGTATTGAATGCAATGTACATTATATCTATTACTGAATGGAAACAGAATAAAAAAAAAATTTTAAGTGCGCTGTGCTTGTGTCTCCCATACAAGTATATGGGAGACACTTGCTCTGCACCTGCAAAAATGCGGGATGTGGGGTGTTTTTGGTATCACGCAGCATTGCGCATTCTGGAGATGCAAGCGCAGGGCTAGTGTGAATGAGCCCTTATCATTTCGGTTGTATAGTGGTGAACAGCATTCTTACAAATAGAGATTTATAGTGTTAAGATTGTCGTTCTATTATCATTTGGATGAATTGGAAAAAGCAGCCATTATCTATGAAGTACCTGCAGATGATGATATACCATGTTTAAAAAGTCGTCTCCTTTTTAAATTTTATATAGAGATGGTCACAAAATGTCCACTGATTTATTTAGAAGTTCATTCCAAAGCCCCTGAACATAGTATTGTTTGGGGTGTAAAGAAGGGTTTTGGCAATATGTTCTCTTTTTGGTGATATTCCCATATCATACAATGTTCAGGGGCTTTTTGTGATAATTTCTTCATTTTTATCCACTTTTTTGCTTTACTGACCAATGTAAGAGATTTCCCTTTAGTGCCAGTCCTTTGGAAACACTAATCCGGAAATAATTATTTAAGATTTGACATATTTTGCGGGTCATAAGATCTTTGCCAAATCTACTGAACTCATTCTTTCATAATCATTGCTTGGGGTTTGTTTGTTTTTGTTTGTCCACTTGCCTCTTGAGGACTGATCCCAAGTTTCAAATTGGAGTAAGGTTTTCTGGCCATGGACTCACATTACATTTGCGTTTTTGGACAAATCAATGAAAAATGCTTGAAAAGTGATGTAAAAATGCATACAACAGGGAGTTTTAAAAAAACGCATGTGAAAACGCTGCGTTTTAAAAAAAAGCAAAACATGCAGTGTGAATGGTAACATTGGATGTCTATGTAAAAACATGGGCAGTAAAAAAAAACACAGCGCATATAGTGTGAAATGGTCCTCAAAATGTCAATGTTTTGTTTCCCGATGCAAATTGCCATCATAGAAACTGAAGCAGCAAACTTTGTGGAAAACAATATTTGATATTCTCAGAAAGTTTGGCCACCACTGTACTGTAACTCCAGATTATTATTATCATTTATTTATATAGCGCCAACATATTACGCAGCGCTGTACAATACATTAGAGTGGAGATACAAACATATGATAACACACAGGTACAGGTATGACACAGGAGGAATGGAGGACCCTGCCCAGACAGGCTTACAATCTAATCAGATAGCCCAAGAATGCACCCACAGGACACACTGGGCTCACACATAGTGCAAATGTCATTGAATCCAGAAGACAAGAAGCATCTAGTGCATAGTTGTCAAACGCTGGCTTCCCAGCAGAACCCTTACCAGCTGCCCTCACCTCCCCTCTGTCCTACCACTCTTGGAAGTAGACTAGTCCTGGCTGCTTAGCAGTGCGTACACACACGGAGGGGGTCATACATGGCCTACAGACACACACACACACACACACACACACACACACTGTACACACAGGGATGGGGGCATACAAGGACTACACACACACTGTACACACAGGGATGGGGAAATACATGGACTACACACAGGGATTGGGACATTCATGCCCTACATACTCGCTGTACACACAGGGATGGGGTAATACTTGGACTATGTGCATACATGGATTACACACATACACACACAGAGATGGGGTCATACATGGACTACACACACACTGTACACACAGGGATGGGAGCATGTATGGACTACACACACACACTGTACACACAGGGATGGGGGCACACATGGACTACACACACTGTACACACAGGGATGGGGGCACACATGGACTATACACACACTGTACACACAGGGATGGGGGGATATATGGATTACACACAGGGATGGGGGCACACATGGACTATACACGCACTGTACACACAGGGATGGGGGCACACATGAACTATACACATACTGTACACACAGGGATGGGGGCATATATGGACTACACACAGGGATGGGGGCACACATGGACTATACACACAGGGATGGGGGCACACATGGACTATACACACACTGTACACAGAGGGATGGGGGCACACATGGACTATACACATACTGTACACACAGGGATGGAGGCATACATGGACTGCACACACACACTCTACACACAGGGATGGGGGTATACACGGACTATACACACTAAATGCTCTGTACGTTTATTTGTAGTCCATGTGTGTCCAGGGCTTTCAAACTGCAGCCCACAGTGTAATTATATCTTTAAATACATTTTGTCCAAGTTTTTACATTTGGTCCGCTGTGTGTGAGTATGACACCTCTGATCTAGTGGATAAGTGGCTTTTTTATTTCTACGAATGTTGGGAAATTTTGGCAATGCGACCTATGTATTTCTTTCTTTAATAGTATAACCAATTCAGGGGAACACTCCAGAAGGAAATATTCAGCCCTCTGCTATAGAAGTTTTGCATTCAAGCTTCTATCCCAGCTGCCCGTTGTTCGGTTTTTGGAAGGTGCTGGATGTCCAGATAACGGCTCTTCATGTTTCCGTATCTGCTGAACAAGCTAGTCCTTGTGTGCGCGTCTTCTCATCACTCTCTATTTTTTCCTGCCAGCTTGTGGGAGAAGATTCTAGTTTAGTCGGAAGAAGTGTTATTTTAGCTGTCATCCCTCAGCAAAATGTTCACTGTGAGACCAAACATCAGTAAAGACTCCCCTACCGCAATGAAATCCAGTCTTTGTGTTTCAAATGTCTCTTGATATTAAAATATGTTTTTTTCTTTGTGCAAAACTTTTTCTTTAACCTCCATAGTGGTTGACACGAACCGTTAAAACAGACCATTCTCCCGGAAAGCTGCGGCAAGATTCTATGCAGCCGCAACTATTCCGGGATCCCGGGGTGCGCCATAGACCTCCATTATAATGGAAAGGCGTCAGTTTCCAACCCACATCGCCAGCGTTATTGATGACAGAAAAGGGGCGGGGCAGTTAAAAGGGGCGCGGTAGGGCCCCCCCCCCACTTCACTTCTAGTAGAGCCTAGTTGGCTTATGGGACCAAATCTAATTCAGATACAGACCTGAGATCTTACAAAATGAAAAATTAAATTCATATTGGAAGTAAATGGTACAATATACTGTTGGTTTCATTTACATTGCACCTCTCCAACCCTTGTAGACCCTTGGGTCCACTTGGCAAGGTCTTTATCGCCCAGAAATGTTGGTCACCAGCATGCACAATAAGTGTTGTTTGTAGAAGTGTGATTGTACCGTTTGTCTTTGGATAATTTAGTGTCACCAGATATGACACCATGACACAGAAGTCACAGAAGTCGGCCCTGTGCAGTAATCAAGTATTATATATTCAGGTCTAGTCGTTAGCTTGGTGTCTTCTCCCCGCCACACCTATAAAGCATTCTCACATGTTTCTTGGTGCCCATTAATAATTTATTGGAGTATTCAGGAACCTATTCCCAAAATGCTTTCTGATAACTATACAACCAGTGGTCATTGTGCTGAGATGTACAGCTACTTGCAGCATTAAGGAGGTTCGAGTAATAGGGCGTGTAAAGCATTAATTGACTTACCTCTGTGTTGTCCTGATTGGTGGCTCTTAGAAGACGTTGCTGATAACACAGAGCTGCCCGCTACCCCTTACCCAGATTATATTAGTAATAGCCGAATTTTTCAGCAACCGCAATGTGCTGAATAGATGAAATTTGGCTTATACTCAACCCAACTTAATGGTGCTGTAATAAATGCCAGAGAAGCCAGATTTTTAAACCAGTATCTGGTTTCAAAATCTGTCCGGGTGACCATATTAAGTCCCTCTCCAATATGACATGATTTCCCTATTCCCAACAGGGATATAGTTTTATCCCTGTTGGGAATGGGGAAAATTATGTCATATTGGAGAGGGACTTAATTTGGTCACTCGGACAGTCCATGGCATGGGCATGATGGCCTAGGATTCCTGGCAAATGACCACCCACTGGACTATTTATTACAGCACCATTAATTTTAAGTTTGCTCTCCATCCCTCCAACCATCGCTTTGGCTTTGCTGTGGAGCACACAATAGATGAGGTCCTACTTGGTGAACTATCCAGGGCTATGCAGAGAAGATGTAACCTACTTCCAGAAGATACGGAAGTCTGCATATTAGATCTTCAGATTAGTAGATTTATTAGCTTCTTTGTATTGTAGTTCATCATGTTCCCCCCCCCCCCCCCGTGTAGCCATACATACACATAGAGGAGACCGCCCTGGGAAGGTGGGCTGAATATGGTTTGGGATATTTAATCACAGGGTTCTCCGTTCTTTTTTCTCTTTTCCTACGTTCTTTCCCTTGTGTTTTATGTTTCTGGCTGCTTTATTTCTCCCTTTCTGTTTTTTTGTTTCTCTCTCCTCTGTATCTTTTTTCCTCTCCCTTTCTCTTCCCTCCCCAGGGTCTTATACCTGTCTTTCTCCTTTTTCTGATGTCTTCTTTCTGATTCATTATTTCACGGTGTCTTAAGTTTACACAACACTCACTGCACATAGTTATTTGTCATGGGGCACATCCACTACCTTTTTTCTCTTTCGTCTTCTTTTTCTTCTTTTTTTCTGTGATATATAAGGGATACTGGGGCACTATGACACTCGTGTATGTGGACTCAAGTAGGAGCCATGTATGACTACTCTAAGCACCCGTGGTTAAATGCGGTGAAGGATACTTTATATACTTTGTGATACTGGATCTAATGCATATGGTTACAAATACCTCCACAGGTTTGTAACCCTTTACAGGGTTTAAATCATCCTACAAATTACAGTCTATACTCGCAAGGCTATAGTGACGGTGGGGATTTTCCGGGGGGTGGCCACGCCCGCTGTTCCCCGGGCCAGATCCACCCCGGCGCCGCCCGTTCCTGTCTCGCGCAAACCCCATGTGTGACTTCAAGGTGGGACCCACCCTATCCTGACAAGGACCTTTTTGTTCAGGCCTTAGGTATTTTAAGTAGTAACGAATACCTGATATACGCTCTCCATATATATGTATACATCCATCATTGCCATGTACTAAAGTCCAATGCCTCTTTCCTCACTCACAGTAAGAATTTAATACAGTGTCAACTCCTGAAGAAGCAGCGAGAAGCTGCGAAACGCGTCGAGTGACATCAACTGTAACGTATAGACCCAAGTGTGGGCCATTACTCTGTGTTTGTTTAGTGACTGTTAAACTTATTTTTGTGAATACTTTGAAATAAAAATACATTGATATAATATACTTATGTTTTGACTGTAGTGCCGCGAAAGTTCCTAGGAGGTCGTCTTGATCCTAGTGATCAGACTCCCTTGGGTGCCAAATTGGACGCAGGTTATCCTGTTCCAAAACTTTTTTACTAATGTTAGAATTTCATCATCTCATTGACTATCTCTGCCACTCATATTGTGTATCTTGTATGGGAGCAGGTTTTTTTCTAAACCGCTGGTTATTGGCAGTGGTTGTTGAAAAAGGACAGGGATCATTTTTTTTAATAGGCGCACTGCACTCAATTGTGTTCGAATTTATTCAAATTTTGAGCCTTCGTTCTAGCGGGAACGATTGAAAGCTCAGTCTAACAGTGAACCAACATGTTGGAAAACCCTGTTAGTTTTCCATTACTTTGGATAGGGCCTAAAATGTGTCCAATGCTGACCAATCTAGTGACTGATATTCGAGATATGAGAAAAACCTTTTAATGTTAAATTTACCAGACCAAAAAGAACCAGGAAGACCAGTTAATTGCTAGGGTTTATATGGAATTCAGATATAGAGCAAACTTGAACTAAAGCAATTGATGGAAGAATCCGCACTCTCGACCAAAAATCTTCAAATTTATTGAACTTTAAAACCAGCGACATAAATCACTGGAGCCATAGCCCCCTCTGACGCATATCACATGAGCTTCCTCATGGAGGTCTGCCCCCTCTAAATCTCCTGTGTCCTTTTGAACCTCCCCCTGTGTCGTTTTGATTGCCCCCTGATCCCTCCTATGTGTGGGGGGTATTCTTCATGGAAGTATAAGACATGCCCTGAAAATAAGACATAGCGCATCTTTGGGAGCAAAAATTAATATAAGACAGTGTCTTTTTTTCGGGGAAAGAGGGTAGCTTGAGCTTTTTGTAATATACGTGTCAAATTGTCTGGGGTAAAGTGCTCAGTTACAGGAGTTGTCTGCAAATGTGTTCCTGAGTTCAGGTACATTAACGTCAAAGGAAGTGACCACCTTCATTTAAAGTCTAAATGTCTGTACATTTGTAAACACCTTATGCTTGGGCTTCTACATCAGTTGTGGACAACTGAGCTGATATGGAGGGCCACAAGTGCGGCCCTCAGTATCACTAAAGGGCCGCACATAACATTTTCAATCTATACTGACTTGTATAAGCATTTTTTATTAAATAAATGACAGCAGGCAGAGCTAGGGGACATAATGTTTAATTTTTTAAATAACAAAAATGTTTTAAATGATACTTCAAGCATTAGGGAACACTGTAGTATGGTAATGCACATTTTGTGTCATGTATCATCAAAGGTTATGTGCTTCAAAGCCATTGACTATATTGATGGGGCACATAACCTTTGATTTGGCAGACAGGTGAGTTCTTATGCCCTATGCATTAATAGTAAGGATTCGGGGGCCTCAAGTGGAAGACTGAGGGGGGCCGCCAATGACACCCAGAGGGCTGCAGGTTAGGCACCTGGGTTTTACATAGTCACTCAGTGTGCTTTTCTATAGTAATTTTTAGAATAAAGCTCATTAAAATAATTGTGTAAATATTCATTAAATACCTAGATTTCAGTCCAAATTTTTTCCTTTTTTTTTTTTTACGCCTGCTTTGTCTGTGCCATCGTGATAATTGATAATGTCAGGCAAATACCCAGATCCCATTTGAGCTTGATTTTTGTTTTTGGGACATTTTTACACTGATCCCACTGTGCAGACGTGAAAATAACCGTCATTCACTATCTAAAAACATATCTATTACCACGCAACAGTCTCTGCCGTGCTCCTCTGTGACGCAGTTGGGAAGCCGCACTAGTACTAGAAGCTTATAACATCTGGAGGTCCACAAATTGCCTCTCAGCTAGAATTAGAGGAAAGCACTAGAGGAGAAAATAGATATTAACCTTTCTGTTTAGCAGTACAGCAAGCAGAACTAAAAGGCACAGTGAAATCTCTGTTTCTGTCACAGTCCATTATGGTTTGGAAAATACGGTACATTAAATAGACACAATACTCACCCATCGGCAGTTCAGATGCTGGAAAACGGCTACACAAAAAAAAAAACCAAAATATACTTACCTTCTTCACCTTCAGTTCTGATGCTGGCATCTTAGATCCTAGAGAAGTGAAGCCGCTTCTGCCATCACTGCCCCCCCTCTCCACTCCACCTCCCCCTCCTGTCTCCTCTCTGACTGAGATGGAGAGCTCCGTGGGGGGGTGGATGGGTGAATTAGCTGCTTGTATCAGCTGCTGATGAGATGTGTCTTTGGACGGGAGAGACACTCTCATGGCTGATAACAGCTCATGTTTCGCGAGACATGAGACCGGGCAGACGAGTTCCTGCATGGGACAGATGTCCCAAACCCCATTTCGGCAGCCTAGGTGCGACGTAAGGCAATGGGAGGGGCGCACTCGGAACAAGCGCCCCTCCTGCTGTCAGGAATTTTATTTATTTTTTTACAATTGCGAATCTCGGCAGTATAGGCTGAGCTGCAACAATATTGTGGTAGCTCCACTTTAAAACGGATGTACCACCCGAAATGAATCATTTTATGAATGGCACTAAGTGCCCATAATAGGAAGGAATGCATGAAAAAACAAAACAAAAAGCAAACTTAAAAAAAAAAAAAAAAAAAAGTATCGCAGCCCTTCCTCTCTGCCTGTCTTGTGCCGCAGGGGTCATCAGGTCATGTACAGTGTATGTGTGTGTGTAGTCCATGTGTGCCCCTTTCCTGTGTGTATGCACATGGGCTACACACCATGTATGCAGGGCTGTGGAGTCGGAGTCGAGGAGTCGGAGTCTGAGACATTTTTGGGTACCTGGAGTTGGAGTCGGCAAAAAATGGACCGACTCCGACTCCTACTAAATTTAAATAGGAATTTAAATGTTTTGTTTTTTTTTAAATAGAAAAAAATTTACTTCAAATGTCGCAATTAACAAACAGTCATAAACAAGAATATTAATATTAACAAACAGTTTGCTATAAGAATAAATGCAGTGCCGCGCATAACATTACAGCACCCACTGTGACCTTAGCCTAAAGGCTCCCACACACGTACCGAGTGGGGGCCGACAGATCAGCTCAGGTGAGCTCCATACTGCAGCGTGATGACGTCATCACTCTGCTCTCCAGAGCTGACAGCATCAGCCGGCACCCTTTGTGTGCTGGCCATTAGTGGAGACCAGCGTCTTCATTGAAGCTGACACGAACGGCATCGGCCAGAGATTATCAGACATGTGCGTTCTCTGGCCGGCTGAGCTGTGGGGCGTCAGTGATCTGTCACCCCATGTGGGCTCCCCCGATCGGCATACACACACTCCCATCGGTCGGCAGCAAAATCGGCCGCCGCCTGGTGCGTGTATGGCAGCCTGGTAACTCTCGCTGATAATGAAGTAAATGTGTGTTGCTGGACTAGAGACGCTTGTATAAGTGAAGGGAATGGATCGCCAATAGTTCAAGACTGACGCTGTAAAGCATTTGGAAAAGCGCTGTAATTCAGCTGAGGCGACAAATACTTAGATTGCATATAGGATACCACTTGCACCTTGCACGGAGGAAACCTTGGGAGCAAACCGCATCACCTTTTATACCCTTTCCTGGCACCATCCAGGCTACACGTACAACGAAGACTACCTTTATTACAGACAGGTTTGCCGAGACGGTCTCGGGCAGTGGCCCCCTGTTCCTTCCGTTGTCCTCTTCCTCTATGGGCAGCCTGAGCCAATATTCACTAACAACCTCACCAACTGGACCCAACCACGCCTCCTGAGGAAAATCGCTAGAAACGCGCATCGAGGCAGTGGAAACAACTTCTTCTCAAACCTGGTGGGATACATAAGTTGCTTAGCGTGCTCGGTGGATCAACCATAACATCTAGGATCGCCCTGAACTTATACCGCCCAAAAAGAACAATGAAGACCTCTACGTTTTAATGAACATGGACTTTTTTATTGCATAGTGAATATGTAGATACTACAGTATAATTGTTTACCAACTTTTCATTTACGTATTTAAACTGTATAAATCCCCATCTGGGGTCCATTTGTAGAGCTGGGGTGGCCTGCTCGAAAAGTCCCCGCGTCCGGGCAGAGAGAAAAAACTGGATGGTTTGCTGGTCTGTTGTACCTTCAGAACCCGCCACCCATCCAACCCTCTTCCCCTCAAATACTTAGATTGTTAGCTTCAACTTTACACATGACTCTGGGCTTCAAGGGAAATCATGAATCATGTTTGAAGTGCCCCTTCACTCTGCCTCTTCTTGGAGCCTTCCACTGCCCTATCTTCAGCAGAAGATTAGAACACTAAAGCTTGGCACACATGGGTAGATCTGTAAAAAGATTTGAGTACAATCAATTAACTTGCGCACTCACGGTGATTGATTGTACTCTAATCTGTTTACAAACCTACCCGTGTGTGCCTTCCTTCAATAGAGCCGGCTTAAAAGGAACTTGATTGAACGGGGTTCCAACATGTTGAAAAGACCCCGTTCAATCTCCAA
>CM070040.1:65131871-65143598 GCA_036250615.1 Ptychadena robeensis | reverse complement strand
CTTAGCGGCGGCAACCGCGCCGCCGGCTTCCACACAAGTGGAAACTAAGCCTTACTTTGCTCTTTGCGGCGGATTGGCCAATTTATTTTGCACATTTTCTAATAATTTTTTTATGGTGATTTTCATTTCAGGATTTTCAGATTCTGATTTGGATGATGTTTACAATGATGGTTACAAACCAGACAAAGGAAAAGGTAAAGTCTCAGCAATATTCTGATGTGCTATTTGCCATTTACAGCTAGATGTAGGATTAGTAAATGAAAGCCAGATTAGAGTAGGGTAATTTAGTTAACCATTAGTGCTTCATCGGCACATTACCTCTCTAATACATTGGATGACAATGACGAGGACAATCAGTTATAATGTAATGTTGTTTTTTATTTTCAGATCGAAGACATGATTCTGATAACAATGACGCAAGTAGGTAGTAAAATCATTTATGAGGTGAAAAAGTTTTTGTTTACAAGGAGAATATGTTGTCCTTTTCAATTTATTTTTTTTTATTTTTATTTTTTCAATTTATTTGAACAAAAGCATCATAGCTGTCAAAAAAGGGTGACCTACAGGAAGTGACGTCATTGATGCCATTTCCGGTATGCGCATGGTGGTTCTTCTGCGTTCCGCATACCAGAAGTGAAGTCATTGATGCCATTTCCAGTATGCGGATGGTGGTTCTTCCACAGTCCACATACAGAAAGTGACGTCACTTCCGGCTTTCCTCTCGGATGGTTTAGCAGGAAGAGGACATTACTCTCCCTGCTAACGCCGCACCACGCTTGTGCTGATAATATGTGGGGTGGGACATTAGCTGGGAGAATAACACCCTCTCCCTGCTAGATCAATGCGATTTCAAGAATCCGGGAGAAATCCGGGAATTCTTAAAATCAGGATTTGACCGGGAAAGCCACATAAAAAACGTGACTTTCCCGGCCAAAACGGGAGATTTGACAGGTCTGAGTAACAAACCCAGGAGAAAAGGTTCCATCCATTCATTCATATGATATAGAGGCAGCGTAATGTAATCTCTGGGATCATTGGTAATATTTTCTTTAGACTTTATTATTAAGAATAAAAATATCTCTTTCCATATAAACGGATTATGTCCGTTAAAGGTTCAGCTGTAAATGTGCCCCAAGCGCACCTTTATGTTCTGCTGTTCTTCACATTTCAACTCAAACGTGGTCTTTAAAGGTAACCAAGGTTATCCGCTGTGCTAGAGACTGGGCATTAATAAAACACATAAACAAAGGCCTATACATAGGAAATTCCATTCTATAATAACAATTTGCGTGTAAGGTTTTTTATTTGATTAAGTCATGAATGTGTGCACCTACATTTTTCATATTATGTGATTTTGCATGACAGGTACCTTAGCGGAGACTGGAACCATTGCAGGAATTGCGAGTGCTTTGGCCATGGCACTGATTGGAGCTGTGTCCAGTTATATCTCATATCAACAGAAGAAATTTTGTTTCAGCATTCAACGTATGTTATCTTCGTACAATTACTTCTTTCAGCATGTACATGTATGGAGCATGGATTTGTCACCTAGCTCAGGGTAATTTTGTTGATAAAAGCTCACTGTGGAATGGGTTTGGGCATACTTGCCTATCCTCTGCAAGCATACAGCAATTCTTAATCGCTTCTGGGATCGGAAGAGGCGTCGCCATTGAGCTCCATTGTAAAGAGGCGGCGATGGTTTCCTGCCCCACATAAGGGAAGGGGAGGCGGGTGAACATGGCAGAATACAGTGTGCAGTATAGGCATACTGCCAGGGAGTTTAATGAGTCCGGCAGATGTAGGTGTTAAGTATGTGCAATACTGAACATCGGAGAACTCACAAGGCGTCATTGACCTGCATTAACTTTTTCTCCTTCGCACGGGGTCCATCCTGGTCCCTAGTACTTGGGAGAACTGGCTCCGGTCGAGGTCACCTGGGGAACGGGACATCTGAGGGGCAGGTGGCTTTTGGTTGCCTGGCCCACTAGTCACTCCTTTTTGGGGAACGAGTCCTTAGCCCCTTTCGGGGAGGGACAATCGAAAACACCCGTGCAGTTTGGTGTGCACTCTCACTTTTTTTTCCTCCTTACATCCCTGATGAATGAATGTGTTACTTCACCTTGTTTCATTGCTTTAAAGCTACATTTAAAATGCACCCTTAACTCCAATGTGAAGATATTGCATGCCGTGTTTTCCATGCGTTACAACTTGAAGCTTGGAAGAAGCTAATGGAGACATAGGCCTAGTCTCCATTCTCCATAGTCTCCATTTTGTTTAAACTTCTGGGTGTATGGCCGGAGTTAACTCAAGCCAAGTTTCATCCATCATGAAACTCAGCCTGATTGCTTTACCAGTGACACGAAGGGGGTGGGGGTAGGCAGTGCCATAGTCCTCCATGTAATGGAGGGGGCGTTGCCTTTTCACAGCACAACTCTGGCATCTGCAGTGACACCAGAGTTGTGCACGAGACCTCCAGATGGCCACGCAATATTGGTCTCCGCCTCGATTGCCCGTGGCAAGCTTTTAAAAAAAAGCATGCTATGTGCGTAATGCCCAGGTGGTTAAACACCAATGGGTGCCACATCCCTAACACTCAATGGAGACTAGGCCATAGCCATACTGGATGAACTGGTAAGGTACACAGTGCTAAAAATAAAAATGTAGGTCAGGGTAAGGGTGCACCTACACAGCACAAGTCGTCACACTTCACAAGACGTGAAGTGATATCACTAGACCTGATCACAACAGAATGTATTCCAAGACTGGCAAATCTGAATACGTTTGAATATTTCTGCCATGTTATAGAACTGTAAATCCAACATGTGATTGTGAAGCAGCGTTTCCCTAGCTCTTGTGTAATAAGTGTGTTTCCGTACTGGTAACTGATAATCCCAGACGTAGCTGGAATCTTTCCAGGTTACCATTCTGTAGATGTGGCAGATGGTCATTTCCCGAAATCAACATTTACATTGGAATGAGCTTTGTTTTACAACTCTCTAGGGAGCACACTAGTCCGCATCTCTGAAACGGATTGAAGCTTACATTTTTATTATATTTAATCATTGTGAATAAATAACTTATATTGGCATAAAGCTTAATTTACAAGGAGATCCGTTTCTTCTACAACCCCCCCCCCCCCCTCTCCCCCGCTTTTCCATTTTTCATCCATTTCTTATTGGAAATACACACCAGGCCGGCCGCACACACCTCGGTAATGTCTGTCTTTGTACACGGACACCTTCATGCTGCTATACGGCATTATTTTCTTCTTGAAATAGAAATCATGAAATGAGCCGTGCACAAGAAGCCTTTCCCCTCCCTACGGCACAAAGAGAATGATATCTGAAGCCAGCAAGGACAGCTGGATTACTGTAGGCCGGAGTGGGTATAATGGCTCAGAGTCTCGCTGTTCTTTTGCACAATATACATTGCTTGTTCATTCTACGACTGTGAGAACAGCTTGTGCTGAATGGAGACATCACAGACACTCCAGTGGTTAGCTTTATTTAGTAACCGCTCATCAGAGCCAAGGTCTCATAGCAAACATGGCTTCACTTACACAGAATAACGGGAGCCATTAGGGCTACATGTACAGATAATGTCTTATATACCCTGCTTCCCCTATAATAAGCCATCCCCATCCAATAAGCCACCCCCTGATTTTTGCAAATAAGACACCCACCGGTACCTACCCAAAATCTTCCATTCGGGTGGTACAATGAGTAACTGTGTGACTCCATCAGGACTGGCTGCAGTGCAGGAAGGACAAGCAAGCTGCTGATCCCTGACGCAACGGAGTCTGTTAGCCGGCCAATCGGCCATACCAGTAGAACCCCAAAAAAATTAGTCAGTGAATGGAAGGGTACAATGAGTGGCACAGAGTGATCAGGAGGTGGACCATGAATGGCACAGAGTTATCAGAAGGGGACAATGAATGGCACAGAGCGATCAGAAGGAGACAATGATTGGCACAGAGTGATCGAAGGGGACAATGATTGGCACAGATTGATCAGAAGGGGACAATGATTGGCACAGAGTGATCAGAAGGGGACAATGATTGGCACAGATTGATCAAAGCAAACAATGAATGGCACAGAGCGATCAAAGGGGACAATGATTGGCACAGAGTGATCAAAGGAGACAATGTTTGGCATAGTGATCAGAAGTAAACAATGAATGGCCAGAGTGACCAGAATAAGACATCCCCCTGAAAATAAGACCTAGGGCATAGTTTAGCGTTTCCAAAAATAGAAGACAGTGCCTTATCATAGGGGAAACAGGGTAGATAGCGTCTTACATAGGTGGCTTTACTTGTAACTTGTAACTGATTCATGATGAAAGACTTTGGGTAAATGTTTTCTCTTCTGTGTGTTTCCTATCTGTAGAAGGACTTAATGCGGAGTATGTGAAAGGAGAACACATGGAAGGAGTAGTGTCTGAAGAACCTCAAGGTAACAGAAAGATCTTTTATAGTCTTTGATGTCAACATGTCACATTGGTTGTTATTCCTGCCACATCTATAAGTAGCTATATGTGGCTCCATTTGGCACTTGATTTCCGAACGTGGCGATCGATCTGGAATCAATCTCGATCTGGATTCCACTCACACATTGTGGATCAAATATGGAATCCAACGTGTTCCATGTTCGATCGCCATTACTTTGGATAAGGAATGCACATTGATTCCCCGAACGATTGTTGTGTTATCATTCTGAGCTTCTTGCGTCACCACGTTGCAATCACTGGGGAATCAAGCCGCGTATGGCCAACTTTATGGGATGGTTCCGGATGTTTTACTTTATCTCATCGTTTTATAGGATAATGTGAGATCGGGAGGTCAAAGGAAATAGAGAACACATCTATTCTTGACTTCACATTGTTGTAGTATGACACCAAAGCTGGCCATACACAGGCTGATGTTTGCACGATCAATCATGTTGTGCGATTTTAAATATCGATTCCACGATTGTACTATGGTGCCCATGCTCCATAGTATGATCGCTTACAAATCGATCAAAATACCTAGAAAAGCCTTCTGATATTTATACCATCTACTGAAATTTACCAATCACTTTTCAATCGATTTTATGTTCCAATTTGGTTGATCATACGACGTATATTTTAAAGTCGATCTAACTGAAATATTGAATCATGTATGGCCACCTTACGACTTCCTGAAACCCCTTTGTTTTTCACACAATACAGCAAATTTCAGCCTTTTAAAAAAATAAAATAAAATAAAAAAATAATATATATATATATATATATATATATATATAATACCACAACATTTCTGTGGATAGTATGATAGTATGCAGATTCCGGTTTGTGTGTGTATTACTAGTGTAGTGAAGACACCGGCCACCAGCCTGATAACGCTTTAGTGATGTCTCTCCATCATCAGGACCATGTTGCTGGGGCACACACAATACATGGAAGGCAATTACTGATAACAAAGCTGCAGTTGCTGGGGCACTAATGATACCCATACACGGGTCAATAATCAAAGCGGACCTACCACCTGGTAGGTCACTCTGCAGTATCGGCTGCTGCTCATTGTGTAGAAAAGAGGAAGCCAATATCTTTTGTGGAGATTATTTCACCACAAAATAGCCTTAATAGGCAGAAAAAAGGGCAACTTTACCTCAGGATCACAGAACACCTAAACACTGAAAATTTCTAGCGTAAATGGGCCATGTGTGTGGCTCTATAGTCACCAAATCTCACGAGTATTTGATTGTTTTCAAAGTAGTCATATCTATATCTGTAGTGTTTAATTGAAATCAACTGGACTTGCTGTGTTTATTTCGACTGTACGCGATCTTGCTGGGAATATATAACCCGCCCAGTCATGAGGTGTTAAACTGGCATTGTATGTGGCAAACAATAGATGTCGCACCCCCTCCCCTGTTCAAGTTTCTCCATTTTCACATATATGGCCTCCTTCCCGCCCTTTCAGAAACCAGTCCTCCATTTCCAAATTCTGAGCTTTTGAAACCTCAAACTTGTCCTTTTTCTTTTAGATGTAAATACACTGCTGAGTCCTGACCAGAGGAGTTGGCCCTTTTGTATTGGGCCATGTGCTGGTGTAACTGTTGTTTGGTTTCTCCTACATACAAGTCAGAGCACTGCATATACAATGTAGAGAAATAAATAGTGATGGCCAAACTGTCTGCCTTGCACTCCTTCTAGCCGGCAAGCAGTACGTGTGTTCGGCCCGTCCCGTTCGCCGGCGAGAAGGAGCTCACTATTCTTCTTCCAGCAGGATCAGGAGCAGTAAGATCCCGCCGGAGGAAGAATCTTTTCACTAGAGCCTGGGTAGAGAACACGGTTTTCTAGTGAAAAATTGGCTCCGAAAACCGGAAGTGAAGCCAGTGACATCACATCCGGCAATCAGAACTATGCGTTCCAGGTACGGATTGTGGTGCCACTTCCAGTTTTCCTGATTTAGAAGCCTCTAGTGATGACCGAGCTGCCCGCAAGGCAGACAGTCTGGGTGCGAACATGGATGTTCGCCCTCCTTCTAACCAGCGAGCAGTATGGGTGTTCGACCCGCCCTGTTCGCCGGCGAGAAGGAGCTCACTATTCGTGCCGAGATCGTGCCGGAGGAAGAATCTTTTCACTAGAACACAGGGCATGAAGCCGGTCTCCTAGTGAAATGCCGGGTCGAGAACCGGAAGTGACGTCAGTGACATCACATCCGGCAACCCGAACCAGGAACTATGCATTCCAGATACCGGATGTGGCATCATTTCTGGTTTTCCACATTCAGATTCCTCGCCAACAGGCGGGGAATTTGAATCTACCCACGGACGTTGGACTTTTTTAATGGTCTGATCGGCCATCACTAGAAACAAACACAGCAAGTCCAGTTGATTTGAATGAAACACTACAGATATACAATGACCTGGATGAATGAGAACCTTCACAGACATAGTCATATCTATATTTAATTATGTTATATTGGAAATACAATATATAGTCCATAGTGACTTGACTAACCACACTTTCTCTGTCTGTGTTCCAGTGAAACATTCATCTCTACAGTCTCAGTCTGCCATTCCCCCTTCAGAAGATCCAGTGTGAAGACCCTCCCCCTCTTCTCTGGGGCTGATGTATTGTGTTTTTATTTATTATGTCCAACAGTTCCCACTAAGTTTAGGTCATAACTGGGCTTTGCTCCTCTTTTTAGAGTTCTGTGTTTACATTTTAGCACCAGTCAGTGTTTTTATCTCCCTAATGTTAAACGTTTTGTCCACTTATTGAACACATGGGAAGCTAGAGAATTCCATCTAGCGATGCTTTTTTATATCTGCACTTTTTGCATCAAGGGATTTTCCACCTGTAGCTTATTTGTGATATATATATTAGCTCTATTGCTTTTAAATAGGAGTGTGTCACTTATTTACCCCGAGATATATTAGACCTGGAACCCAATTTTTGTTGAGATCCAAGGATCTAGTAGTAATTTCCCTTTTCAATAATTGTTGCTTAATGTCTGTACCTTCCTGACCCGCATTGGTCGAAACGGCACCATCTTTGTAAATGAAGCGGCTATGCCAAACTCCAAAGATTTCTTTGAAACGTTTTGACATTTTGGTGCCTTGACACTTGAATCGTTAGGTGAGTTACAATGCTTACAAAATGATTGTTGCACTCCAGTAGCTTTATAATGTTTCCGTTGCATGCCGCAGCTAAGCATCGATCACCACTTCTGTAAAGGAACCCGTATAATAGTCAATGGATACATGTTCTATTTACAGATTTACAGAATTCTGAAACGCTAGTATGACATACTGTAAAACCAATCTAAAAGTGAGATTGCTGAAATTTAACTTTGCATTGGGTCAGGTGACCCCATATAGCTAAATTGTGTTACATGGACAGTCAACTAATGAGGCGATGAGGCATAGAAGTCTAAGGGCACCCATACACCTTTAGATTTCTCTGTCAGATTTCCTTTAGAGGCCCTTTTGTTATACCAAAACCATGTAATATGAGGGACATTAAAGTCCACCTGTGTTCAATCACAGAGGACCCGGCGCTACATAGTTGTTGGTAGATCTAAAGGATATCTGACAGAGAGATCTAAAGGTGTATGGGCAGCTTAAGTACATAAAGGTGAATTTTTGTATTTTAATCTGATCATGATGCTTTGTTACAATACTGATCCTGCTTGCTTATTCCTTATCTTTGACTTCCACTTTTAGATCATACCTATTTATGTATGGTTAGCACCAAGGAAAGGTATTACCTGGTACCACCTACTCTTACCTGTGTAATACCTCCTGGGTTACTCATCCATATTTTCTTACTTCACTTCACGCCATGTTTACTAGGCATTAGAGGTGGTCGAAAGTTTCAAAAAAAAAATGCAACCATTTTGACAATTTCAAGTTCATTGCAAAGTCCCTGAGCATGGTATCATCACCAAACTTGCTGGATAGAAGGGTTGGGGGGTATACAAAAAAAAAAAGTTTGTCTCTAACACAAACAGTTTTTGCACGAATTAGGTTCAAAGTCAAGTCAAATTTCGAAAATCTGAATTTCTACTCTGATTTTGAACTTAATTTATGCAAAAACTGTGCAAGAGCAATTTTTTTTTCGAATGTTCCCCCAACCCTTTTCTACATCTCCAGCAATTTTGGTGATGATACCGTTTTCAGTGGCTTTGCAATCAGCTCTCAAAGTTAGCAAGTCGAATAATTCGACCATCTCTAGGCATTTGGAAGGCCATTACCCACATTGGAAGCAACTAAGGTGGTTCTGTTCATAATTACCATACTGGTGCTTAGTGACTTTTTTATTTGATTGTTTAGTGTACTTTTCTCATTGCAAGTCTTCTTTCCTAAGTCATTAGTAATTGTTTTCCTGGGCTACAGCCTTAGTTCCTAGTCTACCTCATCATGAAAGTCTTTAATTTTTTTGTATGTTTGCCCATGGAAGCAGACTTTTTTTTATTGTGGGATAGCTGACACCCTATCCAGATTTGGGCACATGTCTTAGACTGTGATAAGTTGGAAGATATCTGCCTATCATCATATCAGGATCTTATCATAATCTTACCAATTTGTCTTGTAATGCCTGGCATACACATGCCGATAAGCGGCTGATTTTTAACCTGACCGACGGGCGTGCGTGCGCGGTCGGTCAGGTTAAAAATCGGCCGCTTATCGGCATGTGCCCACATGGGGTGACAGATCCCTGTCGCCCCACAGCTCGGCCGGCCAGAGAACGGACATGTCCGATATTCTCTGGCTGATGCAAGCCGATGCCATAAGCTTCAATGAAGATCGCCGAAGGGTGCGGGCCGACTGAAGGGGTCCATAATGCACCAGGGTGCAAACGTGATGATGTCATCATGTTTGCATCCCGGTGCAGATCGGGACTGGTCTGTCTGCACCGGACGGGGTGTGTATGGCAGCCTTTAGGAGTACATGCACTATAAAGGTTACTTCATCTTCCCCAAAGAAAAGGCAATATTTGTCTGTTTCCTGATGTTGGAACTATACCATTATTATTTCTCTCTAAGGGCTTGTCCCCACTTGAGCGATCACCTGCAGCGCGATTCAAATTGTGTCGAGAAGATCACAGGTGATCACTGCCATGTATTTGATAGGGCCCCCACATCGGCGTTCGGTTGTGGCGTGGACCGTGATCTGAAACCCTGTTCACCGTGTTTTTGATCGCGGCCATAGACATGAGTAGGCACGGTTAAAAACCTGTGTCTCATTTTAACCACGTCCATTCACTCTCTATGGGCACGATCAGGCAGGGTAGGGCAAGATGCCGTACATTTCTATTCTGTTGGGCCAGAATCTAGTAAATGGGTGTACAATTGGGTTAAAGGGTCAGAAGCAACAGTATTGGTGTGTTTAGGTGGGGACATAGCCTCAAGGTGGTGTTCAAACTAGCACCTGTAGGGTGGCTACCACTCCAACTTTTTTTTTATTTTTTTTTAACAGTGAGTGGTCATCAACCACCATAGTCCACCCCGATAGAAATGAAGAGAAAGACCGTGACCTACCAAGGGTCTGCGGTTCCCTAGAAAATGTGAACTGTCGCTGCGTGACCTCCCAACTGCCGATACCAGCAAATCCTTAGCTTTGGAAGTACAAATGTGGGAAAAATTGGGTATTTGACACTTTGGGTAACATGGGGTTGAGGAGGCATTTCAAGGCATCTTCGTTGCTATAGGTGAAAAAAATAAATTCAACATTTATTCATGATCCACCAAATATGGGCGTACCATCAACATCACCGGCACATTACAAGTCTAACATGCTTAATAAATTGATGTAAGTGCCCCAGGACAATTATTAATAAAGATATTATTAGACATGAGACCTAATCAAAAAATTGAAATCTCCCCTGTAGACACTACAGGGGCAAGGGGACTTTAGAGGCTTAAACGGTATATTAGGTTATGATAAGGATAAGGGGCGGTGTGTTACAAAAAACAACCCTAATGTAGTGGGTTTTCAAGTACAAAATAATAGGATACACAAAGAGAAAATAATAATGATCATAACACATATGTACAGTAATCAAGGTATGGTATGGGTAAACAGAAGCCTATGCCAAGTGCCACATTCCTAGTGGGCCCATTGGATTGGTCATGGTTCGCAGTCAGAAGACCAGTCAATAATGTCCTCAGATGTTCAACGTCACCTACTAGACCATATGTTGGGCGGATATACGACTGTGTAATCTCATTTATCAGCAGAAACTGATGTATATACCTTGTAGGATGTATGGATAGGTTGATGTAGATAAAACACACAAATAGGAGATCGGCACTAATGCTGCATGTATTGTTGTACCACATTACACAATCTCTACAATTGTTATGTAGATTTTTCCATGGTAGAATTTTGCCGGTTTACACTGGTTTAGCTTGACATGTTTTTACCTTTGTGATCACGCTCGGAATTCTGTTCCCACAATGACGCGGCGCTCTCAGGCGGCGTCTGATGGATGCAGGAATATGCAGCTAATTTGTAGTCAGTGTGTGCGAATCTGATCCTCTTTACAAGAACATTGCGACTGTTAAGGAAATGATGTGGATGTGCAGCCAGCAATCAATACTCTGCTTCACTTAATCAAGAGCAGGTCAACAAATGCAATTAATACGAGTCAGTAAAAACTGGTACTGTGAGGATGCGAAGACCCTCTAGACAGACGGTTACAGATGGAGAACTCAGATTGTTGGAAAATGTGATGTTGACCGAATAAAATAATTGTAAAACGGAAACGCTTTGTTCTGTTATTTAAAGTGGCGCGCTCCCTTCGGGATGTAACGGTTTAATCTTGGGTTGTGTTTATAGAAAACGCTTATAGAGAACCTTAGCATGAACCTGTCAGTAGAGAATGATGGGGTTAGCTGTTTCTGCTCTCGTTATGAGAACGCCTGGCGCTCCTCAGCGCTTCCTTTCCCTGTGCTTAGTTAGGATCCACAGCATTAAAGGAATAAAAGGATGACAGCCGGGTGATTAGCATCCTCTAAAGAGACGTATAGTAATGGCAGCCTCCATTATTCATTCCTGACAATTCCCAAAGAGGAAATGCATATCTTATATCAGAGGGTATGGTCTGCCAAAGGATTTGGAGATCTGCACCATGGTGCGGTCTGGAAGAGACATGCATGTTATTAACCAGAGGTTCAGTTTTTTCCACTTTTGGCTACCTTAAGTGGGTTGAGACACAAACAAATAACATTGTAATGGG
>CM070040.1:65090410-65131861 GCA_036250615.1 Ptychadena robeensis | reverse complement strand
AATAAGATTAGACTTCTAAGGGCGTTGGAGATCAGGGGGAAGAAAGTCAGAGTAGGCATATGTAAGGGTAAAAGCTGACAAGAGGAAAGCACTGTGTGACTATGACTATGAAAGGATGACATATGGACTGCAGGTAGTCTCAGGGGTTAGTTACTAAATCAGAAAATTTCAGGGTCACATTACTGAGGTATGAGAACAGGGAGGCCCATCTGCAGCATAACCTACCATGCGGAGGCTGATGCAGAAGACAGTGAGGGGGACGGTGTTTGGTACTCACCCCATATGTAGGGTGGTCTTCCTCACTATCTCCTGGTACTCATCTGAGGAGCTCACTAAAAAAGTGATGTGCACCCCTGTGTATAATAATTGGTGACATGAGGTGCTGGTAACAATAAAGAGCTTGTTCCACTCCGACAAATACGAACCAACACCAAGGAAAGGATCTGCACTCCAAGGACTGAAGCAAGAGGCTGTCCCCTCTTAGGCGTTTCTCCCGCACACGAGTTTAGTCACAACCCTGACAAATACAAACAACAAACCATATGTGGGGCTTTTTAGGCAGAGCAAGAAATTACCAAAACACATTTTATGTTTTGGTAATTTCTTGCTGTGCCTAAAAAGCCCCACATATGGTCCGTTGTTTGTATTTGTATTAGATTATATATATTAGGTGTGACACTCCCATCTATGGGTTAAAGCTAGCCACACACGGTTCGATTTTGGTTCAATCGATGCTCGATAAACGTTTTAATCGATTGAACAAAAATCGAGAAACGCCCACATGGTACAATCGAGGATAATTGTTCGATGAAGGCATAAAAATTGATCGAATTTTGATCGGACATGTTGGAAAATCATCGTCGATTGTGCCAATATCGTTTTATAATCGTGGATGTTTGTGGTGTTTCCCCTGGATCAATTCGATATAATAACATAGACCATTTCAATCTGAACTTCAATCGTTTATTACTAAAATCGTCGATTTTGGTCTGGATTTTGGAATCGAAATCTCACCACAATCGCAAACTCAATGTGGGGTGTATGTTGATGCGATTAAGATCGATTTTCGATTAGACAATTGAATTCCTCGATCTAATCGAGCATCGATTGAACCAAAATTGAACCGTGTGTGGCTAGCTTTAGGTATTTGCAATTCAGGTAGTCAGATGCTATTATATATTATAACTCATGCTCCTATATGATTGATGTATTTAAGCTGCATGACCTAGGATCGCTCTTTGTTTCAATGTATAGAAAAGCATGAAAAGCTGGCCACCATCCCAAAAGAGATATGTCGAAAGGGGGGAGGGAACTGACCAAGGTCCCTATCCTCAGCTCCTCACATACAACCACCTCACTGATTCCTCCCTGAACAGCAGGGACCTGGGGACTTTTAAGGCCAGGGGTATATAATAGTCGTTTGGGTCAATCCTATATGCTCATACATGGGTGAAACGCATAAGAAGGGCAACCACCATGTAGGGGGGGGAAACTCGCTGTAAGTTTTTATCAAATTCCCTAAAGAGTGTGATTTGGATTGCTTCAGTCCTCGGAATGCTAATCCTACAGAGACATGCATGAAATACTCACACACCAATCAGGGAGAGACTGCCATCTGTCTGTCACACGCACACTAATGCTAGGCATACACATGCCGATAAACGGCCGGATTTTAATCTGACCGACGGGCGTGCGCGCTCTCGCCGTCGGTCAGGTTAAAAATCGGCCGCTAATCGGCATGTGCCCACATGGGGCGACAGATCCCTGTCGCCCCACTTCTCGGCCGGCCAGAGAACGGACATGTCGGAAAATCTCTGGCCGGCGCGAGCCGATGGAAGCCGATGCCATAAGCTGCAATGAAGACGGCGTCTCCATCGCAGCTTATGGCCGGCACACAAAGGGTGCCTGGCCGATTGAAGGGGCCCCAGAATGCAATGGGAGGCTAACGTGATGACGTCATCACGTTAGCATCCCGGAAAGATATCGGGACTAGTCTGCTACACACATCGGCGTGTGTGTGGCAGGCTTAAAAGAGCTAACACAGACTAGACAGCATTTATACATTTTCATAAAATAGAAGACTATGATGTCTATGGAGAAGGAGGGGTGGACTACTGAAGTTCCGGAGCACATTGCAGGCGAGGAAACATTTCTGGAAACAACATTACAAATAAACCTTTAAATAGTTGGCATTGTTTTACCTGCATTTCTGGTGACGGGTCTCTTAAGGTAACACTTACAGGTCTTCTCCTCCCCGGCCCTATTTTAAACTACAGAAGCGATTAAAGATGAGAGATTTTCCCCATCAGACTCTTTGAAACTTTTCTTCTCAACTTCTGCCAAATCTCTTCTAAAGAAAAATCACTACTTTGAGTTTTCAATGGGGTGTTCGTGAAGAAAGCTCTTTGGTCCTGTAACAGAGAGGAAGAAAAATCACCTACATGTTCCTGTGAGACCAGACCAAAGAGTTTACACTGCACAGATATAGCAAAACGAATATAACACGTATCAAGGGAGATGCCGCATAATTAGACACTTTGATCCATCAGCTTGGGGCGTCAGAATTACATGTGCCCAAAATGACCAACAAGGAAGATATGGAAATCTCAGCATCTCTAATAAATGGTGGTTTCCTGTTGGTGCTTATACATCTCGGGAGGCGCATGGGTGTTCTTCAGCGGCCCCCATCGGTCCTCCACTTGCAGTCCCCGAAACCTAACTGTTATAGGAACTCATCTCCCACTGATGAGTCATAGTCCGGGATCATCTTCTTAGAGGAGGAAGAGGAGGCGCGCTGATTAGCATACGTGAAAGCCAACCAATAACCCGCTCTAAGAAGATCCCAGGCGAACACACGCCAATGAACCGTGGATGAGTGTATACAGTATTTTTCGGACCAAAAATCTTAGGTAAATAGTGCCTGCGTCTTATGGTCCGAATGCGCAACCCACCTTGGCTTCCCGCCAGCTCTCCCAAGCTGTCAGATGAGAGATGCGGTCACAGCCAGATTCCTCATCTGTACTGTACTGTTTCTACCAGCAGAGCGCTGCTGATAGAAGGAGTACAGAAGAGAGACATACATGGAAGCTGCCAGCCAGCAGACTCATGCAAATATGTTCTTCTGGTGGAAGGCCGCTTTAATTCTGTGTAACTTTGCGAGGTAAAACTGACCAATCGATGGCTGCCTTGAGCGCTGACGTTACGCCGTGCGCATTTGCGGCCATCGATGCGGCTACCCCTGTTTTTGAGTGGGATGAATCGATCCCGCTCGAAAACAGGTTTGTGAAGCAGGTATTGGACTTGTCCATAAATCCTGCTTGATCTGCATCCTTTTGGATCTTCCATCCAAAGGATCGGAGGGGAATGAAGCACCTAAAGTGGTGCGCCTTAATTCCAGTCCAATTGACGGACACAGCGTGGTGACGCCATCGCGATGTCACCACACTGGGCTCGTTTGGGTCATCAATTGAGCACCCTTTGCAGCGTGTATGGACAGCTTAAATGTCCTCATTCACCTAGCAAGCTTTTTCAGCCGACCGATGTGCATGCGTGCATTTTACCATCGGCAAAATCAGCTGCAGATCGCAGGTGCCCACATGGGGTGATAGATCCCTGTCGCCCCAAAGCTCAGTCAACCAGAGAACAGACATGTCCTTAAATCTCTGGCCAATGGCATTAGTTTGAATGGGGAAACTAATGGTCAGCACACAAAGATGCCCACCGATACTCTGAGCAACGGAGTGCAGCGCGATGACGTCATCACATTGCAATCCACCGCTCGTCGGCCCTGGCTCGCTACATGTGTGGGGACCTTCAGTCTATGGGCAGCAGATGCTTTACATAGAAAGGAATCAATTCTTTGTGTGTCACGGTTCTCCTATGGCCATACATACAAAGCTTTGTGGGGATTGGACAATACAGAATCCATCTTGGGAATTCTGACAAAGAACCTTCAATAATTGAACCTTTCTTGAAAACACAATGATCATTATCTACTGTACAATTGTAAATACATCCTCCAATAAATGTGTCAATTAATCTCAAATACCACTTAGAAGAAAAGCCTGATGATGTGATGCGTCTCCTCTTCCACATACACAGAACCAGCCGATGGATTTTATGCAAATATTTCCATAATTACCCCAAGATGGAGAACACAAGCAGAAAATGTTTTCCTCTTCCTTAAGATGTCTGTTTATTAAAAGAAAAGGCAGTCCGGGTTCCATCTTACGCGTAGTTACTCCAATTTGTCTTCAAAACAGTAAATCAGATGCGAGCCGGGACTGACGGCACAGAAATGATGGACGGGCTCACTAACTACAGAGCTGGTACACGACCCCTTCAGTGTGTGCGGCAAACTAATTGCGATATTCTCTTTGTTATGTTTCTAATCAGTCTGATGTCATCATTACTCAGCCAGATAAAAGTGCGCACAGACGTCCCCCGCGCCCACAGGGAATAAAGCTGCATTCATTCATCATTATCACATACATCCCTGTGTTTATATGTTTTTATTTGGAGACAGAAAATCAGAAGAAATGATGTGTAATTATAGACAAACTACTATAAAGGGAATACATGGGCTGGTGGTGGGGGCCTCCTCCTGGAAATGCTGCCTGCCTGGCTGTGACTTCTATATTACTAAGCTGAACGTTTAACATGGAACTTCCATGGAAGTGTAGCTAGCAAAGCAAGAGTTAAATTCTGATTCTTTGCCCTAGACCAGGGGTGGGAAAACTAAGGCCCAGGGGGCCAGATCGTAGCTTTCTTTTCCTACCCTTTGTCACATATTGCGATGAAAGAGCATTATATTAGTGATGCCGGTGATGCATGGAATTGGCACACCTCTGGCGGGTCGGCCATTACAGGCTCTTGGTCCGGCCCCTTTATCAAATTTAAGAAGCCAATGTGGCCCACGAGTCAAAAAGTTTTCCAACCCCTGATCTAGGGCAAGCTTGATGGTTTAGAACCTAGGTGCCCAACCTGTGGCCCGTGGGCTGCATGTGGCCCTTTGGGTGGTGTTCGGTGGCCCTCCTTGGCCCTCCACATACGGCCCCCAAAACCTAACTGTTAATGCATAGGGTATAGCAACTCACCTGTGAAGTGGTCACAGGCTGACCCGGCTTTCCTAATCAACTTTGGCGCTCCTACATCAGTAAAATTGTCAATGATGATCGAGGAAACTAGGTCTACGTATGAGCGCTGCACCCAGGGATAGGAGGGGGGGGGGGGTGCTGTTAGGTTTTGACTGCCTGTCTGGATCTGGTCCACCGCCTGCTGAGATATGTCGACCGGCGGAGGGTGTGGATAGATGTCATGTGCGGCCCTTTAGTGATGCCGAGGGCCGCACTTCTGGCCCTCCATGTCAACTCACCACTGGTTTAGAAAGTCCCTCATATTACATGGTTATGCTAAAACAAAAGGAGATCTAAAGGAAATCGGAAGGTGTATGGGGACCCTATCATATATATTTTTTTCTAAATCAGGTTTTAACCCTGAAACATATTCATCCGATATCACAGCTGCTGGAGCCAATCACTGTGTCACGTACAATGTAATAAAAAAATGAAATGAAATATAAAAGTTCTTGTGAAATATAAAGCCGTCCGACCACCAAGAACGTGCACAATGGGGTATGAACGTGTTCGCTTTCCCCATCGTAAATAGGAAGGTTACGGCGAGACGGAACGCACATTCTTTAGGACTCTTGCCAAGGATGAGCAGGCTGGAGATCAAATAAAAGTAGGACGCGGCGCAGGCAGCGCTCTCTTCCTTCCAGTCATTGGAGGACACGCGTTCCTTGTGCTTTGTTACACGCTGAATACTGTCTGCTGCAAGTCATCTGTACAAGGCTGTGCACACCGGGGAGCTGGGGGAGAGCGCCCCGCCTGCTCACAGCCTTTCTAAGAACCTACATTTAGGAAAAGGGACGGTGGTACCGCTGCAAAGGCTCACAATGAGTCGCATTGCCCTGACCTCATACATGTTCAGCATTTTTGAGCACGTTAGGGGGTCTAGTAACGGAAAAATGAAGACAAAATTGTGCTATACACACACACACACGTTATTGTTATATAAAGTGTAGGAAACACGCCCTCCATACAAACTCTACATTTCCAGGTATGAACTGAAGTGTGATTTTCAATGACATATTATCACTAATATCGATGGCCCCCATACACACTTAGATTTCCACACGATTAAGCGGGTCAAAGCCTATCGGCTGGGGTCCAAGGATGCTCCCCGACAACGCCGGGGAGTGCTGGCACACAAAGGGTGCCCAGCCATGTTGACTTAATTTTTTGGCCGATTGACCACACGTGTCAAAATCTAAACGTGTATATGGGGGGGGGGGTTTGAGTTGGCTCCAGCTCATTTAGAGAATCGTAAATGGCAACATTTTGTCTCTACATTTGCGTACGCCCACTGCGTGTTAAAAACCGTGTCTCAATTTTCAAGACATGGTTACTAACCGGCCCGCGATCAAAAACACGTTGAGTCGAGTATTTAGGTCGCACTGTGGCCACTCCCGATCACCCCCCCCCCCCCAGCGTGTCCATGGGGGTGTATAGTATCGTGCTGCGGGCAGCTGCACATGTGGGGACATAGCCTTAAGCTAGGCATACACAGTTCCATTTTAGCGTCGACCTTAACCTCCCTAGCGCACCACCTGTACCGCACCATTTTTAACAGTGTGGTACAGGCAATGGCAGCAGTGCACGAGGTACACTGCCTGCCATTTCCCCCCTCCCCTCTCCACACAGCCAGTGTCATTCATGACACCAGCTAGGAGGGCTGGAAAGCAGAGGCCCCTCCATTAACATGGAAAATTATCGAACATGTTGGAAAATTTCCGTGGATTGTACAATGATGGAACTAAACTCGTAGCATTGTGTGTGTTGGTCAGGCGATTGTATTCGATGACACATTTATAAATGACCCGTTCCTGTGTTTTGTTATTGAAATTAAAATCAGCGATTTTGGTCGTATTTTGATGGAACCTTCCATGTTGTGCTACTTTGGATTCACTTACGATTGGTGTCTGATAAAATAAATATCAAGACCAGAAATCGGATTGGAAAATCGATCGTTCTAAAATCTAACCGTGTATGCCTAGCTTTAGTGTGACCTTCTGAAGCAGAGCATGGTCCCCTCCCTCTGGAAAGCGGGCCACTGGGCAATACTACAATAAAACACCAAACACACATCCCAGACCACCACAGCCTTGCTAAAGAAACTGAGGGTAAAAGGGCTGGACTGGCCAAGCATGCGGGCCTAAAACCTCCGGAGCATCTGTAGGACATCCAATGGATGGAAGATGGAGGAGCACAAAGCCTCTAACTACCACTACCTCTGTGATCTTGGAGGAGATTCCAGTGAAGCTCTAGTGGCCTCCATGTCTAAGGCCGCGCTGAACAAGATATTGGCAAAGTTTGGGCATTTCTCACTTTTGTTGCCAGAGGTTTGGACATTAATGGTTGTGTGTTGAGTTATTTTGAGAGGACAGCAAATGTACACTATTATACAAGCTGTACACTGACTACTCTCCATTGTATGAAAGTGTCGTCTTCAGTGTTGTCCCATGAAAAGATATTACAAACTATTACCGCAATGTCCGGAGTGTGCTCACTTCTGTGAGATGCTGTGTGTACATATATGTATATACACAGGGGATGCACATAAGTGGTACTCTGGTACTCAAAAGGGGCCAAAACCTAGCTATGCGTACCTGCATTATTGTTACACAGCTCATATGTGTACTAACAACTTGGAGGCGCTCCGTGTCTGGGCGGGCCACAGCGTGTCTAGGCAGCCGCAGCTAAATGTTACATGTATACAATTCATGTCACTTGGATAACTGCAGGGACACAAACAACTATGAAAGAGTGCAGTTAGGGGGGTGACTTTGGGCATATGCAAGAGTAAAATCTGACAAGAGAAAATCACTGTGTGACAGCTGGAATAGGACTATGAAAGGTTGACATTTGGACTGCAGGTGGTCTCAGGGGTTAGTTACTAAGCCAGAACATTTCAGGGTTGTACAGCTGAGCTATGAGATCTGGTATGAGAACTAATTGGAGGATCAATCAGGAACAGGGAGGTCCATCTGCAGCAGAATCTACCATGCAGGAGGCTGATGCAGAGGACAGCGAGGAAGACCACCCTACATATGGGGTGAGTACCAAACATTATCTTCTGGTACTCATCTGAGGAGCTGACTAAAACAGTTATGTGCACCCCTGGGAATACACACATATATAAACACACACATAAATACACACGGCTAGTCAGAATGCAGAAGATTTGTGCGGTTATCTACAAGGCCGTTATTGAAGCTTTGTGGAATAACAAAACGCGGATACTAAAAGCACGAACGCACCAGCTTTTAACATCAAACAATGACCTCCTTGTTGCTTAGCAACGGGAAGCCTAGAAAGCTAAAAATATGAGTGAATGAAATAAGGAGAGAAAGGAAACGCACTTTTCGCCAGCGAGGACTATTATTATGGTGTTAGAGAGGATCATTATAATTCTGAACATAACAAGTTGGCGATAGAGATTAGCAGCGGCAAAGCAAATTACCGCCTCTAGTTTGTGGCATCGCGCTGACAGTGAAGACTGCTCATTACGTGCCGGCCGCTGTCACGCTAGCGGAAACTTTGTGACACGGAACAGGTACAACATGTTTTCACGGACGGTATTCAAGATGCTTGTAATTAAACTGTCAACGTTTAAGGAGATCTGATAGAGATATTGTAGGATATATGATGCCAACAGCAAAGAGAACGCCGGTCCCCATCCAAAGTAATGGGATCGCTCTAAAGAAATTATGGACATGTCCGTAATTTCTTTGATCGATTTCCTGGGTAATATACGGCCAAATTTAGCTTTTAAGCATTAGGCTATGTTTCCACATTTGTGATTCTAACTTTTGAAAGTTCTGGGAAGAGATTCCTGGCATTCTCTCCAAGTTCGGGACCCTCCAACCCTGGTCTTTATTATTCGGGAGACCTGGCTCTGGTTAAGGTCACCTGAGGAACGGGACACTCATGGGTCAGATGGCTTCGGCTGTCTGACCCACTGGTCACCCCTTTTTGGGGAACTAGTCCTTAGCCCCTTTAGGGAGGGGGGGGGGGGGGGGGGGGGGAGACAACAAAACACCCATGCACATTGGTGTGGTTTAACACTACTGTGTGCACTTCACTTTTTTTGCACTGGGTGCGAGTTCACCTTTGTCATACCGAGGCTCAATAAAAAAATAAAATAAAAAAAAGGGGTTAGTACTTGTCATCACACCATCCTGCATCTTGTGTCACCTGTGTTTTGTGCTGCTGGTTGGGACCCAGGGGGCCGTTACTTCACTAGTGGGGAACCACTGTTATGGCACATTTGACACAGGCCCCTAGCACTTCCTTTTTAAGGAACCTACCTCCCGGGGGCAGCCTTTTGGCCATGACCTGAGGAATTTTTTAGCCAGGTGCTAGGCATTAGGTACGCATTTATTTTTTATGTATGTCCGTTCCCCCCACACGCTTTGTACACATTTGTCTTTACACTAGTGTCTTGAAAGTGCTGGAGAGGGACTGCTTATGGCTTTGGCCCTGGAGCCAAATCGGGGGACCCTCCTCAGAGTGGACCCATCGAGGGAGTCCTCTTCAGAGCTTGCCACATGGTCCCTAGTACTTGGGAGTCACCTAGGGAACAGGACATTTGAGGGCCCGGTAGCTTTGGCTGCATGGCCCATTTGGCATCCCTACCAGGGTATCCTTTCGGGGCGGGACATCAAGAACTACCATGTTTCTGTGTGTGATAACTTTCTGGCACTAGGTTTAAGTTGCAAGTTTTCTGTGTGACTGTCACACCAAGGGATTCAAAAGGAAAAGAAAAAAGAAAGTGGGACGCATCCCAGCTGCCTGCGATGAGAGCTATTACGATTATAAAGAGAAAAAACCACAAACATTTACTGACATCACCAGAGGGACGGAGCATTGTTGGATTTTGTACGTCCTCACCCAAGTAAGTATTTATTTTTTAAAATGTCCAATCTCCCCTGCACTGGTGCAGATAACAGAAAGTAGATACGGGGGTAATAGGTGTGCTTTAATGGGTTCTTGATGAAGTTATTGAAATAGTTGCCTAGGATTGGTTGGGAGGTGAATTCTCTAGATCCAATGTATTGTTTGGCCTAAGTGGTTTGAACTGCTGTTTGGAGGAAGTTTTAAGCACGATACACGATCTTACTGGAAATATATACTCTGGGGTATAGCTCTAATTCACACAATGTGTTAACCAGCATGGGGACCAAGCCTCATGGAGGTAGGTGTTATTAACCCGCCCAGTGAGCGGTGTTAAACGGCATTGTGTGTGGCAAACATTCATGCTAATGTGGTAACACCTTACCTCCAGACCAGTCCAGAAAAGTCCAGTTGATTTCAATTAACCCTCTGGACGGTTTGAGCTTTTCGCGCCATTTTTTATGGCACGAAAAGCTTGTTTTACCGTCAATCACGGCGGAGTACACTGTACTCCGCCGTGCTTGCCGGCTTTCGGCCCAGCCCTCTACACACCTCCGACGTCAAAAAGACGCCGGCGGCGTGTGGAGAGGAGAGCGGCGCCCCCTCCATTAACATGGAGGTCTATAGCGACGCCCCCTTCAGCGTCACAGATGACCCCGAAGACACGGGCCGGAAGGGCTCCGTGTGTCGGCGGCTCTTCTACAGAGCCACCGGCACACAGGGAGATGGCGGTTTTGCCCCATCCCGGTACGGGCACAGTTTGATTGGCAATCAAACTGTGCCCGAACTCAACCGCTAGGGAGGTTAGACACTACAGATATAATTACCTGAACAGTTAACAACAGTTAATGGCGTACCTACCTTCGCTTGACACTTACCTGTGACAGTACTTGCCTGGTGACCACTATGGAGCAGTATTTGGCTGGAAGAAAAGTTTCCGTACATGAAAAATGAATTACAATCAATCAGTATAAAACCTAATGGTTTGCCCAGTGGGGTGAGATGTATTTACTGACATAGCACAGCTCTATCAGTAACAGTGTGCACAGTGCTTGCGCACACTGAGCAATACATTTTTAATTTCTGATTATTGTCAGATGAATTCTAAGTGGATGCTATAGGTCGGGGTTTCTCTACTGTATGGAATTAATAAAAACAATTGCAGAACCTCAAGTGTAATCAACATTTCTTTTTGTGTGTACTAATTCCCAAGAAGTTTAGTTTACGTAAAATGAAGTGCAGTTTCTGTCCACAGGGGAAATGGGGATTTTTCCTGTGCCAGTGCTGCCCCAAACTTCCTGTATGACAGGGGTGTCCAATTCAAATACACAGTGGGCCAAAATAAAAAGCACATGCAGTGCATCACACACGTACATACAGGGACATCAGTGTTGCTTTGCTTCACGTTTGCACAATCACTTTTTCTCCTTGCTCCCTCGGTAGATGTGGCAGAAAGATATGCCTTCTCCACAGCCCCCCTGTCTGTTACACTTAAGCTGGCCATACACCTGCAGGATTCTCTGTCAGATTTCCTTCAGATCGGATCAGATCTACCAACAACCATGTAATATGAGGACCTTTCTACACCTTCCAATCACTATGTATTCTATCAGGGAGGACACTATACTACATGGTTGTTGGTAGATCTGATCTGATCTGAAGGAAATCTGACAGAGAATCCTGCAGGTGTATGGCCAGCTTTATAGAGCTTCTGGACTTCCCCTCCAGAAGAGAACTACGGATCCCAGCATGCTGTGGGCAACTCGCTAGAGCTAACTGCTGAGCAGCTAGGACTCCTAGCTCTCTACTACTGGAGTGAGAGCACAGACGCTCATTGAGTGTAGCAGACAGAGAGACTGTGGACAAGGCAGATCGATCAGATATGCCACATCTACAGAGGGCAAAAAATGGGTTGGTTGGTGGGCCAAAGTTTGATACCTATGCTGAATGGGGAGTGCACCCTCTTGCCTATACAAGGGCTCCTTCACTCGGCTACATAACCCAAATGCACTTCTCCGAGTTACTTACTATAATATCAGTATGAATACAGTGCAAAGAAACACAAGTTATACAATTTTACATTTTGACATGAGGGTTTCATGACCCAAAACCCAAATCTAAACATTCAATATCCCAACACAACTTTGGTTGTTTCAACTCACCCTGCTGCATTCCTGCAGTAGTGGTTACCCAGGAACCAGGTCTCTCCAGTAGAGTCGCCAACGTAACAAATGGCTTTTAGGCATCCCGGCATCGAACTAAAATCTTTGTTATGTATGGACTCAACCTCAAACTAGAAATACAAAAATACTTTATGTGGGCCAAGAGTAACAAGAATATGTCTTGGAGAAAGCACCGCTGGGGAAGATGTAGGTTTGGCATATAGTATGTTGCTTTATTAACCATCTCCATACTGCCAAATTATGCCAAAAATACCTCATTAGCATGCAAATTGTATGCAGTCAGCAAACACTTTCTAATGTTAATGTTTCGGCATCTCATTGACCATCTTTTTGGACATCCCTAACACAAGAAATACAAAGTGTTTGCTGACTGCATACAATTGCATGCTAATGAGGTATTTTGGCATCTTATTAAATTTCTCAACCGGTAGATCCCTAACAGAAGTCTTCTTATCTATTGTCGTGGTTCCCAACCTGGCGGGTGCTAGAGATTGCAGGGTGGTGTCATCAGTGGTGTCGGAGGAGGTGGTGACATCCTGTGTAAGCCAAGTCCAGCTCAGACTGAAAAAACTCGCTGAAAGTGATAATCTCGAGCTAGACTCTGACTGGTGAAATATAAACAAACAGCAGCACTATCTTGTCGATGTTATTTTTTTTTTTTATAGAGACGGTGAAATTTCTTTATGAAAATGTCTATATCCGACTTTGCAAGTTAATTACAGAGCCCCTGAACATGGTATCATCACCACAGTTGCTGGAGGTATAAAGAGGTGTTGTGTGCATGCAAGTTAGGAAGGAGTGGATGTTACCCTAGGGAGGGAGCGTTGTGACTTCTTTTGTATGGAGGAGAAGTTGGGGTAGGGGGGCTTGTCTTGGGGACGCAGGCAAATGGGGGTCTTAAGGCCATGTGTCCATTGTGGGTTTGCCAGAGGGATTTCCCATGGCTTGTAGCAGTTTGCCCACAGCAGAGGGTCAGCTCCGCAGGAGCACACCCAATTTATGCAGCAGAGAAAAGACGCCGAAATATAGCACCCAAACAGCATCGGACGCGTTTTTTGCACGTCTTGCAGATACCTCTATTGAACTTGAATGGAGGCGTCTCGGGCAGCACTGCGCAGTGCTGCTATGACACCGCGGCAGCCCGCAGCTTTTAAACATCGCTCAGAATATTCAGAGTGGACACTGTCCCATTCATTCGAAGCAGCAGTGGACAGAACTCCTAATGTTCCCACGTAGGCGATCAGTAGCGGCGCGGACACGATTTTAATCGCACACTGTGATCGCTTCCATTTAGTTGAATGGGCTTGTCCCCACTTTAACTAAAGGCTGCGATCGGATGTGGTTGGACCCGCGATCAGAATTGCAGCTCCCTGCGTTTAGATCACGGGTTGACGCAATTTTTCGGCCCTGATCATGCTCATAGACATGAATGGATGTGATTTTCAATCACATCCAATCATTCTCTCTGGGCGAAATCAAGGGGAAATATTTTTTTATGGGGGAAATTTTTTTACATCATGTGTAAAAATCGCCTGGTCAATCATGCCCGATCAAGTCAGCAATAGGCCGCCCGCGATCACCTCATGCAATCAAAATCGTGTCCGTGCCTGATCGCATAAGTGGGAACATAGCCTAAGGAAAAACAGTTGGGAACCACTGCCCTAGTGTATATGCCTCAATAGCACAACATCATTGCCTTCCTTGTCAGTTCATTCTTCTCAAAAACTCCCAAATAATTCACTCGCACACCGGTCAGGATAAAAAGTTTTGTTTCTGAGGTAAAAACACTTTACAAATACATAGATCGGTGCAACAAGATAACTTACACGCGGTTGTTCGGTCAGCTTTTCATGGCTTTTGGTGCGTTACGTTTGTTTCTTTTAAATAGGTAAAATATTGAATATGTCAGTTCATGTACCAGTTCATATCCTCGTCGTCTCTTCCAGGAATGATTCTTTCATAGAGACTATAGGAAACATGCCTTCTGCTCAGCGGCAACAAGAAATCGTTCTACAGAAGACGGCAAATATATATGGAAGAAACGTATATAATAAAGGAAGAGGAAACGTGTGACTGCAAATATAAGGTACAGAGTAAACTATACTGATAACACTACTAGGAGCGGTTGGAGTGTAAGGCCTACCAATACTACAACCTTCTATCAGTCCACCATATCGCAGGATCCCCACGGCTGATCAGAGTCTCCGACCCCAAATCTCAGCAAGTCATGTAACAGGCACAATGTCTCCGAGGCCGTGACCAGTCACATGGAAGCCTACAGTAGTGTGGTGGAAGGTTGTACGTGCGGTATAGACCTAAAGCTTGTAAACAATATTCCACAAGTACAATATTTACACATGATGTGCGTGCGGAGGGGAGTCCCGGAATGATGCTCAGCATGCAACGATCAAAAAGATTAAATTCTCCTGAATGGCCGGGAGCTGAGGATTCCAGCAAAAAGGAAAAGCCCTGACAGATTGCATGGATTCATCCCTCTGCGTCTGAAATGTCAGAACTTCCGATACAGCTCGGCTTTTAGAGGGCACTGCCAAGATCCGTCCTCGCACGGCGTCACACATTGTGCCCGTCAGACAGCCGTGTGTACTGGAGTGGCGGAATGTGAAGGGGACGATCCGCGGTCCGAGGAGGAGGAAACCGATCTGGTCGTAGCTTCGCGCTGGAGTTCATCCACCCTCTTCTGAAGTTCTGCCCTGATGGCCAGGAGGTCCTTGAGGTTCTGATGAATTGGCATCTGTAAGCAACAAACCAGTGAGATCTGTATAGTGGTAAGTAAGCATCAGCCCAAAACCAATATTTATCCTTTACCCTGCTAGAGAAGTTACATACAGCCCATACATTATATACTCGAGTATAAGCCGAGGTAACTAAAGGCCCCCATACACATCAAGATTTTTCATCCAATCAACTTAATTCAATCAATTTTTTTGGTTGATTGATTGAAAATCTATGGCAGCCCACATGGTTAGATCAACCTAAAACAATTAAAATTGGGAAAAAAATTTATTGAAAAATGATTGGACATGCTGGAAAATTTTTATTGGTTGTATTGAAATTTATTACACTTTCAGTCAATCCCCAAAAAGTTGATCAAATATCTGTTCCTACAGTTGGCATAGATTACAATCAATCACCAATTTCCCTGACCACAAAAATTGATCTTTTTAAGTTGATTGAACGGAAAATCTAGATGTGTATGGGGGGCTTTATTTTATCTATAAAAATTAAAATGTAATGACTCGAGTATAAGCCGAAGGTGGGAAATGCAAAGTCAGAAAGTGGAGTTTTCTAAATGAGAAAAATATAGAGAAAGCACCATTGCCCCTAGGAATGAATCAAACAGGTGAATGTTAGTGCCGCACTCTCAATAACATTAAGAGAACACAGTATTATGGTTATTACAGGATGGGGTTTCAAGGCAATTCTTATGATTCAAACATGAAAATACATTTCCATTCAAACTATAAGACGCAGGCACTCCCCCTACCCAGTTTTGGGGGTGAAAAATTGCGTCTTATAGTCTGAAAATACGGTAAGTATAGTATTCATAACTATGAACCTCCTTGGCGTTGTGGCCGCTTCTCGCCGCAACGGAGCCATACGGGAGATCGCAGCAGAGTACCCCGTACTCTTCTGTGCTTCCCTGCCCTCCCTTCAACACATCACTGTCGTCATTAAGGCGCCACCCCTTCGTTAACACGGAGGTCAATGGCACTGCCCCCCACCCGACTCATCTGTGTAGGTTCACAGAGGACAGATGGTGATTCTAAGAACAACAAGTACTGAGTTCGGGTAGAACGCCCAGGAGGTTAAGTATGAATTGTAATAAAAGAATGTTGGACAAGCCTATGGTTTGCATTATAATTATGGAGAGAATTTCATTTATCTCTCTATACAGTAAAAAAAAATCCAACTGTTACAGTCAACAGTTGGACTTTGTGCGTTATTGCAAAGCCACTTTACATGGTCACTTAAATCCTGGATTTAGAGAAGGGTTGTGGGAACACTGGAAAAAAATATTGTTCTAGCATAGGGCTGATCCCCCTGTCACACTCTCGTCGTATGAGTCAGCGGTTGGGGCAGTTTCACTTTGATCCGGATCTGCACTGTGGACGAGTATTATGACTCGAACTGTTAACAACTTCATGTAAGTGTAGGCCTACGTTTGGCCTTCATTGCTCAACATGTCTGTTAATTATGATAAATTTACTTGTATCATGAGCCTAACATGCCATTTTCTAGTATCTTTAGACTACAGAATGAACATTGTTAACATTTTCCTCATATCCCTGAAGAAGCCTGTGAAGAGGTGAAACACGTAGACTTAATACTAGTACTATTCATACACAAGTCATCCTTAACCTCCCTAGCGCTCTTGCAAGGTCCAGATTTCTGTAGCAAAAGCGCACCATAGACTCTAATGAATTTTTTTATGTTGTAGGCCTGTAACTTCCCAAAATATGTCCGTACAAGGGTCTAATAGACATCCTGAATACAATAATTGAAACACAAAAATTATGTAAAAAAAAAATAAATATAAGGGATCATCTGAATGATAAAATCTCTAAAATACTTATTTTGTATGAAAGATTTCAAAACCATATGATAATAAATTTTTAATACATTTTTTTAAATTGCAAATGTGTTTTTTTTTTTACTGTGAATTGTATTGGATACAGTTATCACTGTATCCAGTACAATTTCCTCTGGCACTCTCTCTTCTCTGGCGTGATAAACACATCAGGGGAGGGAGGGTTAACTTCAAAGGGCACATCTGGGGAATCGCACTGAACAGTTTTCTGCATATAAAACTGTTCTTGTGTGATTTATTTTTCAATTTCCCGCCGTCACTTGTGGTGCCGTCAGGAACGTGGGGGGGGGGGTTCATATTTCATTAATCTGCTATGTACTGCATTATGAGATTGTATATATCCACCATTTATAAACCACAAGCTTATTGTTTATACTTTAGTGAAATATATGTAATAAAATAAAATTTGTACAGTTAAAAGCCCTATTTTCTTCAATACAAGGATTATTCTTGTATTTGGTCATTCTTCACTGTATTTATTTTTTAAGGGGCGGGGAACATATACTACTACAACAGATGGTCCCTAAACCCTATATCTTATTCCTAATGAGTTCAAAACTCTGCTGAGCTGGGATCGGGTGCTGAGTCTTCAGCGTCATCACGGACACCTAAAGCCCCCCATACACCTTTAGATCCCTCCATACAATTCCCATTAGATCTACCAACAACTATGTAATATACTGGCCTCCCTGATAGTACATAGTGATTGGAAGGTTTAGAAAGCTCCTCATATTACATGGTTTTGGTAGAAGAAAAGTTGATTGTATGGAAAGATTGTAAGGTGTATGGGGGGCTTAAGAGGTGGTGGGGGGAGTGGTGGCATAGGCCTCCATGTTCACGAAGGTGGGTTGCTTTCCCGGCCCACATGTGTAGAAGGGAAGAGGCAGAGCAGGCACAGGGTGCTCTGCTTTGATTGCCCTTATCGTTCTGTTTTCATATGGGCAAACCCATCACACAAGACGATCTAATCTACCGTCACAGGTACACAAGATTCATTTATATTTAACCAAAAATGCCCAGCCCGATTTTTCTAACCCTATGGCAGTGGTTCCCAAACTGGGGAGCGGTATGCCAGGGGGCGCGGGCCCTCATTCTTAACCTGTGTTTGATTAGGTAGGGGGGCTCGATAATGTTCCTAAATAGAAAAGGGGGGCCCTGCAAGGAAAGTTTGGGAACCACTGCCCTATGGCATGTGCGTTGCAACCATTGTGGTGGTTTGTCAGCCGTCACCGGCGATCTGTCTACATAAAGTCCCTTGTGTGTACACTACGGCCTATGAGGGGTCATACTAATCTGGCGGTCACAGCTGGCCACGCACACTGCATCAAAAGAATAGCAGTGCATACAGGGAACTCTAAACCCTACTCACACCGGAATCAGAGAGAATCAAAGATACACTGAAACCCATTTTAACATAAGATATTTATCTGAGCGGAATGGATGAGCTCGCAGGAAGAATCTCAGCCTTCCTTTTATTTCCTGCGGATAAATTACGCCGTCATCTGGTTGTAATGCATACGCGGGGAAATGCCGAGACGCAGGGCTTTTCGCAGACGTTTATCAGACGCCCAGCAGAAAATGTCTTTACACAAACACCAATCAGTCCTAAAAAAGAAGGTGGTACGCATCTGAGCAGCGATAACACGCCGGCTGGGGGGCAGGAGATGTTTTACAAGATCCCTTACACAAAGGCTACTCCTACTTACAAAGTGTGTGTCTGGCTGTATAATGCGCGGGGCATTATTCATTCAAGGACGCACATTACCTTGAAAACTGTTAAGTGATGAATCTATTTGTTCTTGCTGAATGAGTCTGGCATTTTTTTTATCACCACTTGCAACGGGGAGTCTTGATAGGAAAGTCAATGCGCTTTAATGCCGCTGTGTGAATTTAGCCGCATCACGCTGCCATTTATTCTCATTTATCTGCTAAAACACATTTCCTTCAACACTCAAAATCATTCCCTTTTTCCTGTGGTTCAGCTAGATTTTTTCTTCTCTCCAGAATAATAAGAACATTGTCAGGCTGGGTTTAAGAAAGAAAGCCCGGCCAGTTAAAGGCGCTCGCCGTGAAAGGTACTATTTAGCCATTAAAAATGCAACGCTACAGAGTTCCTTCCAAAGGTGACAATTAGCATTTCCCAGCGGCAGCTTCAGTCTCTCCGTGTCAAGGCCCTGGTGACATGTATGTACTTCATCATAACTAATCCAAGCCAAAGAAATCAACCGTAAGTGGACCGGAATGTCGTGACCGGCAAAACGACAAATACTTTACAACTTTAGATTGTAGATCCAAACTCTGAACAAGAAACAATTGAAAAAAGAAAAAGAGGATGCACCCTAGATATTCCTATATGCAGGGGTGCACATAACATTGTTAGTGAGCTCCTCAGGAGTACCAGGAGATGGTACTCACCCCATACGTAGGGTGGTCTTCCTCACTGTCCCTCTCACTGTCCTCTGCGTCAGCTTCCTGCAATTCTGCTGCAGGTTCCTGATCCTCGGATTAGCTGTCTCCATCCAAAGGTCACCAGCTGGCTTTGGGTCACATGCAACTCTCACAGTATAACACGTTTGAACCCCCAGATCTCATACCTCAGTAGTACAACCCTGACATTTTCTGGCTTAGTAACTAACCACTGAGATTACATGCAGTCCAAATGTCACCCTTTCATAGTCATATTCCAGCTGTCACTCAGTGCTTCTCTCTTGTCAGAATTTACCCTTACATATGACTTCTCTGACTTTCATCCCCCAGATCTCCAACACCCTAAGACGTCCAATCTTTTTTTGGATTGTTAATTTGCATTCTCAATCTTACACCCCTAACTGCAACCTTTCATAATTTTTCATGTTTCCCTGCGGTTATCCAAGTGACATAAATTGTATACATGTGACATTTAGCTGTGGCCGCCCAGATACGGAGCGCCTCCAAGTTGTTAGTACGCATATGAGCTGTGTAACAATAATGCAGGTACGCAGAGCTAGGTTTTGGCCCCCTTTTGATTACCAGAGTACCACTTATGTGCACCCCTGATTATATGGAACACCAATCAAAGAGGACTTTACTGGCAATTAAGGTAATATATACTACCACTCTAAGGCTATATTCCCACTAAGGCGATTAGTTGCGGTCCGGATGCAATTTTAATTGTGTGCTGTGATTGCGGTCAGACCCATGTTTAGATCGCGGGCGAACGCCATTTTTCTGCCCTGATCGCGCCCATAGACATGAATGGACGCAATCAAAAATTGTGTCCATTTGTTATCTACGGGCGTGATCGAGGGGCGATTGAATGGGTGCGATTTAAAAAAAAATTCAAATCGCCAGTCAATTGTGCCCGATAGTCGCATGCGATTAAAATTGTGTCCATCCCACAGCTGATCGTCTAAGTAGGAACACAGCCTAAAGCCCCCCATACACGTTCCGATTTTTCGTACGAATTTTGCCCGACCGACCGATCGGGTCGGGAGATTAATCGATCGGGAGATTAATCGGATTCGGAATTATGTACCCGACCGATCCCGATTTCTCAAAATCGGCCAAAAAATCGGTCGGGCCGCTTCGGACCTGTTCGTAAATTTTAGGTCGATCTGCTGTTGATAAATAGGGTCGGGCTGATGGATCGGTGATAATTCGAATTCCGATTTTTCGTGCCAGCCGACCGACCATAACATTCTAGGTGAAAATCGGGTGACAGGATCGGACGAAAAATCGGTCGGGAGAATAATCGGAACGTGTATGGGGGGCTTAACAAACATTTGCAGTGAGTTTTTTCAACTACCTTAACATGACCAGCGATCTTTACAACCTGAACAAGCAGCCCAACATTCTGGAGAATAAGGATTACCAAACTGCAGAACTCTAGACACTCTGCTGTCTATTGTATACTCTGTTCCCCAACCTTTTAGATTGTAACCCTGACCGGGCCGGGTCCTCCACTCCTCCAGTGTCATAACCTGTACCTGCGTGTACTATCCTGTGTTGTATCTCCATTTTAATGTATTGTACAGCGCTGCGTAATAAGTTTGCGCTATATAATAAGGAATACCTCTGCACCCCCCAGTTTGGAAACCTCTGGTCAAGTGGATAGTAGAGTGTTGTACTGTGTTGGCCATCGATGAATACAGAGAGTTTGGAGTCCTAGGGATACCTTTTATTGGATAATTGAAGTTATTTAAAAAACAAGTTTAATCCTGAAGAAAGGATTTAAGACATCCGGAAAGCTTGTGTTTTCAATGATTTCAGTTCAGTCCAGTGAAGGGTATTGCTTGAGCTCCAATCTCTGTACTCTGTCCGATCCTTCCTGCATGACTAGTGTTAAAGGCAAGAGTCGCTTTACTTTTAAAGCCGTGCTTCCAAAACCCCTCACACATTAAACTTTAAGTACTTGCTTCGTTTTTTCCCCTTACATTTTTCTCATTCTTGGTCAGCTGCAGATAATATCCATTCAGCTGGTTTTCCCTTTTATCTCTGATGAGAGCTACGATGCAATTTTCTACACCAGTTATATACTAAGCTGATATTCTGCTAGGCTTTACTTTCTAAAACCAATCTGATGAACAAAGCCCATTAACGTCACACAAAAACTAGCCGGCATATGGTGAAATTCTCAGAATCCTGTGGGCAAGAAGCCAAAGCACATAGGATCTGATGACTATAAAGAGATCTGAAAAAGGTACAAAGCAGCTGTAATGTTTAAAGCCCCCCATACACCTTAAGATCACTCCATACAAATTCCTTTAGATCTACCAACAACCATGTAGTGCTGGGTCCTCCCTGATAGAATACATAGTGATTAGACGGTATATATCACTGCTATGTAGTGCCGGGTCCTCCCTGATAGAATACATAGTGATTGGAAGGTATATATCACTGCTATGTAGTGCCGGGTCCTCCCTGATAGAATACAAAGTGATCAGAAAGGTTAGAGGTCCTCATATTACATGATATTGGTAGAAGAATACAAATTGTATGGTAAGGCTATGTCGTTCCCCCCCACACACACTGATTCTAATTGCGAAGCGGTGATCATAAGCAAGCGATCTGGCGTGTTTGCTGCAGTGATTATGACCGCGTCCAATCGCGCCCAAAGAGAATGAATGGGGAGGTGTTCAAAAATCTTTACACGCATTCATTCAGGTCTATGGGAGCGATCAAGTGCAACCGGACGCAGCCCATGATCAAAGACGCTGTGAGCTGCATTGTAGATCGTGGGCCGCACCGCGCCCAACCACAGCTGTGGGGAAGAGCCCATTCAAATGCATGCCCGCTATCATACGATCGCCAAAGTGGGGACAAGCCCTAAGATTGTAAGGTGTATGGGGACCTTAAGGCAAACTAGATTGTTTTTTCTGAACCCCAACATGTAATATATGTAATGACGACTTCTATTAAGAACAATAAAAGAGAAGCAGAATAAAGCTCCACATACCTGAGGTCTGGTCCGAGGGTTCCACCTTATGTAATAATTCACCCAGAGTTCCAAATGGCTCATGCTGGCAACTGGATATAGCACATGGTGCTCATAATTGACGTAGAACGGATTGGTAAATTCATCGATGTGGCTATTAATATAGGACCATAGAGATATCGTCTTTGTTTGAACTTCCTAGAAGAGGAGACTTATTGTTAGTTTGCACTATAACCCGGAACATTTGCAGTTGGAGATAAAGAGGAGAAAGGCATTAAATACGGATAGATGAAAGCTGCACCCCATATCTGGTTACTTGGGGGACACAACCTATATGGCGAGGGCAGAATGAATGTCAGGTCATTTCTATTTACTGTTAAATATCCCTTTAAATGGCTTTATTGCAGTTCAGCATCACATGATATATTGAAGCTTAATACAGGTAAGCATGCTTTTCCCCCACTATTATATGGTGTGGATCTCCCACAGTCATCATCCACCAGGCCGCTGACGTTTGCTGCATACTTGACAGACGTCACTACTCTTCAATATAGTGATTCACCTTACTCCATATACTTAAAGCATTGACGCTCTACAGTAGACATAGTGTTTCCTGCTACAGGAGTTGGGACACCTATGACACTACTTATAAAGCGCACAGTAACTAGGGACATTTTGGTATTACCATTTGACACCCCTCATGTTCATCAACTGTGCTGTGTCTGGAGGTCTCTCTTGGGGGTTCCCCAACCCACCCCCCTCTGTATGCGAAACGCGTTGAGGAGAATACATTTTTTTCAAACTGTTGGACATTTTGATACTCTAAAGGTGGGTTTACACGTGTAGATCTATTCGTTCAATCAATGAAGAACAAATGATTTTTGATGTTGATTGAACAAGAATCTAGAATGGATACATTTTGTTCGACCTCGAACAAAAAATCGTTCAAATCATCATCGAACATGCTGGTAAATTTTTATCTGTCATTGTAATTCCAAATGTATTTTTATTTGTTATCGCCATGGACTAAAGGTGGGTTTACACGTCAAGATTTTTTCGGCCGACAGATGGACGATGAACGATTTTTTGGTTCGTTGTACAAAAATCTGAAACGTCCATTTGCTCCGATGGATTTTTTTTCTTCAGATATCTGACAAAAAATCGTCCACAAGATGATCGGACATGTTGGTAAACTTTCATCTGTCGTTTATTTTTCATGTAAAAGACGAACGTCCTTATTTCACTCGATATTTTTTTCCTATCACTTCCTAAAAAAAAAAATCTGAAAGATTTTTCATTCGTGTTTCCAACGATTATTTTCATTCGATATTTGCGTCGGTTGTACAAAAATCAAAAAAATATCTAATTACCTTCGATAAATGGACGAACGAAATCCGATAAAAAAATCTAAAAAAAAATCGAATCTGAAGTTGAACGAAACAAAAATCTTGACGTGTAAACCCACCTTAACAAAAAAATCGAATGTTACATTCGATAAATGGGCGAACGATGTTCGACAATGACATCGATCAATAACATCTAATTGGCAGTTGATTGAAGAAAAAATCTACATGTGTAAACCCACCTAGCATGTTCTGTATTAACCTTTCACCGTTGAGTTATTGCAAAGTGTGACAATCAAACTGCTTTTAATGCATTTAAAATCCCCTCGCCACCCAGGATCCCTGGGACTCAGGGTGGGTGGAACCTCATAGTGTGTCCTATTTCTGTATTTATTGTTGGGAAGTGGCATCTTCACATAAGGGAGCGTGCACACATTTGATTGAACCATAGCACCAACCCCTACCTCAGATCAGAAAGGAAACTGAAAACTTTTTACCAATATCACATGCTGGGGTTTAAACGTGCATATAGTCTGACACATAAATTAATATTTCGATTAACATTTCATGATTTTTTATTTCAATAGATTAAAATACATAGAAAAAACTACAATAAAAACACACACATTCATACAATACAGTTATTTAGAGAGTGCACAATGGTATATAGGACCATCTGATATGCTTGTTGCGTAGTACTAGAATTGGATTTACAAAAGTAGAGTAAAGCTAGCCATACACGGGTAAATTCCCATGCAATCGATCCCCGGTCAATCACAGAGTGGTGACGTCACCACGCTGTGATTGATCGGGGATCAATTAAACAAAAATCAATGGGCATATCGATTCCTGTTCAATGGTGACCTCCAGGTAGCAGAGTTCTCCCTGGCTTCCAGCGTGTGAATCCAAACACACTAAAAGCTGAGCAGAAATCCATCCATTCTCTCTCCTCGGGCAAGTGAGGAGTGCTGACTCCGCCCCCTTTCACACTAAGCCTGGGCTGAGCTGACAGTCGGATGGCTGTGGAGGAAGAAGGCAGAGTCGGCTTTTCCTATACTTTACATGAAGATTCTTCTTCATGTAAAGTATTGGAGATTGAACGGGGTTTTTACAACATGTTGGAGACCCATTTAATCGAGTTCCTTCAAGCAGGCTCTATTGAACCCGCTTGAAGACAAGTAAATGTGCACGTTGAGTGATTGTACTCAAATCTTTTTACAAATCTCCCCATGTGTGCCTAGCTATGTGTGAGCAGTGCACTTTATTTTCAAGCATCAATTTAGAGGGTTCTGTAGTTTTGATGTAGGATTGTTTTCCCTTCGTTACTACACATACAATAGAAGAAGGGGTATTGCCAACAGGGGTGCTGGTTAGTAGGTTCTCCTTGTATACAATATTGCATTGATTAAGTAAATACAGCTAGCAGATACTTTCATATTGACAGAGACAGGAGCAATCGTCTGTAAGGTAATTATAAAACGTAACATGATATTCTGGAATCTGCTTAACACTCAAGAGAAAATGATTTTAATTAACTTGCACAGTTACCTTAATACTTAATACAAAAGTAAAAGATTGGACAGGCAATTCCAGAATTTATCTAATCACTTTATGAACAACTTGATCATCTGCTAAACTCAATTGCATGTTAAGCCCCCCATACTCATTGTCACCCAATATTTTGGCCGATCGACCATGTGTGGTGACGGACGAAAAATAGGGTCACAATCGGCCAGGCACCCTTTGCGTGCCAGCACTGTCCGTCGGGTCTCCCTAGCTGCTCAAGGGTCCCGGCAGACAGCATCTAGGGACCCCAGCTGTGAGAAGAGGCTGCCAGGGTACTGAGACTGTGTGAGCTTGCAGCCTCTTTGCTCACTGTATCAGCACGAAGAGGGAGGGAGGAGCTGCTAGCCACCCTCCCCTTCCTTTGCTCACAGCTTCTGAGGGAGTGAGCCTGTTCAGTTGAGTTCAGTCTCTGTGTTCTCACCCCCTTTGGATCTGCGACTTAAGGTTACCGATCTAAGAACTACGGACATGTCCATAACGGCTTAGGCTGAATTTGTCCCCTTCAGCTTTAGATGGACACCCGATTTTTTGGCCGACCGACCGCCGTGAGCTGGTTGAAATCTAAGCGTATATTGGGGGGCTTTATGTTTCATGGCGGCTGCCAAAACGGCAACTGTACTGCTGTGGAGCGATTTCCCATTGTGCAGGAGGCGTACCCATGCTATGCATCCTGGATTTGAAACCAGTGTAAATGAGACCTTACTGATGGTATCCCTCCCATGACTTATGCTGGCCATAGATGAAAACAAATGAAAAGTGCAGCATTTTCAGGATTCGATTTATTTCTGATCAATCTGTGACGTAACTACAGAACGGCTACACAAAAAACGTGATTGGAAACGATGGAAGTGGGAGATCGATAGAAACAATGTAAAGTCTCTGATAACATTTCTTCGATTCACGATAGATCAAGTAGAAATTACAGACATGTCCGATCCCTGCCCGATCGATTTTTCATTAAATTTCTCGTCATTTGTGTCGATCCCTCACTTTAAACATGCATCGGTTTGTCAGAAATCGTATGCAAAATCGAAGTGTCTATGGCCAGCTCAAAAGGGCATATAGGAGTCTTGGTATCATAAACAAATGCATTATCAATTCTCCCAAAGGACATCCTGGGCACAGACCATTTAAACGGATAAACTTCCATTGCCCTTTTCTATTCACATAATACCCTTTCTATTCACATAATACCCAACCAACTCAATAAACTTTAAATGAATTACAAATTATCCAAAACTATACTGGGTGGAATTATATTGAGAACTCAGCAAAGCCTGCACTCTATGCAGATCTGACCCTTGCCTCTATTGAGGTGGCCTCAGGGATCTTTAACGTGGCTACAGTATAACACAGAGACATAAGTGTGAAATAAAAATCAATAGCTTTATTAAGCACCCCATACACCTTAAGATCGATCCATACAATCTCCATTAGATCTACCAACAACTGTGTAGTATAGTGGCCTCCCTGATAGAATACATAGTGATTGGAAGGTATATATCACTGCTATGTAGTGCCAGGTCCTCCCTGATACAATACATAGTGATTGGAAGATATATCACTGCTATGTAGTGCCGGGTCCTCCCTGATACAATACATAGTGATTGGAAGGTATATATCACTGCTATGTAGTGCAGGGCCCTACCTGATACAATACATAGTGATTGGACGGTATATATCACTGCTATGTAGTGCTGGGTCCTCCCTGATAGAACACATAGTAATTGGAAGGTATATATCACTGCTATGAAGTGCCAGGTCCTCCCTGATCGAATACATAGTGATTGGAAGGTATATATCACTGCTATGTAGTGCCGGGTCCTTACTGATAGAATACATCAGGGAGGACCCGGTGGACAACCTGAGACAAATCTCACCCCAAGACAGCATTCCCTGGGTCCATTTACCTCCAACTGGACTTACTTTACAATCTGGATACCTTAATATCACATGACCCATGTTGGATGTAGGGTACTCTCTAGATCCCCCGTTCCCTGGCAGGAGCAAGCTCACAGTCCCGCTTGGTCACAACCTTTGAGGCTCTACAAGCCTAACGGGGTTCCATGAAATGATGTACTCCCGTACATACCCCTGATGAAGTTTCTTCTTAAAACGAAACGCGCATCGGGTTGGGAGCCTTGCCATCCATCTATATGCATACAGGACCACATGATTATGTGTTATTGCTGTTTTGTTTGTAATTTGTAATTTGTTTGAATGTTGAGCCTATCACTGTTTTCAGGGCCTGTGGCCCAATCTTGATGTTTTATTAAATAAATGTCTATTAAGTTTTACATATAGACCACTTGATCCATCTTACCATCCCCTTCAGAGCCTTGAAAGTCGCCCAGCCCCTGAATATTTCAGGGGGAATGTACTGATCTGTGCGAATGGACCTAGGTTCATCCTCCCAGTGACTTCCTCTATATTGTGTTTTGGGATGCTGGCTCCTCTGCCTAAAGAATAGTATCTCTTTTCTAGTGATTGAAAGGATTAGAAAGGTCCTCATATAACATGGTTTTGGTAGACCAAAATTTGATTGTACAGAAATTGTATGGAAAGGTTGTAAGGTGTATGATGGGCCTTTATACAGAAATTATGCATTTCAAAATCCATAGTATTACCACCCCAACACAGTGGTCAAAGAAAGTCACAAAGGAGACAACCATCATATTCAACAATCAACTACTTTTTGCTCCAAAAGATGGGTTATGGCTACCTTACCTGTTCCAGTGGCATCCCTGTGTTTATATCTTGGGATCCCTATTAGAAAACACAGGCATAAAAATGGCAGCCCCCGCATGTCCCCAACATCATTACTGACGCCGGGAATGTGGAGTGCCCACGTCTATATGCCTTGGGGGGGATTCTACGTCATAATAATCCCTGTCCATACCATAACTGTACTACTCTGGCCTTCATTACCAGGCAGATTGTTTGTATCATATTGCTACTACATGTGTGTTTACATTTTTGAATGATCGATTTTCATATTTAATATGATAATTTGTTTTGTACAGATGTTTATATAAGTGGCCTTGAAAGTCCCCCTTGCCCCTGTTGGTTTCAGAGGAAAAATCCGGGTGATAGTCTCACTCAATTTCGCTGTTTAATTTATTTGGGATGTCGGCCACTCTACATTAGAGTGCAGTTATATATGTAATCAGTCTGTTAAACCCCCCATACACTTTTAGGTTTTCACCCAATTTTGCGGCCGATTGATCGCTGTGCGTGCTCACTGTGGTCATTCGGCAGAAAATTTAGGTGGTCATCTGAAGCTTAAAAGTGTAATTCGGGTCGAAATCGGCCGCCAAATTGATCTAAGCCATTACGGACATGTCCATAATTTTTAGATCAATTTAATAACTTTGAATGTGGACCAGCGTTCCTATCCAAACTAAGGGTATGTCTCACAGCAGCGTCACGCTATTCTGCCAATCCGCCCTCCGGAAGGTGGACCGTCAGAAAGAGAACAGCCGCTGCTGCAGACATGTAATGTGGATCGGCTCCGTCAGGTCCCAGCCAAGGAATGCGCTTAGCGCAGGGGGGCTGATGGAGCCGAGAACACAGTGGAGACATACCCTTAGTGCTGGCACACAAAGGGTGCCCGGACGATTTTTACCCGATTTTTCGGCCAATTGACCGCGTGTGACGATGTTATCACAGAAGGTCGATCAGCCTAAAAATCTATCTCTGTATGGGGGGGGGGGGCTTTAGTAATTTTTGGACCTATTAGCAACCAAATCCTGACCAAATGAAACCACCAGATCCAGGGCCTATTCTTGGAGTATAGTTATTATATATTTTACACATCCCTAAAAAAAAAAAAAAAAATCATGCTAGGGCTAATATTGGGTATTCTTTGTAGGGTTTACAGGATTACAATCTGGAAGGAAATTCAGCTCAACAACAAGGCAGCATTTCTACATACCAATTCAGATAACAATTAACGCAGGACAGACAAAAGGATAAAACACCCGTATTAATTACCACCGGAACACATCTTCATTAATGCTAAAAGGTATTGTGTGTAAAATAAAAAAAATGAAAGAAGAAAGGTGAAAACGATAAATTAGGACATTTCATCTAATACACCCAAAATGGAACACTCAGCAATGGCTTGTAACCGCAATATGAATTTCATCTGCAGCTAAAAGCAGGTCTGTCTAACATCTGATATTCTGGACACATTATGAACAGAGAAGGTGGGATGAATATTAATGAATCTGCATCAATGCTGAGAATCTCAAGTAAATCCTTGGGCTCCATCTTGTGGACAGCATCCTCATTTACATAGTACATTTCATCAATCAAGCAGATGGAGACCTATTAGCTGGATACCGCGACGCTTTCTGGATGAGTCACGATAACCACCATGGATGATGAGAACAATGTAGAAGAACCAACCACTACCTATGACTCACATCTACTACATAAGTAACGCCGATTAATAAAAATGTGGGTATGGCTATGCTTCAATGTTCTGAATGAAATTCATATATTCCCTGACTTCCAACGTAATCCAATGCTCCCTGTGATTACAGATCTAGTGATAGGACTTCTAAATGTTAGCCGGGCCTTCAGAGGCACATCCAGCCATCACACTACAGACACTATATATATATATATATATTGACATTGCTCACAGGAATTTCTGATGTGTAGAAGGAGGAAACTTTTAGCCTCTGCACAAACACAACACCCACTCCCTGTTGTTGTAATAATTCTAATATGATCAACTCTGCAGAAAGTTTATCTATCTTCCCTGTTTCCAATATGATAAGCCATCCTCCGCAAATAAGACAGCCACTGATACCTGTCCCTGCCCAAATCTCCCATTCTGGTGGTACAATGGGTAACTGTGTGCCCTGTCAGGGCTGGCTGAAGGGCAGGAAGGACAAGCAAACTGCTGATCCAGGCCGTACCCGTAGAACCCAAAAAAGTGAGCCAGTGAAGGGGAAGGGGACAATGATTGGCACAGAGTGATCAAAGGGGAAAAAGATTGGCACAGAGTGATCAAATGGGACAATGGTTAGGCACAGAGTGATCAAAGGGGACAATAAATGGCACAGAGTGATCAGAATAAGACATCCCCCTGAAAAAATAAGACCTAGGGCATATTTTGGCATTTAAAAAAATATAAGACAGTGTCTTATGATCGGGGAAACATGGTATATGGGCCACCTATGTATCTTTGCAAGGTTATCATATACTTTCATCACCTATTTTCAGGGAAGAATAAATTCACTTGATAACAAGTTGACCTGCAAAAATAATAGTCTATAACAGAACCATTTACAAACACATTGTGCATTCCTTAAAATATAAAGTAAAAGGTACAAAGGACCAAACAGACTGTTTGAGAACAGCTGCCCTGCCGAAACATACAGAAATGGACAAAGACAGCTAATTGAAGTCAGCCATTAGACTTCTATCCATCATACAGAATTACACTTGCTGACTTACCATGTCACTAAAAACATTGTACTGTATTTCCCTCCTACCTAACATTCGGACGATAAGACGTACCATCAACTAGAGCGTCTTATTTTTGGCAAAAAAATAAGTTGAAAGGAAACCCAACTCTGCCAGATGGAGCTCCATGTGTCCGTCTAGCAGTGCGGGAGTTTAACAAGGCAGGGAAGCTGTTTCAGCACTGTCCCACTCAGCCGGGACGAACATACATGCAATCTATCAGGCCGGCAAGCTTACCGGAAGTGAGGATTCCTGCCATTCCGCTTGGCAGGGAGCTGGGTAGCACGGAGCTACCAGCCATTGGTAGAGTTGGGCTAGAATCAGCCTGTGCAAAGAATGCATGCAAAGAATAGCCTTTTGCCCCCAGGTGGTCGCACATTCATAATATAAGACATATGCACTTCCCCTGCCCCCAATTTTTTTTGGGGGGGTGAGTACATCTTATAAAGCATAAGCATAAAGTAGGGTAATTACTGAATTGCTTTCTGTATGCAAGCAAACCCTTACATCTTATTTAAATAGAAGTTTTGTGTATCTACAATGCAAAACTATTTTGAGTCATTACTGTAATACATATATAAATATATATATATGTCTTGTTGTAGCAGCCAGTCTGCTATATTCTTAAGCGACCCATTCACACTAGTCCCACAGCGTCTGCAGTTTCCGTTTTTGACGAAACACCTGACTTGGTAGATGTAAAGCTAAAATCGCCTGCAAAAATGCATACTGCAGAAACAGGGCTAGTGCGGCAACAATTGCTAGCTGCACTGTGTTGAGGTAAGGTACTGTACCCGCGGCTAGTGTAAACAAGTCCTAAGTCAACTTACATCTGCTAAGGGTAATCAGTTAAAGCGGACCTACCACCTCACTGGACATTTACACTATCCGCAGCAGCACTGCAAAAAATTAGGCAATTACTATAAAAAAAATAAAATAATTTCCTTTCAGCAGGAGAGGCAAATCTCTGGCTCTTCCCTTTCGCTTGTGAAACAATCATGGCAGGGACAGCTGGGAGGAAGTCCGTAGTCTCGTGTGACTTGGAATGCAGCTTCACATCTGCAGAATCTAACATGATTTAGTGGAAGCTCCATCTAGTGGCAGTTTTATAGAATTACAGCCCCATAGAATTAAGTACTCCTGAAGAAAGGGTGGAACTGCTGCTATCTGCCTTTAATAAATATGATTTCCCCGGGAATGAGGAAGTGAGGAAGATAAGTATGTTGTTTTTTTTTATTCTGTAGCCGTTTTCACAGATGTATACTGCGGACAGGTGAGTATTATGTCAATGTAATGTATGTGTGTTTTTTTTTTTATCTCGAGTATAGAACCGCTTTAAAAAAGTATATACATTTACTGCTGCACCATAAACCCCGCTCTAGCCAATTCTTTTACATACCATTATTGAGACTCTTAGTGAAATATAAATATGATATAAACTGGTAGAATCTAACGGTAGTTCGATACAAACGGGAAAACACACATCTGTGCCACTATGAACCCTTAAAAACACTGAGTATAGAGAGACCGATCACAAATCTGAGTGATGTCAGATGGAAGAGCCTTGGTATGATGGGTCCCCCTTAGTATATCACACCCCTCCATGGCTGGCCATGTGTATCAGGAGAAAGTAAAGCTGCGGCAAGTTTCTGCTTCTGAATTGGAAGAGAATACACATACTGTTTACCTTCATTCAATAACTAACCAAACCCTTAGAGCTAAACATACCACTATGAAGAAGAAACATGAATGTTATATAAAAATGTAATAAACATTGACATTCCTTTAGAATACAGCTCGCTCTAAAGTTTGTATACAGAGAAGAACACATACCTCCTTCATTTTCTGCTGCTCGCTGTTGTGTAGGAACGTCCCGAACAAGCAGCTGTAGAGGTGATCGAGAATGGTGACCAGGAATAGTTCATTAAACTCAAATGCTGCAGGAAACTACAAGAAAAAAAAATAACATTTAATACACAAGTGGGGGGCATGGGGTAGTATAAATTACACGAATTGTAGAAAATGTATGCCACTGGTCCCAAACATTGTTTACCACACAAAACAGGGGAGATACATCATCAGATTGATCATGAGGCGGCTAGCCTCGGGGCCCTTAGTGTGGCGTAATGTGATTGGGGACACAATCAGTGAGATTAAAAGCAAAAGATTGGCAAAATCAAGGTCTACATAACCACAGATTGGTAAATTCAAAGTCCACATGTAAATGCCACCTAGAACAGTCCTACAAGGGACATCCATCATAACACACAATCAATACAGTAGGTTGCAAACATGAGAGAGGGGGACACTGGGAGGCCCCTCCTCTAGTATCACTCAATGTGTTTTGGCCTTTTGGAAGGTAGGTCTCATCAGGAGGGAACCAATTAAAGCTTCAATATCAGATATAGATTGGATAGGTTTCAAAGTACTTTGTAAACATGAACCATGATTACATGGGCATTGGGTCTGTCTAGGTTAGCGTATTCACCCCTCTTAACCCCCCTAGCGGTTGAGAGGAACCCAGTTCGTTTTGAGTTTGAAAAGAAAAACTGAAAGAACAGGGATCGTAAAAAATATCTAGGGTTCCGGAAAGCTGTGACGATTCTCTATCCAGCTGCAGATATTCCGGTATCCCAGGTGGGAGCGTACAGCGCACTCTAATGCGATCGTCCATAAGGGGCTGACTGCTAGGGAGGATAAAGGATGGACACATGCCCTCAAATCAGAGGCTACAGGTAAGAGGTCAACGGTTAGATCAGCTGCTTGAAATGGGTTTAAAAAAATATATAACATTTGAATAGGACTTAAAGTGCCCCTATCTAGGGGTGATCGCACGATGCTGCCCAAAATCAACAGGAATTTATTTGTGCATATTCTAAGAGAAAGCATTTACCGTATTTTTCTAACTCAAACTTTTTTACCATTAAAATCATTGGGAAAATGGCTGTACTTCTTCTAAGCCCATATATATGTAAAAAAACTTTAAGTTCTGAAATTTGTTCCATTCCCTCCTTTTTTTTTTTTCTCGGCGTGTGTTAGCACACCCAATCATGAAACTCCCACCCAGTGCAAAAAAGTGAAGTCCACACAGTAATGTAAAACCACACCAAACTGCACGGGTGTCTCAATTGTCCTGCCCTGAAAGGAGCGAAGGACTCGTTCCTCAAAAAGGGGTGACTAGTGTGTCAGACAGCCAAAGCCATCTGACCTTCAAGTGTCCCATTCCCCAGGTGACCTCGACCGGAGCCAGGTCTCCCGAGTACTAGGGAGCGGGATGGGCACCCACAAAGAGGGCCCCGAACTAAGAGAGACTGCCGGACCAAAGTCTTAAAGCGGACCTACCACTTATTGGATGCAGCTCAGCCGATACTTCAGAGATGCCCGACTAAAATAAAAACAAAAAACTATTTCTGACAGTAGGAGAGGTGTCTTTTTAGAGACAGCCCCTCCCATTGTGTTATGTCTCACCTGAGCAGGATGTAAAGAGCTGCAGGGGTTACTGGGAATTCTCTCCCATAAGCCCCTGTGTCTGTCTCACAGATGTGACGTCAGTGTCACGTCTGTGAGACTTTGTGAAGAGAGGAGAGAGAAGCCTCTCTTCACACAATATAGTTGAGTGCCCCCCCCCCTTCTCCCCTACACCAGAGCTGTGAAGGAGTCTCTGTCTGTAAAGGAGAAGGGGGGGTTGTTGCTGCCCGGAGAAGATAGATCAGGAAGTGGCTTCTCTGCCCTCAGTCCTCAGTTGCCACCATCAGATAAAACGTGAAGAAGGTAAGTAATTTTATTTGTCTTTGTGTAGCAGTTTTCCAGGATCTGAACTGCTGACAGGCAAGTAATGTGCTTATTTCATGTATGTGTTTTTTTGGGTTTTAGTTTAAAACCGATTTAAACACCAATCCTGGTTTAACCCTTTCTTACTACTATTATGAACTCCATACCTGTTACCAAGGAAATGACTCTTATTACCCTGGTAATTTGCCCAATTCTGGAACCTCATAAGGTCCTGTTTCTAGTATCTACTGTATAGCGTCAACGGATATTTGTGTCATTCCGGAAAAACAAATCTCACTCCAACACACCTACCTGATTTGTCATTTGCCATACGCAGTCAATAAACTGTAGGAAGATGGGGGATCTGTCAGCATCAGCATGATTGTTCTCTCCATGGCCCACCCTCTAAAAAAACATAAAAAACATAATAAGACACTCAAGAGGTTTGAGATATTTTCTACAAAACGTAAAAAATTTTTTAGGGTCAACTTAGGGTGAGTTTTTTACTAATTAAATTGAGCTAACAGCGGGAAGAACTTGCCTGTCCACCCATATCCCCCCTTGATTCACTGTATCGGCGGACTCTCCGCCTCAACGATGTCAGAAATTACACCGGAGGGGTATTGGGTAGGCGGCTACATTGACCTCCATGTTATGGAGATTGTGTCGCTTTTTTTAAGAACACATCTCCGGAGTCACCAGACGGTCTAGAGAAGGGCAGGAAATCTTGCATGCGCGAACCGCTTAGGACACAATATTATATACAAGCAAACCTCAAGTATTTAAAAATTTATGGAAAGTGAACGGGAATGTCCCCAACAGGAACGCAGAAGATTAAATAAAAGCTATAAACATTTCAATGCCTAAAGTAAAACATTTTATCTAGAATTAAACCTAGGCAATTTAGCGATTTACTGCGTAAATCACCAGCACAAAGAGCTATGTACTTACCATAGCAAATCTGTGACCAAAGCTTATCCACTCTTTCTCAATCAGGACCTCAAACCCTTTGATGGTTCTGTAATGGCTGTCCAGCATCAGCATGGCCAGAGATGTCAGCTGTGCGGTGCGATCCCAGCCATCGCTGCAATGTACTACCACAGAGGTCTTACTTGATTCAAGTTTATCTGCAATCCTCACTGCACCCGCTAGAAGCATCTGGAACCAAAAAGATCTTAATGAGAGGATATACATCAAAAACCAAAGACTCTAAACATGACCCTCTACATCAGTGGTTTGCAAACTTTTTAGATCTGTGACCTCAAAAAAAGTAACGTCAAAATGTTAGTGCCTGTGTGGGTCTGTTAAGGTGGGTTTACACATGTAGATTTTTTCGTATAATCAATGAAGAACGAACTATTTTTTGGGTGATTGAACAAAAATCTAGAATGGCCAATTTGTTAGATGCAAAAATTTTGTTTGACCTCGAACAAAAAAATCATCGAACATGTTGGTAATTTTTTATCTGGCGTTATAATTTCAAATGTATTCATTTGATATCGGAATGGACATTCAATAAATGGGCGAACGATGTTCGACATCGAACAAAAAAATCGAATTAGCTGTTGATTGAAGAAAAAATCTACACGTGTAAACCCACCTTTAAGTGTTCAAAATACAGGAGGTGACACTCCATGACGTCACTTCAAGCACAATCAGGTTATGTTCCCTTTCTCTTATTATCTCACTACGCTTGCACAAATCATGTGCGAGGGTTGGAAGTTGGGGGGGAGAGTAATGCCCCATCCCTCCTAAATCAGGTGGGAGGGGGCATTAGCCTCCATCCTCACCCCACTTATGGTCATCAGTTGTGATGCCTTGAATGAACTCAGCGACCCCTCTAAAATGTTCGACCCACAAGAGGGTCCTGACTCACAGGTTAAGAACCACTGTTCTACACAGAAATATAAAATAATTGCATTTATATTTCTTGTATTTAAGATTTAAAATACATTATCTGTATTCAGTGAGAATATAACAAAATATTAGGAGAACAAAAAATAAAAATTACAAAATAAACCAAAACCATGGTACCAACACAACAAGTTAGTAGACACCAAGTTAGTAATAGTTCACATATTAAGTATATTGTCATATTCGAATTAAGTTTATTAGCTTAAAAGATCCTAGTGGCTTAAACATAAACAGGTCTTTCCATGTCATTGTTCTTCAGTGAGTCAATGGGAAGATGCTGTAAGGGAGATCTTACCCGTATGTACTCCAGCCAATGTGTTCCATCCACGTTAGTTAGCCAGCGTGATTCATCAATGGATGGATACACGATCTCCTTCAACTTACGTAGGGATTCCCTCATGACATGGATGTTGTGGATTTCCAGGAAAATCAGCTCTGCATTGGGGTAAGCCGTCTCGCTCTCATACCCTCCACCCTTTGCCTGCAGCACACAAAATCACAAAACTGAACTGCGAGGAGAGACAACACAACTAAGAAAACTTGTGCTTAAAAAAGAAAGAAAAGAAAACAAATGTACATCATCTGAAGTAAAAAACCAAACCTTCTATTTCGTGTTCATGTAAGGATGCAAATACCTACACAACATTGCCTACCCTAAGAGATCTTATAACTATTTGTGTGAACAGATCAGCTACAACCTACATTTTTAGGAATGTACAGATGCTCCCTATTATAGGCCACATACAGTCCACTTACCTGAGCGCTAGGCCAAGGAAAACAGTTGGGTTTGTGGGTATCAAAACAATGATAATGGCTTCAGGCCATTAAATATGAACATTTTAACCACTAAACCCAAGTGCCCGATACCCTCAGGCTATAGAACTGCACCCTCCAATCCTCTATGACACAAACCATACAACCACATCAGGAGAGTCAAGGGACCAATATCAGCAGCGGCGGTTTTAGAGAGGAGCAATATGGGCGCTTGTTGGGGGCGGCATCTGTGCATCAAAAATATTTCCAAATGGCCAGAGGCCTCCCCCCCAGTGCGCCCACCTGTCAAGCATGCGGCAAACCTGGGAGAGTCACCATCTAACCAGAGGGGGTGCTTGCCCACGGCACCGATCTCCCTAGGACCACCCTGCATATAAGGGAGGTGTGGTAATTTAGGAGTCAAAATGTAAACCTGCCATACACACACGCTTGATACTGTAAACAATTGTGTAAGAAAAAGTTTAGTTTATTAGAGGAGGACTGTGCTCGGCTAGCTAGAGGCTATTGTGATGGGTAAATATGGGATAGGCATGGCAGCAAACCCGACACATTTAATATTGTTTCAAAGTGCTCTACAACACGGAGGTCTCCCATAACTTGTACTAGATTCGATTTGAGCATTTCTGCAGCAAGCACATAAAGTCAAATTGACAAATGACAGCGTAAGCTTCAGCTCAGAGATTAAACATTTATAAAGTAGAAGAATAAACTCAACAGATAATTCTTAAAAGAAAATATTAGGTAGGGGCTGAAAAATCTTCTCTGATGACAGAAGGAAATAACAGGGTGCCCTGCTTGTGATGTCTGAGGGGTCATACATAATAGTTCTGGGAGAGGGTGTTACCCTATTAATGGAGATGATAGTCTTAACATCCTCTATTGCAATGGTTCCCAAACTGGGGGGCGGGGTTGGGTAACCAAACTTTGGTTCCCAAATTTTTCCTTTTCTATCTGGAAAAGGGAAAGTTTGGTAACCATTGTCCTACTGAAGGTCTATTCACATAATAGTCATAAATAAGAGTTACAAAAACATGGAGGACCAGCTTTACATTACCTTTTAACCAGAATGGATGACAATTGTGTAAGAGCCATTACAAATGATATTGTAGCTGCACAATGACCACACTCGTACACATATGTGCATCTTGTACCTTGTTCCCTGCATTATCCATGTTCTGACAGAGCACTATGGAAAGATTTGTCCATATGTACATCAATGGCTGCTCCCCTAACACAAATGAAGATGACAAGAGTGTAGGAACCACTTCCTCCATTGAACAACTTACCTTGTTTGTGTCAGCAACACTATTCTGTCTAGCGTCAAAGATAATAAGCTTGTGAGATTGGGCATTGGCATCCATTATAGTCTGTAGATACTTTTCATCTTCTTTACATCGTTTATCATTGGGCCCAACTAACGGCTGGCTGCACCGGGTTATCGTAGCCTGACTCTCTGGGTGGATCCAGGACAAGACCTGCAAGCAAAATGCCCAATTACTTCCACTGATTTAAGCCATGTTCGCCATTAATGACTACCCAGGCCTGACAACTCCCCGATGAAAAGCAGAAGGACCACATGTCAGCCACTCACTCACATATCTAATCTCCACTACACACCCTCCAACCACCGCAATGCCCATCTTACCGGAATACGTCCTTTACTTCTAAAAGCTGCCACCCTGGCCAAGTCGTCATCTGCTACACTTGTAGGCACCACAAATACAGCTGGATATGTGTCACAGAGCTCATAGTTACTATTTATCTTGGTGATCTTCCAGCTCTCATTGGGCAATCCCTGTGTAAGGAATAAGCAAAAATATCATTCTTCATCCACCCCAAAAGCGGTCATTCAAAATTTAGAGTTGATGTAAAAAATAACCACATCAACCAAACAGGTTATTACTGGATTTGTGATGTATTAGCTTTCCTTTTTGACAAACTTTAATTTACAATAAAATGCAAAAAACGTACTTTAAAAATATGTGCGACAAGCCAGTAACGCCCAGAGGGTTAATACATGCATGGACTCCATTTAAATTGGCAATTCTCAACTAAAGCTAGCCATACACTCTGCGATAAAAATTACGATCTATTAAAAACGACCAACGTATCCCGACGTCAGTCATTTTAGATCGTAATTTTCGGTAAAATACTACCACATGGAAAATCCAATTTTGGATCGATTTTTCTGGTTTTATCGAAAATGTCATCGAAAATAATCGCCGTTTATATCGGACAATGTCATTTAAAAATAAATTTTAATGTAAATAATAAAATAATAAATATATATATAGAATTGTAATTCTATATACATAGATATTAGATAGATACATATTACAGATAAACAATATATAGAGATATACATTGATATGTTTACAGACAACAGATATATGTGTAATATATACTATGTAGATGATATTTATGTATACATGCTGTGTACTACCATACTACATATACTAATACATTCGAATACAATTGTAATATATCTACATCAAAACCTATAGCTAAAAAACAAAATCTTGGGAATTTATGAATACCATGACATAAGTAGGTGCTACACTGAATGTCTGATTGTAAAAAAATGTATTTACAATCTAATATCATAAAATAAAATATACACCACAACCTTAAAAAACATCTCTGGTCAGTTCAAGTAAACTATATTTATTAGTATATATATATATATATATATATATAAATACTTCTACATTGCGACAACTAGTACGTTGCCTGCTATGCTGAACAGCCACCATGTCAGCGGCAGCAACATGCCGGCGGCAGAAGTCTTAATATGCTAATAAGCATCATCGGCACTAATTGGTCAGTAAACCCTATGAAGTTGCCCGATGTTGCCAGACCAATAAAATATTTTCAACTTGTCCGATGACTTTACGATCGAAAAAAACGGCAATTAGAATCGTATTTTATCTGTTGTACCATGTGGACATGTGCAGATTTCATGCCGATAAACTGCTTTCATTGGTCGGTTTTAATAGATCGTAATTTTTATCGCAGAGTGTATGGCTAGTTTAATACACATGATGTTCTGGAGGAAATCAGCTTTAACATATGGAAATACATGTTGTGCAGAAATCAACCTTAAACAGTATATATATGTCACGGTTGTGCTCAATGCATCTAGGATTCTAAACATTAATGATTTGCAGTAATAATAATGTAATACTTAGTGATAAGACTAGTGATATGTTACTGTACACAATCATGGTGTTCTGGTAAATACAATATACCTGTCTCTTGTATTCTCCTGCAGGATCATAAACCTTCCAGCCATCCACTGCAAATTTTTCTTTGTAACTAAATGCAAATAGAGGCTAAAAAACAAGAAGATTTAAAAGAAAACACTGTAAATGAACTGATGCCACACATGATATTAGGTATAAGAGTTTATACTAAGAAGCCTATAAACTCTTTCGACCATGTGGGAGGAAGTTCGATCGTACTTCAATCTATTGAACCAACGTTGATCAAAAATTACAAACGAATCTGACATCGATCCTAGGAAAATTGAAACGTGTATGGAGACCTTTAGCAAAACAAAGAAAGAAATGAGCTTTGTTAACTTGTTACAAATAAATATTACTGGAGCTGAATGTGTGTTAGAAGAGAGTTCCAATAACACATATTGGTAACAAGTGAAGTATAGCGTGTCTTCCTCCCATTTCTCAAGTGAAGTTTCCCCAAATTCTAATCCATTAATGACTTAACTGACCCTAATGAATCACTTCCAGCCTAGGCCTCTGTAAGATAATAGAAGTTTGCCAGGAAAATGACAATGGGAGAAATTCTGATCTAACGAGGATTCCTCCAGGACCCAGAAGTATTAAAGTCTGACGTAACATCAGAGAAAGTCAAATGTAAAAGATTAGGAACACGTAACCCTGGCAGACTACAGACACAGAATTCATACTTTTCCAGCCACCACAAACGTCTTCAAATCTGTAAGCAAATACTTTTGTCAGTGTGTAAAGAAATAGAGTCATCACAGGGATCGCTGTGAGCTCCCAACATAATTATAAAGTATTCCTGGCAGAAATCACAAGCGGCTCGGGCTAAGTAAATCTGCCAGTTCTTCGATTCCAGATCCTGTAATGGAACATACACATGCCTAGGCGGTGTGAGATTCTCAAGGGTTCAACAACAAACCAAGCAAATGAAAAATTAACCTTTCGTAATTATTTTCTAAAATAATTAGTAACATTCAGTAGGGGCGGTTTCTGCAGCATTCCAATTCACAAATAATTTCACTGCTGTCCAATATTTCTCTGACTCTGGTCATTATTATATTTTTATAGGAGGACCTTTCTTTTGAATATTAAATTTTTATTGAGTTTTCAAAAAAGAACAAAACAAGCTTCATATAAAT
>CM070040.1:65064806-65075245 GCA_036250615.1 Ptychadena robeensis | reverse complement strand
TACATAAGGGGTGAGTACCAAACATTATCTCCTGGTACTCATCTGAGGAACTCACTAAAATAGGTATGTGCACCTCTGCTTATAGCAGAGAAATCATTATGTTAATTATGACTGTTAATTGCGACATTTGAAGTAATTTTTTTTTTATTTAAAATTTTTTTTAATTCCCATTTAAATTTAGTAGGAGTCGGTCCATTTTTTGCCGACTCCGACTCCAGGGACCCAAAAATGTCTCCGACTCCGACTCCTCAGCCCTGGTTGTTGCTCAGAAAGGGACAACTACTGACTATTACACTATTGGCCAGGGGGTGAATCATTTTGGACATTTTATTTTTGCCCTGGGTTTATCGATAAAATATCCCAATTAAACTTGGACATTTTTATTTTGGAAATAAATACACAATATAAAAAAACATACACTTATTAATGGAAGGAATCAAGAGTGTTGTCTAATTTCATAAGGGGGTAATCATTTTGTACTATCTGTACTGATTGCTTTAACACTATTCGTAAATAAAGCTCTGTAGATGAAAATAACCCACACAGCCTGATATTTAACTCCTAGTGGGAAAAGCTGAACACAAATCAATATCACACTAATCAATTGGCAGTAAGAATAAAACAGGATGAAGCCGTAGCAGACATATCACACTGGGAAAAGGCTGCTTGCCGTGTTTTTTTTGTATAAGAGTATAAATAATAAAGAACTACAAGGAAAACATACTCAGTCATAAATCAAGCTGCCATAAGCAATGGGCTTTTCCATCCATCTTCTAGAATGTTTACCAAGTTGATCCAGAGGAAGCAGACAGCAGTAAGAGGTGAGAATAAACTACACGAAAATGACTGATGTCATCAGACCAGCCTTGTCAACGCAAGTGCTCAGCACACGTTTAGGAAAATATTACAAATAAGACCTAAAAAAAAATCTGCCGTTTTGTAGGATAATTAGTATCCAACTTACCAAGGCAACAGGAAATAATGATAAAATGCTCCATTGAGGTCACCAGCCCGGACAAGTGTAGAGTATCTAACCTCAAACATTGGTTGAACTGTTTATATGTCTCAGCAGAATCCAGTCAGCAGGTTCAGTTACATTACCAAAATAAAGTGTAATGATCATACACACGTTATAAAAGGTGTTACCTGGCTGGCAAAATTAGTGGGCAACGCCATGGAAATGCACATCAGAGACTCACTGGCTGCCTACACAACTTCTCTACACACGCATCAGAAGTTGTGATCTAGCAACGTCTGAAAGCTCCCAGGCATCATCATATTATACCAAGATTGATGAATGTGTTGTTTAACCTCCTGGGCATTCCGGGCTAAATAAAGTTGTTTAAATCGATAAGCCCCAGTCAGATGAAACTTGAAGGTCTTCTTGCCCGGTCCCCAATGTCTGATGTTAGGACCCTGGTGATTGGGATTGTGCTTGCACGTCATCAGAAGGGGGGGGGGGGGGTTAGGGTGGTATGTTAATAATGTAAAAACATTTTTTATATATATATGAATTTTCATTCATTTTGGTATGCATAGTTCAGCTTTTTGCATCCAGTTCAAAATGAAAATAAAAACATATTACAAGAAAATATGTATTTACTTAGGAGTTTTCTATTATATTGGGTTGGATTGAATAAATGTTTCTGCATCCAAATCATATACAAAATGAAGGAAAACACATACTTTGTAAGTGCTGCTGCTGCTTTCCCCCCAAATGGGAGTGTCCACTATATACCGAGCGTCGTGCCTGCGGTGCTGATTTGAAGTTGAGGAATGCCGCATATTCATTCCAGCACCATGTGGTACAGCCAGAGAAATGTCTATTGAAGATCAATATAGGTGTCTCTAAGACATTGAAAAACACCTGATGCAGATCCGGTGCAGTTTTTCCATGTCTTCGCTCTGCTATATCAATAGGGCATGCTCTTGCCGATGCAGCAGGAGTAAGCCCTAAGCCACGGGCAAATGTGCCAGCACGCGGACTCTGCAGTGCCCTAACTTTGTTGCCATTTTCCGGACTATGTTCCAGCAACAACAAGAAAGCCAGAGCCAGAATGTGTGTGGTGTGCTGCTCTACAAAAGGGAGGACGGAAAAAAATTCAGAATGGAATCACGCTACCACTGCCCTGAATGTGAAGTTGGACTTCGTGCTGCCCCCTGCTTTAGAAATTTTTACATAGGGGAAATGTTAGAGAAAATGATTATATTTTGAGCATCACAGACTGCATTGTCAGTATCGGCTGATTGTATAAATAATTTCTTCTTTGAGCAGATTTTTGTGTGATTATTATTTTTTTGTTATTAATAATAAATATAATATTTTGTTATATATTTTAATCCCCCCATACACGTTTAGATTAAGACCCGATGTTTTGGCCGATCGACCGTGTGTATAACATCATCACGCCCGGCCGAAATATCAGGTCACAATCGGCTGGGCACCCTTTATGTGCCAGCTCTGTCCATCAGGTCCCCCAAGCTACTCGGGCCATCAGGTTGCCGACAGCTAGGGAGACCCAGCAGACAGCATCTAGGGACCCGGCTGTGAGAACTGCAGTCTGGGAGATCAAAGCTGCTAGGCTGAAAGCCCCCCCCCCACCCCCTCTAAGGGAGAAAGGCACCTCACCTTAGCCCTGACAGACACTTGTCCCCATCTAAAGGATTAGACTGATCTAAGAATTACAGACATGTCCGTAATGGCTTACATCGATTTGGCGGCCGATTTTGGCTCTTTAAGTTTTAGAGTGGCACGCGATTTTTTGGCAGACTGATTGCTAAAAAAATCTAAGTGTGTATGGGTGGCTTAAGTGTTTAGAACATTAAATATATTCAGGATGTCTACTAGACCCTTGTTTGGACATATTTTGGTAAGTTACAGACCTACAACATTTTCTTTCCAATGATAAACAGTGTAACTGCTTTTGGTACAGAAATGGGGACCTCGGTAAAACGCCCAGGAGGTGAAACAAAAATTTGCAACAAAAAAAACATCATTTTCAGCTGGAAAAGTATCTATTATATTTCCTATAACCCAAAAATTCATTATTTCTATTGATGGTGATGATGATGATGATGCATCCACGGACATGATATGGAGAGATAAATGGGTAGGTAGCATGGACATTCTAAATCTAAAAGCATGCACTAAAAGACATATAATAGATTGGGTAGAACTTGCCACCTGATCGACCTCTGTTCCTGAATGATAGCCATTGTGTTCATCCTGAATCTCCTGTGTGCATGGGGCAGCGATGGACAGGACGGAGGCAATAAGAGAGAAATAATCATGCAGACAACAGGTAAGAGGACAGGTTACACAGATAAAAAAAAAAAAACACAATTAAGACCTTTAAATTGCTCAGCATCTCAACATGTTTAGCTCTGTATACAGCAATGCATGCAATGGGCAAAACACAAGGAAAACTTGGCACACGCTGGTTCCCAAACCACAGATATCTCCAGAACTCATTGAAGTGGATTGTAAGTGTTCATATATAGGAGGCTACAATTATTAGCTATATAAGTAGAGGATAGAGTTCCCATGTAGCCACCATGAAAATACCTTTCCTATAGATGGCTAAACCCTTAGCCATGAGATGAGTACCAAAACTCAAACCCAAACCCCAATAAGTTATTTCAAAGTGTCGGCATGGCATTCTTACTTGAATTACACATACACAACTAATATAAGCACAGAACATGTAAACACACTCTACTTTTTTATAAGATAGAATTGGAGAGGGTATTGGACGCTGTTGGACGCAGTTCTCTCCTCAGCTGCTGGCTGACAGCTTGCGTGCCCACAGAGAGGGCTCCTAATACCACCTTGATATGCTATAGGCTTTACATTTAAATTCTAGTGCAGATTGGGAAAGATTGCCGTTCCAAAAATATACAAAAGCCAGCATGAATATCCGCTTTCCAGCAACAAGGAGTTTGAGGATCAGGTGACATTAAAGGTCCCCATACATGGGCTGATTTTTAGTTTGATTCCTGAACAATAGATCACTGTCTGCGTTTGAACGGGCCCACCCTTCCTGTATTGAACAGGGAACCAACATGTTGGTAAATCCCTGTTCGATTGCCATAGTGGTGCGCATTGATTCGCCATCCAATTGACGAACACTTGAGCGCTAAGTGGTGACATCATCATGACATTACAACTCTGTGCTTGAACATTCATCGATAGAGCGTGTATCAACCCATGAATGGGGACCCTAAGTGGAGAAAACACTAATTGTGGTCTTCCATTGTGATCATTTGGTGTAATTTCCTTACAGAATGTTTTGTTTCACATAAAGTACGATATTTTTGCTCTATAAGACGCACTTATAGAAAAACATCTGTGTTTTAGAGGGAATGCTCGGACAGTATACTGTTTGGGCATTCACAAACAGTGTCTGCTCGATTTGCGGTTTGCCTACTGAAGGTCGAAGTAGAGAAGGAAGTGATCGCTGTAAAAGAATACTGAAAATATTCACTGTTCCTGCTTATTGCGCCTCTTAACACCAATCTAGGGGTCCTAAGAAAATGTACTTTGAAGTCCAAAGACCGAAGCCTGAAGACCAAAAATACACATGAGAACAAGGGTGACCATGCAATCTACTAGTTGATAGCGTGGGCACCCACAGTAACCCAGCCGGAGAATTTTTTTTTTTTTTTACTCAGCTTTATCAACAAAAGCCTGCACTGAACTGAAGCCAATGAAGCTTGTATTAAAGAGAATGTAAACTGAGGAGATAAAAAAACACCTATACACATAACTCCCCTATATGTAGTCTTCGTCCACCTCTAAAAATAAAGATTGACCTCTTTCTGCCTGCTCGCTCCTGCGCCGCCATGTCTGGTGTGTCCGGTCCTCCAGTCAGCAAGATGGAGGAGCGATGCTCATCTGGTCTCGCACCCTCCTGTGACCCTTTGCCCCTTTAGCGTCACCAAATTCAGTTTTGGATAGCTGGGGACTTGGGAGACTAGGCCTCAGCAGTGATGTCTACCTTCCCAAGTCCCCTTCCCACATCACTAGGGGGGAGGTAGCGTAGTTGGATTTTTACACTTTTAGCAAGGTAAGTCTTTTTTTTTTTTTTTTTACATTCAATAAGCCGGCCCTATTGTATGTCTGATAGCAGAAGGGAGAAGCAGAGGTGGTAGGTCCCCTTTAACACTATATAACTGAAAAGACCTATAATAACTCTAGCGTAAGGTTGGGCATCAGATCATGCAAGTGTGTTTAAGTATGCTTTAACTGGAACAGTTTTACAGCAACAGGTTTGTCTTAAGTACACTGGAAATGTTCAAACTATATTTGATTGGTCATCAACAGTGGTCACCCATATGTTCTGCCATTCTCAAACAGCTGGGAGCAGGTTGAAAACATCTGCTTGAACAGATGGGGGGAAAGAGACTGGCGAAATACGCAGCCAGTTGGTAAAACACTCTTGGCTGGAAGAGTCATTTCACAGAAAGCGCTATAAAGCAGTGAAACACGACGAGAAGGAACATAGCATGTGCTGTGTGGTGGGGTTAGTAACCGATAGAAGTTTCTACATTGTACAAAGAACAGTGGTGGCTCTGTATAAAAGCAGATCTCGGTTAAACACAGTACAGAAATACCCATATGTAATGATTTAATATTTCTGTTTATACAGTTTTGTGTACTTTAGGAGGATGTTAGGAAGTTTGACTTACCTTACCTTGAGCTGGTATGATGGTGGCATAGCACTCCACAATTCTAAAAAAATATACTCATTTTATGTTCCCTGGAATCATTTGAGAAAGTTAATCTTTATCTGCAGGCTTCCGGGGGTTAACTCAAGGTGCAATATCGTGAGTGGCCACTGGGGGCGTTTATAATGGTTCACTATGGGAAAGTCTCATTCGATTTAATCAAGAGCCGAGATTCAAGAGTTACCCGTCAATCACTGTGCTGGGTTCAGCTTGCGCCACGGCACAACCCAGGGAGAGAGGAGGGGCTGCAAGGGATCTTCTTAAATTACTCCTTACAGGTACATTTATAATTTTTTTTTTTTTATGCATACCGCCCTATTATTGCCACTTCTAGTAATGCGATCATCAATTTCTGGTGGAAGGTCTGTATCGTGTGTATCGTAAAAACTTAAGCATATACCTTTTTCATCTTGAAACAGCGTATCATCCCTCTGCCTTTTCTACCTACCTTCTGCACTTACTGTAGGATCATCATTGCCCATTATTGGCCTAAAAACCAGTGGCATCATTCAGTGCCATCATCACTCCACATTATTAGGCTGCCAACGCACTGGTTATAGTAGAGAAGTAAAATGGGCTTTCTAAGTTCTGCATCCTTTTTCCCTGGGGATAGTTGGGGTATTCGGGGTGAGCCCCAGTCTCTCTGCCCAATACAGCGCAGGTTGTGGTGAAACGCATCAAAATTGATACTGTGAATTGTGACTGTGGCTAGGTTTTCACTTTAGCAATCACCCGCCATTCTGACCGTGGCATTGTGATCGCTAGTGATTTTTCTTGCTAGCAATCGAGTGCAATTTTGGACATGTTTTTCAGAACTTGATTGGGTCAGATAGGACCGCGCCCCATTGCCCCCATAGAGAATGAATGGGGGTGCTTTAAAAAATAGATTTTTAAACATGTCCATGGGCGTGATCAGCCGCGACCGCCCACGGGACTCGATCTAAAACGTGGTAAGCCACAGTTTAGATAATGGACCACACCATGTCTGTGCCCGATCGTGCATGTGGGGATGACCCCATTCAAATGCATGCCCGCGATCGAAAACTGTGGGTAATCGCGGCCGATGCCCTGTAAGAAACGAACAACTGGAACCTGTATTGTGATTTGAATAAATGTAAAAATTTTATTCTAATTTCATAAGAAAATAATTTCACTATATATCCTGGTTTCAGAAAGAAAACATTGTTATAGATAAGGCCCCTGAAAGGGTGAGTGGGTGGTGCAAGGAAAACGCAATCCTATTCTGAACCAAAATATAGAAAATGTTGCAATGCCAACACACTGCATGCGGCCCATGAACTTTCTTTCTACTCCGGTGCACCACAATGCACACGCTGGAGCGTTACGCTGCACTGCCATACCTCAGTCGCTGGACTACAATGCATTTGTGACACAATTCCAACAAAAAGACACTACAAGCAAGAGCCATGTATTGACGCTGGTTACTGGAGCACAAAATTGGACATTGACCCCTAATGATCTTCATAGTAATAGACCAAAAATAATTATATAAAAAAAGAAGACATAAGAAAAGATTTAAAACTAGTAAATGTGCTCATTGTCGCGGTGAAGTGTGTTTTTGGGGCTGACAGTGAGAAAGAAGGAAAGCTGAATGAAATACAGACAACCCTTCAGTATACAGCAGCTAAGAATAGAATGAGGTTCCTATGAAGTTAATCTGAGCTCTATATTACTGGATTATAAGGGTGTTTGCAGGCCAACAACTGAAATAAATAACCCTTGGTGGCCTCTGTGGGGTAACGCTAATAAGTAACACTTGCCACCTACAGCCGGATCAGCAATATTGTGCATTGGTGCAAACAAATACCAACAGGTACCATACTTTTCAGTCCATAAGACAAACTTTGTCCCATTGAATTCAATAGGAAAATGTCTGTGAGTCTTAAAGTATGAATATGCAATTTGTTTTATTCTTATTCATTTTTTTAAAGGTCCAAACATCTCACAAGGCTGAACTTTGTTCCATTCTTTTTTTTTTTTTCTGAGCCTCGGCTTGTGCAAGCACACATAATGAAAAAAATTGTGGTATCCAGTGCAAAGAAAAAGTGCACAGTAGTGAACACACAACACCGTGGTACCCACCCCGGAAGGGGCTAAGGACCAATCCCCTGAAAGTGGCGACTATGGGAAGGACAGCCGAAGCCATCCAACCCTTGGATGTCCTGTTCCCCAGGTGGCCTCAACCGGAGTCAGGTCTTCTGAGTACTCGGGACTGGGTGCCCCTTTCCCTTGTGACCTTAGCCGAAGCCAGGTCTCCCAAGTACTAGGGGCTGAGTGGGCTTGGAGAGACCAGGGCCGTAAGCAGTCTCTCCCCACCCCTTTCCAGGGCAATCCAAAAGGACTAGTCACCAAGCTGGTTCCAGGAAGGCAGGAGTTACCCCCAGACATACCCTTCACAAAATGGAGTAACCTGGAACCCAGGATAATACAAGGAAACCCCATAGGGAACTGATCAGAACAGATACTACACTTGATCTTAGCCAAAAGGCAGAGAAGCTATTTCAAGTAAGATTGCAATTTGTTCCATTCTGTCAAGCCAAGCCAAAGGACACTGCCAAGAGAGAGATCTTAGCTGTATTAGCACTAGCAGTATCCATCCTCTTAACACACTGACCAATTTACGGAGAGACACATTTTACAATCGGGCACTAACAACTTACCCATGAGAAGCTATTTACATATGTGGGGATGAGTCCGTCACATTATTTTACTGCAATGCTGCACAACATAAGCTATCTAAATGGCATCAACTCACTCAGCTATTACTGCTTTGCGCTCAGCCTGTTGTTGTCAGCATATAGTGTGACTTCTATCATACGTAAATAGCTGTGGAGGGTAATTAGATAACATGAGTTGTGTATTTACATCAACATTCTGCATTGCAGTAAGAAAATTACATGACACATCTCTCCTACATTTGTAAACAGCTGCTCATGGGTATGTTGTTAGTTCTGGATTGTAAAATGTGTCTCTTTATGTGTCTCTTCAAGATCTCCCTCTTGGCAGTGTCCTCTGCCATGGTTAGACAGAATGGAACAAATTGCAGCCTCATGTAATGCAGAATTATTGTGCCCAGGATGTTTGGAACTGGGTTTAGTGCTCGTTTGTAAAATATGTCTCTTCATAAGTTGGTCATGGGGTTCAGAGAATGGGTACAGCTAGTGTACACATATTAAGGTTTCTCTTTTTTCACTTTATATGTGAATTGAAAAAATGACAACAGTGCTCTTGCCTAACTTAATTCACAGGGAAGAAAAATCAGAAAAAGCTCAGCAAGTGACAACAGGCTACAGATGTATTATTGCTTCCAAAGCCACAGGCATTACCATATTTTTCCGACAATAAGAGGAAAGTTTTGCCTCCAAAAGTGAGGGGAAATGAGGATGCATCTTATGGTCCGAATGTGTGGTGAAAGGATATTTATCTGGTGTCCTTGTCATACAGACAGGCGCCGCAGCTTGTTGTGGCTGTGTTTGAATCAATGTCAGCCATAAAGGGGAGAGATCTGCAGCACACAGCGTCCACCTCTGCCCCCCCCCCCTTCCCGGATGTGTGAGAAAGAAGCCAGTGATATAATCTGTACATTGACAGCAGGTTTTCACTAGAGACATCTTGTGGCTGAAATTGGTATTGCAGGAGAATTATTCCACCAATTGACTTATTTTTCCGCTCTAAAAACTGGGTGCGTCTTATGGTCCAAAAATATAGTAAATGGCGATGTTGGTCAGTCTTATTCCTGTAGATATCTTAAAAGAACCTCCATTGAACTACAGGCTGATGGACACTTCAGAGTTATAGCATAGACCTTCACTACTGTACCTGATAAAATGTTTCTGTAGGAACACAGATATTCATGGATATAAAGCTGTAGGCTAGGTTTCCACAGTATTATGAGCTGCACCAATACCCCCTGCATTAATTGCATGCCTAGCCGGGGATGTCGACACCGCCAATCCCTATACATGCCTACCGCACCACCTGTTTTCACAGTGTTGAGCCGGTCTGTAGTGCACTCTGTTAACTTCTCCACCAAAAGCTGTAGTGTGGTAGGCATGTATATGGATGGGCTGTGTCGACATCCCCGTCAAGGCATGCCATTAACGCAGGGGGTATTGGCGCAGCCCATAATGCAGTGGAAACCTAGTCTAACTCTGGAAACATTTTTTGAGCAAATGGAAAAACTCAGTTTAGAAATGCTGAAAATCCAAAACACAGCCGAGCAGATACCAGAGGAAAAATGTGAACAATCTCTTTACACACAACCGGTTAAAAGGTCACACACAAAACAAGTCAAGGATGAAGAACATGCAATAAACACAGGAAATGCATGCAGACAGCAGACTCCTCGCTGACACAGGAAGATGATCTAAATTTGTTTATCGGCAATAAGAGAAAGGAAGAAAGGTCAAAACTTCACTATGTTTTGGCAAACAAGACTTTGGCACGACTCCATTCATTTTTATTCGAATTACAGGTCAATGGACAGCCGGCTTTTTGACACATCTGAGAAGATTTGGGGGTGCTTGGGGGTCCCAGGGGACCTTGAAAGTCTGGAAGGGCCATATAAGGGTCTGTAGTTTGGAGGATCCCTGGTACCATATATTAGGCGGCCATAGTTTTCAGACTCCTGGTACCATGTACAGGGAGTGCAGAATTATTAGGCAAGTGGTATTTTTGAGGAATAATTTTAT
>CM070040.1:65032611-65052729 GCA_036250615.1 Ptychadena robeensis | reverse complement strand
AAAAAAATATGAAAATTTGTTTGAGAGAGAGAGAGGAGAGAGAGAGGAGAGGTGGGGGGGAGAGCTGTTCTTGGGCAGACTGGGGGTTTATAGTACGGGTGGGAGTCAGGCTGAAGAGCTGTGCTGCGGATCATAGTACAGGCGGACCTGAGGAGCTGTGCGGTTGGGAAGGGACATGGTTCAGGTGGGGGCTGGAGAGCTGTGCTGGGGTCATAGTACAGGGGGAGTCTGTGCTGGGGGTGTACTCACTTTTGCTGCCAGAGGTTTAGACATGAATCTTTCTTTGTGTGTCGAGTTATTTTGAGGAATACACTGTTCTACAAGCTGTACACTGACTTCTTTACATTGTACCAAAGTGTCATAACGTCTGTGTTATCTAATGATACTATGATGTCAGGGGTGTACTCACTTTTGTAAGATACTGTAGTTTAAAAAGATTTTCTAGATTAAAATGTGGCACCAAAGCAGAATCATGGAGATTGAAGCGATTGGATGCTATTGACCGAATTAGCCCGGCAATTCTGCGCATCAGCAGACCCCCTGATGCAAGAAAATGTCCCCCACACCCTTACACCACCACAGCCTGACCCGCTGATACAAGGCAGGATGGATCGATGCTTTCATGTTGTTGTCACCAAATTGTGACCCAACCATCCGAATGTTGCAGCAGAAATCCAGACTCATCAGACCAGGCAACATTTTTTTCAAATCCTCTATTGTCCATTTTTGGCGATTCTGTGTGAATTGTAGCCTCAGTTTCCTGTTCTTAGCTGACAGGAGTGGCAACCGGTGTGGTCTTCTGCTGATGTAGCCCATCTGCCTCAAGGTTGGACATGTTGTGCTCTTCTGCATACCTTGGGTGTAACAAGTGGTTATTTGAGTTATGCCTGGCATACACATGCCGATAAGCAAACGATTTTTCACCTGACAGCAGTCAGCAGAAAAATCGGCCGCTTATCGGCATGTGCCCACATGGGGTGACAGGGCAGCTCGGCCGGCCAGAGAACGGACATGTCCGATAATCTCTGGCCGATGCCATTAGCTTCAATGAAGACCGGCGTCTTCATTGAAGCTATGGCCGGCACACAATGGGTGCCGGCCGACTGAAGCACCCCCATAATGCACCAGGATGCAAACGTGATGACATCATCACGTTTGTATTCTGGTGCATATCGGAGCATGTCTGTCGGCACCCATCTGTGGGTGTATGGCAGGCATTACTGTTGCCTTTCTATCAGCTCGAACCACTCTGGCCATTGACCTCTGGCATCAACAAGGCATTTGCACCCACAGAACTGCCGCTCACTGGATGTTTTCCATTTTTCGGACCATTCTCTGTAAACCCTAGAGATGGTTGTGTGTGACAATCCCAAGAAATCAGCAGTTTCTGAAACACCATTTGTCCGTCTGGCAACAACCATGCCACCTCACTTAAACCACCTTTCTTCCCCATTTAAAAGCTTGGTTTGAACTGCAGTGGTTCGTCTTGACCATGTCACCATGCCTAAATGCATTGAGTTGCCACCATGGGATTAGCAGATCAGTAATTTGCGTCAATGAGCAGTTGGACAGGTGTGCCTAATAATGTGGCGTGTGAGTGTATATGGGCTCAGAGGCAAGTTTCTGGACACCTGTGGGGTCCTTGGGTACAACCCCAGGCAATAGTGTTTGTGCTGGCTGTAAGTATTTAAGTGTAATTCATGCTTTCTGCCACAGGAGGGCGCCTGGAAACCATAAACAAATCACACGCATGTAAATGTACCCATACTGTACACTGGCTTCCGGCCGGAAATCTGGTCGTAAAATTTAAACTTTGGTCGTATATCGAAATGTAGATTTTGGTAGTATCTTGGGGGTCCACTGTGTTAGTATTAAATAATTGGTCCTGTTGTGTTCATGCTTTATAGATTTCTCATCAGGTCAGAAGCCGCCGCCCTCCAACCACCATCTTCCAATGTAAAGAATTGTATTTGACAAGAATAAGATGAAGCAATGGACACAGAGAAGGTTTAATCACCAGATTTTCCTATTTTAGTCATAGCGGGGGGAAGGTAATCCAGAAGAAGGATCAGAGGAATACATATATTAACATGTGTAAATGTTCTCTAAATACATACAAGTCAGGTTTAAAAATACGCTCAGCTATGCATTCTGTCCAATGTTACTGCATTTATATCGAAGTATTATATACAAATATGTATTCTGGTTATCGGTTATGCTACTCGTTTTTGCATATTATATAACTCTCTAAACCTTTACAATAATTTACAATCTAACATAAAAAAAATCCTGAAACTTTCCCTTCAAATACTGTATACAATGAAGATAACCGGGGCAGACCTACCTGCAAATGTCAAATAATACACTTGTCATGAGAAGGGGGTGAGAGAGCACAGAACACTGATATAATCCACTATGCACCGCGCCAATAGGCTAACTTGGGGATCACACAGTACGGCTCCAGAATGGGGAGGAGAGAATAAAACAGCCAGAGTGCTGGGAGTAGAGACAGTGACTTGATTGGAAATGTGGTTGGAGCGGTAGAATCAATTGAAGGAAAAGTGAAGAATTAAAGGGACCTACCACCTTCCATGGTTCATGTTCTACCTAAAGGGAAACTGCCATGAATAAAATCAGCTGCACGTGAATTCACAAGCAATCGGGTGCGCCAACTAGCGGGATCGGATTAAAATGATCCAAATCCAATCCTATTAGTTCAGATGGAGAGTAATAGGCGGCACACAAAGGCATGCATGAGGACGTCTATGCCCAGCTTTAAGCCCCCCATACACGTTCCGATTATTCTCCCGACCGATTTTTCGCCCGATCGTGTCATCCGATTTTCATCTAAAACGTTATGGTCGGTCGGTCGGCTGGCACGAAAAATCGGAATTCGAATTATCACCGATCGATCGGCCTGACACTACAGCAGACTGACCAAAATTTATGGACAGGCTCGAAGCGGTCCCGACCGATTTTGAGAAATCTGGATCGGTCGGGTACATAATTCCGCACCCAAATAACCCAAAATTCGCACGAAAAATCTGAACGTGTATTGGGGGGCTTTACTTATATAAAATGACTTCTTTAGAGACTCTGTCTGCAAAAAAAGTTTAGCAATTACTCAGAACGATATAACAAATTGTACAATGTAGCCCTTGCTGACATCCAACTAAGTCAAAAAACAAAAACTATACATAAATATGGGTTTGCCGTCTTAATCAAGACTCCTACACAGTAAAAGGATATAAGAAAGTTCAGGAAACCGTTTAGGTGACCATACACGGCTCAATGTTTTAGTAGATTCCAGCACAGTCAATCATAGTGATTTATTGTGCTCAAATTGATTGCGGCCACCGGTTTCTTCGAGCGATAACTCGCTCGAACAGGAAACCAACATGTCTGATTCACTTAGGGTCCCCATCCAAAGTATCAAACGGAATGGAGTGCGCAGAAGTGCTGAATCCTGATTCACCGTTCAATCGTGGAAGCTCGAGCGCAGTGCAATGACGTCATTGCGCTGGGGGGTTCCTCCATTAAACGGGCATTGACCCACCCTAATCAAGTCTAAACCTGGCCATACACAGGGTGGTTTAGCTTTCCATTCCCGATCGATTGCGGTTTGCGCACACAGCGATTCTTTGGGAACCGAGTGCTACCCACCTGGAGCAATCAATCCGGCTCCAAGAAAATGTCAAATAGGGATCAGACATGTTGATAAATCCCTGTTTGATTTCCATTACTTTACAAAGGGATCAATTGCCAAAGGCGGTGCACACCAATTCAGTGAATTTGTTCATTCGATCGCATGGGAATCACCCCGTGTATGGCTGGCTTTAACACCCCCTTTAACCTATAGCAACTGGTAGAAAAATGCACAAATCAAGTGTTGACTTCAAGGGAAGGTTGTAAAAATAATGTCATTTTACTGGAGTGCCGTGAAAACTAAAGCCAACACACTTCTAGGTTGTCCTCTCTTCCTCAGGGCCTGGATTGATGTATGAAGTTGTCTACTGCACCAACCATAGAAGAGGTAATCTTATATTCATTCAGGGTTCACCAATGAGCACACTTCAGACTGGACGGAGCAGGCTGTAATATTAGTTTACAACTGAATGCAATGTATTATATACAAGAAAATAAAAAAGTTACTGTAAAATGTAAATGTGAGGATTTAACCTGCTGGGCATTATGCTGTCCAGGCAATCGAGGCGAAGTACACTGTATGATTCCCTCTCTACACAAGGACGCTGGCAATGTGTGTGGGGGGAAAAGAGACACCCCCTTTGGCGTCACCAATGACACAGAAGATTTAGGGCTGGAAGAACTCCGTGAGCCTGCAGCGTTTCAGAACCGGCCATTATGCCTGGCATGGGCACAGTTTGATGCTAGATCAAACTGCGACCATACAGGCTTTGGGCATAACAGCACGGAGGTTAATGGTACTACTTTACTATAACTAGACAGCGCTACAAATCCTCCAGAACACCCACAGTCCTGTTTTTTGCATGTTGGCTCTTTCTTAACCCCATAACTGCATAAATGACTGCCCTCCCCTCACCCCTGTTCATAATAAAATAAAATAATAATATATGGAATTAATAAATGGATGAACAACCCAAGTGAGATGGCCAATCTGTGGGACTTTTGAGGCACTCATTAAGGTCAGTTCTAGTCAGGGTTACAGAGTGAGGTTACGAAGTTACATTTTTATTGAACAAAAGTTAAAAACAATTGACAAACAAATGATACAGCCCCCCCCCCCCCCCCCCCCCCCCCCCCCCCCGCCCCGCCCCAGTTTCCTGGTAGTTCCTGGTAATATTCCCTCATATTGGATTCTAAAATTAACTTGGCCAAAGGTTGGCACAAACTGGATTCCAATGCGTTTCATCCTAATAAGAACTTCTTTAAGGACCAAGGAAGGCTTTATTAGCACCGTTACAGCCAGCTCTTAGGTAGGTGCTTGCGCTGGCTGTAACAGTGCTAATGAAGTCTTCTTTAGTCCCTGAAGAAGTCCTAAATAGGATGAAATGCATTAGAATCCACTAAAGAAAGGCAACTCCTTGTACCCATCACCCACAGGCCAGTTTATGCTAAGGGAATACTAGTCCCTGGGGTGGTAACTGGGGTGCTCTACCATAAGGGAACACTTGTTTGTCAATTGTTTTAAACTTTTTACAACAAAAATTTAACCCCATTCTTTGACCTTAATTGAAGCCTCAAAAGTCCCAGAGATAGGCCATTTCACTTGGGTTGATCATCCATTTTTTCAGTGCAGTGATATTTTGTCGCACAGAATCATCTCCTCCTACTACAGATCCAAAAAGAACTAAAACATCTGCTCCCTGAAAAAGTGAAAGCACAGATTGTGTCATTTTCAGATTTTGCAATCATTACTATAGACTTGAGGCAATCCAGGATTTGAGAAGCAAAATTCATTTAGAAGGTTGGCCTGTGGCAGGAGACTATAGTGAACTACTTGAAGCCTAAAGCTAGCCATACATTGTCGAATTCCATGGCCGATCGATCACCTATCCGATCGATCGGCCAATTAAGTGTGTCCGATCGCTACATACCACCTTGTCCCACGGATTCCTGGACGATTCCGTGTCCGATCGCTTACTCCACAAATGGCAACTCCCCCTGATGTGTGCTGAATCGGATCAGAAAGACCAACATGTTGGTTCTCTGTTAGATCCGATTCTGAGCCCCCGATCGATCGGACGTGATCGATCGGACAAGGTGGGCTTCACGCGATTCCGGGACGATCGTTTCGCGTGCACGCGCCCGGAATCGATCATCCTGGAATCCGCTGGGAAACGGACCAGTGTATGGGGGCCTTAAGATTTTCCTGGATCATTAGCAATATAGTGCTAGATAAAAATTAGGAGAGTGCTAAATACACATAGGATGCATTATGAAACACTATACCCTCTACTTGTTGGAAATTTACAGTACAAAATTAGGGGGGGGGGGGGGTTGAACATGGAGAGCTATAGCATTGAGGTGTATAGCACAGCTGTACAACATAAAGGTTGGCTTGCCCTGTGCGACCTGCACAAGGAACACATGGCTCAGGTACAAAGGAAGACAAGGACTGCCGAAGACAAAGAGAAGGAACAATGGAACACAACAAGAAAAACTCCAGTACAAGTCTTTCAGACAAATGGTGGACATGATAAAACAAGCTGCATTTTTTTTTCTCTGGTTACTAAAGTATATACCAATGTCCATCCTGATCTGCTTGTACTTCCTACATATTGTATAACAAGCTATACATACCAGTGCAACATATAAAAAAAAAGACTTCAAGATCTTAAAGGCACATTTTGTTCAACCACGAAGATCCCAACTCCCTTCAAATAAGGCATCATTCAAAATGGCCTCCTGGAACAATAGCACAGCCGGTATCTTTACTTCATACAAAGTTAATGTGCTTTAAAAGGGAGTTTGCAGTATTCGTGAAGGTGAAGGCGGAGAGTTGGAGGAATTGTTCATTTTTGGTGAATTGGAGATTTGAAGTTCTTCAAGTTTCCTGACATAATCGTCACGTATTGCCAACAGTTCCATATAGCGTTGTTCTACAGGGTTTGGCTGCTGTTAAAGTTGGAGACAAAAACAGAAAATAAATCCTCTTTATATTTTAACGAATTTTTTTTCTATACATACTGTAGGTTTGGCTCAGCAACCATGTTATCCCATTTGCTGCCATGCACCTTAGGCCATGTGTCCACTGCTGTCCAGCACAGTGGAAGAAGAAAAAAAAAAAAAGACACGCCACTTTGGCAGATAATTTTGGCAAACCAATGGACGTGTCTTTAGCGGCACCACATGGTGCTACAATGAAGACACGGTATTCCGGAGTTTCAAAGCAGCACAGTGGGCGTGCCGCTTAGATAACGCAGAGTGGACACTGTCCCATTCATTAGAATGTGAAGTGTCCTCTCTGCGAACACACGTCAACCATGGGAAGAAAGAAGCAGTGGACACAAGCCCTAACAGTGTGTTTTGATTACCCTTTCCTCTCTGTGGATTCTGTGAAGCCATTAACTCGGTCTCAGCCTCTCCTGAATTCCTTACTCCTATCCTCTGCATGCTGGTCCTTGAAAACTACCATCTGGTTCCAGTGCATGGAACCAGTCACCTCTTCCCTCTGTATAGAGGGTTCTGGAACCAGTCACCTCTTCCCTCTGTATAGAGGGTTCTGGAACCAGTCACCTCTCACCTCCGTGTAGAGGACCAATCAATCCTACTCGAAATCGGGATATTGGACATGACCGTTAATCACGGCCGATGTCCGTTGCTCCATGCAAAGCATCGGCTGTGCTGGAGAGCGCTGGAGATAGAGAGCAGAGCTGTCTCTCCAGCTCCTCTGATATCTGACAGCAGTGTGATGACGTCATCACGCTGCTGCAGGGAACATCGGACGGCTTCAATATCGAGCTGTCTGTTCCCTGCTTTAGTCCCACAAACTTTTAAAACCCTCCGCTGACTATTACCATTACCACCAACATTCTTAAATTAAAATTTTTTCGTAAATTTATATGATCATTATTTACTGAAAAATCATAACAAGTGTGTATGTCTAACCATCATCATGATCTATCACTCTTACCTGTTGTCTTATCCTTGTGTTCCACCTGATATAGTAATTGACCCAGAGGTCAAGGTGACGCATGCTGGCTACAGGGTACAGGACTCTATTCAACTCCTTTGTGTAGAAAGGGTTAATATACTTTGACTTCTCACTGTTGACCCAAGACCAAATTGATTGCGTTTTTTCTCTTAGTTTCTGAAAAACAACATATTTTACAAGGTTGTTTTGTTGGCAACAAAGTAATAGGATAACAGTGTTAGATGTAGACAAGTAAGTTTACCTCCTTTTCCCGAACAGACTCACAGTTGCACAAGAAGGATCCAAATCTGCAACTGTAAAGATGATCCAGGATTGTAATCAAAAAGTGTTCATTGAACTCGAATGCTGTTGGAAACTGAGAATCACAAAAAAAAGCCATAAACATTAGACATACAAATTACTCTACTCATTGTTTACCAAGCCACAACTGTAAAATAAAGAACAAAAAACAATGTTCCCTGGTCAACTCTTCCAGGTGTGCCAACATCCTGAGTATCCTGAATACCTTGCGAGTCACTCCTACTGACTTCCATCATCACCCCCTAATACTATGCTCTCCTGTGATGGTAAGCAGGCAGAACCAGAGAGTTGCTGAAAACCAAAAACATTTTTCGAAACATGCTGGGAGCAATAGCTCTGCATCACAGGAGGCTGGAATATCTTCTATTCCCTCCAGCCAAGTCAAAAGGCCACTGCCAGGAAGGAGATTTTAGCTGTATTAGCACCAGCAGTAGCCATTCTCAGAAAGATAATAAATAGTTGCGCACAACCGTCAGCAGTGATGTCTGGGTCCAGACAGTGGCTGTATGCAGCCTGGATTTTTTTCTTCTATTTCATTTCCTTTTCAAAACCATGGGCTGTGGCTTATGGCCTGGTGTGTCGTATATGGCCCTATTTTACATATGCTATACAGTTGTCTGGCTGCTGTACTATGTATCTCTATGTATGAAGATTTTAAAGTAATCTGAAACACAAAGTTTAATGAGGCTTTATACAACTTTTTTTTATAAAGTAACCAGAGATAAATGTATAACCTCTTGGCAAATACATTTCATACATGACATCTAGACTGTACTTTAATGTTTCACTCATGGTCTAGGAAAGCATAAAAAATCTCAGCGATGACCACTGTAGTCAGCTGGTACATGTTTACCTGCTTTGACATTTGCCACACACAATCAATAAACTGGAGGAAGATTGGAGATCTGTCTGCATCAGCGTGGTTCTTATCTCCATGACCAATTCTCTGCAAAGAAAGAGAGAGATCATCAGATGTGTAGCCAAACCAAGTAACAAGGGGTGGGAGAGAAAATGCACTATTTTACCATACTTAAAGAAAGCTTTGTTTCCATTATGTCGGACCCGACGTTGCAGATAGACTTAAGCAGGCCATACACGGGTCAGATTTTCAATCAACCGACTTAAAACGATAAATTTTTTAGTCGATTGATTGAGAATTGAGTTTTGCCCACCTGGTTAAATCGACTTAATCCGATCAAAATTGAGTGAAAATTCAGTCGTTTTTTTGATCGGACTGGATGGTAAATTTTGATCGGTCGATTGAAAATTGGTTCCGTAGTTTGAGAACCAAGTGTGGTCAACCAATTTTTGATCGATTTTTCTACCTATTCTACCTCACTTCTGATTGAAATTTTAATCGGACTATTTTGGATCGATTATTTTGTGGATTGAAAAAAAAAAATCGATCAAAAATCTTGTACTACATATGGGGCATGATACAATCGACATACAATTTTATACCGACTTAAAAATTGATCGTTTTAAGTTGATTGATTGAAAATCTGACCCATGTATGGGCTGCTTTACCTGCTCGGCGGAGGATCTGTCTTCACTGTGCTGAGCCGCTCCACTGATGTGAAGCTGAACGTAGTCGAGTACGTTCAGCCTCTGCACCAGTCAATGTCTGTGTGATACGTCGGGATCCCCGCTAAGCGTTTACGCTTATCAGAGGGGTCCCGACCTATAATGGAAACAACCCCTAAGTAACCATCACATTTTCCTGAACAGAAAATGAATAACTTGATAACAAAAAAAGCTCAACAAACTTTATTCTGTTATAGACTTCCTAGACTATTCAAAAGAGACTTAGGCTAGGTTTACATGGTGTTTTGGGCTCTGTTGATACCCCCTGCGTTAATCACAATCCTTGACGGAGATGTCGACATAACCCATCCATATTGCATGCCTACCGCACTGTGGTGTGAAAACAGGTGTGGAAGGCATGTAATATGGATGGGCTACGTTAACATCACTGTCAATGAACACAATTAATGCAGGGGATATTGATGGAGCCCTCAATGCTGTGGAAACCTAGCCTCACTACCTAAATGCATGACATAAGGAGATAATCGCTTTTTGGTTTCTTTTGGCTATGTTTATGTTATGCTACTTTGCTAAAGACAAGGGTTAAATAACCCCTCCTGCTTAACACCTTCTAAAGAATGCCAATTGTTTCAAATGAGTGGTACACACCTGGAACAAGCATGACTCTACCACCCACTGACTACCAGAGCTGAATTGTTCTTGGTTAATAATTCAGAGAATATAAAAGACAAAGGATCAGCGCACCATCCAGGTATGCAGCAGCCTTGGCAGTTTACACAATCTCTCAGTTTAGAGCAGGGGTGGGCAAACTTTTTGACTCATGGGCCACAGTGGCTTCTCAAATTTCATAAAGGGGCCGAACCAAGAGCCTGTAATGGCCGACCCGCCCGCCATGCATCGGCACCATCACTTATGATTCAATTTCCTGCACTTAAAACAAAAATGCTCATTCAATGCAATGAGCAAAGATAATTCCTAGAGACTTGTTAATGCCATGAGAATGCACCCATAGGGTCAAGATCACGCCACTGCGTAGTCCCCAAGGCAACATTTGGACGCCTCTAGGCATTATGTTCATTCATTGCAGAGAACAAGTTAAGGAGAGATTTTTTACCCGAGCCTTAGTTTGCCCACCCCTGGTTTAGATAACTTTTCAGATACCCACCGATGCAAACTTATGCCCGAAGCTAATCCACTCCTTTTGCACTAACACTTGGAAGCCAACAATGGTCCTGTAGTAGCTGTCCAGCATCAGCATGGCCAGAGAGGTGAGCTGGGCTGTCCTGTCCCATCCGTCACTGCAGTGCACGACCACGGAGCTCTTCCCAGACGCCACTTTATCTGCAACCTGAATGGCTCCTGTTAAAACCAACTAGAGAGAGAAATATGTTACTGGAGTCAAAATGGAAGGTAAAAGGTATTCCCTTATTCAGATAATATTCCAGCAGCAAATGGAAACGGTCAATAATATATGCAGCCACATTAGTGTGCTGTGGGGGTTACACCGAGAAAAGCAGATACATTATAAGATACTAATCAATAAAAACACAAAGCTTCGAAAACATGAATTATTTATTCGTTTCTAAGGAAAACAGGTAAAAAAAAACAAAAAAAAAAAAAACACAGAGACTGCGCTCAGACAACCGATCATTGTTACACATTCCCGATCCTTACCCTTCCACTACAGAAAAAGGGTTTGTTCATTGCTAAAACGTGACGGGTTATGAAAGGAAAGAGCGTGTGCAAAGAATGCAGTTTCTTTATCCACATCTGCGTGGGCCTAAAGGTGGCCATACACTGTTCAAAATTCCATCCAATCGTCTTAAAGCGACCGACTGGTACAATTGACCAAAGGAAAAATCGATCGAATGTTGTGAAATTTAAGTTGCTTGTACAAATATCTCACAGGTTAGGTCATGGCCGCCATCAGGGGGAGACCTAAGGGCAGCCTCCGCTCACTGTCACAGTCTGCATTAAGGGATGAAGGGAGAGGGAGGTGGTGCTAGCACCAAGTCGTTGTCCCCCCCACCCAACAACTTGGGATTTTTTTGGTAGCACCTCATCCCGGCGGGCAGAAAATCTCCCAGGATTTCTGATAGCGGCCCTGGGTTAGGTATCTTGATTGATTTGTTTAGGATCCTATTTAGAATCATAATTACAACGATTTGGATTTGGAATAAAACCCCCCAAACACGCATAGATCCGTGGACAATTTCACAAGTGAATCTGCCCACCTGTAGTGACCATCCCAGCCTCTTCAAACAGCGATCAGTCAAAGAACAGACCTGTACATTTTTCTGTGGTCCATCGCCAGTACTGTACCGGAATCTATGTGCACCACGATGTGCACTGAGTCATCGGCCTGTCAGATTAACGTCATCGGCCACAGATCTATGCGTCTATAGTACTACTCATGCCCTCCTAAGTACAATCATAAATAGATAGTGGTAAGATCGATTGATGTTATATTGGCATACAATTGTAAAATCGCACAACACAATCTGATCCAAGATCGATCATGCAAAAGTTGACCCGTGTATGGCCAAGCTTTACACCCAGTGTGAGCGGTAGAATACACTTTTGCTTTACCAAATCTACAGTATGTAATATGAGGGCCTTTCTAAACTATCTGTATCCAATCAGAGAGGCCCATGCGCTACACAGTTGTTGGTAGATCTTAAGGAAATCATAGATTGAAAGGTATGTGCTGAGCTTTAGGCTAGGGTTACACTGTGTCAAACTCCCTGTGTTGAACCCAGGGATTTCGACACAGTTTACAAGCCCGGCACTGAAGGCAATGGTCAATGACACTGCTATTGCCACAGCCCATCATATCCCTTCACCTGCAAGACTTTGACTATACTTGCACCAAAACGTTTGTCAAACACAGGGATGTTAATGCAAGTTAATGGATGGGTCTACACATGTGTTGGTGTGATCTGTTAAGCTGCATTGCATTAAAATCAACACTGAACACTATGTTGACATCAACATGGTATGGTAAAAAAAAAAATTGACACATCACAAACACATCCCTAAGGGCTTGCCCCCACTTTGGCGGCTGGTCGCAGGTGTTTTGTCACCAATTGACCCGCGGCTGGATTTTTTCTTTATAGTGCATGTTGGTGTAACCGCACCTGATCACTCCCATAGAGAATGAATAGACCCGAAAGCTCGCCAACTGCCTAAGTGGGGACAAGGCCATTTAAAATAATCTAAGCGGCATGAACAAGTGGGGACAAACCCTTCAATTGTATACATTAATGCATCATAGCACATAGTGGAGTCAAAGTCTTTGTTCAAGCCTCCATCATGTTTATGTGGACGCGGAGCAAAAATAAGCGACTAATAGCATTTTCAGGTATTATATCTGAACAGAAAACGCATATAAAAATAACAGAATGGTATTTGGGAACCTGTGATGACAAAACATATTTTGGGTTCGCTTTAAATGTCTACTGCTTACACTATCCAGGATTTTACCTTAATATGTTCCAGCCAGTGTGTGGACTCCAAGCTTGACAACCAGTGAGACTCTTCTACTTGCGGAAAGACAATATCTTTCAGTTTCTTTAGCGACTCCCTCATCACATGAATGTTGTGAATGTCCAAGAACACCAACTCTGCGAAGGGGTAAGCATCTTCACTCTCATAACCTCCTCCTGTGGCCTACAATACAATGAAATGAGGATTTACAATAAAGATCCTATGACCCCTCACTCAGGCAAACTAACTCTTCCCTTTTAACCCCATTTCCTTTAAAATTTACTCTTAATAACATTTAATATTCTCCCTTTCATGCACGCCGGGCAAGCCCAAGCATGGGTATCCGCAGAATACATCAATGGTAATGGTAGAGGAGATATAGTCAGTAAAGATGAATACAGTTGACGACTAAAAAAACATTACTAGATCCTGCCACTTCCATTTCCGCAGCATCTCCAAGATCCACCCCTTCCTGTCCCCTGAGACCACCAAACTCCTGGTACACGCTCTCATCATCTCTCGCCTGGACTTCTGCAACATCATCCTCTCTGGTCTTCTTCTAACTAGACTTTCATCTCTTCAGTCCATCATGAATGCTGCTGCTAGACTCATTTACTCCACTAACCGCTCCTCATCTGCTGCTCCTCTCTGCAACTCTCTACACTTCCAATTGTCCAGAGAAGTAAACTCAAAGTTCTGTGTCTTGCATTTATATCACTCCACACCTCCTGTCCTCCTTACATTTCCAACCTGCTACACAAATACACCCTTTAACGCCCTCTCCGCTCATCCAGTGACCTACTAATGTCACCCCACTCATAACCTCATCACATTTTTTGAAGTTACTAAAAACATAATCTGTATCATAATGAAAACATATTTCTGTACAAAAATCATTCCATACATTAGACTAATAAAGCTTTTAAACAAATTCTTATATGGTTATTGCCAGCACAGAATCTGAGCTGCAGGATATACCTTTTAGGTTGATATAGCGAGTATACATTACAGTGGAACAGGACTGAAGTACTACCCTAAGCTGGTACCGCTTACCTTGTTAGCCACAGCATTAACACTTGGCCTGGCATCATAGATCGTTAATTTAGAAGTCTGGCCATTTGCTTCTTTAATAATCTCCAAGTAACGCTCATCGTCTTTATTCCGTTTTCCACTCATGCCCACCAGCGGCTGGCTGCATCTCATGATGACAGACTGGTTTTCTGGATGTACCCAGGATAAAACCTGGACAAGTAAAACAGAAGGGGCTGTGTGAATTGGTGTGTGTCATCATGCGAGTATACCTTTACATTTACAAAAATAGATGTCTGCTAATTTTCCATTGATGAGGGTGCAGGGACCCAGAAGGACAGAAAGACGCTGATACTCTGCTTCACAATAGAACACCTACACTCACCGGCCACTATATTAGGCACATCTTACTAGTACTGGGTTGGACCCCCTTTTGCCTTAGAACTGCCTTCATCCTTTGTGGCATAGATTCAACCATGTACTGGAAACATGCACTCTCTTCGGACTCCGAAGAGAGAAGGAGTATACTATTCCCAGATGCCACCCCATGTCTGGAGAGGGGATGGGCGGTTTTACATATGGGCAGTACGGGTCGATGCCACTGGCCTGCATATTTGTTCTTTACAAGCAGAGCTGCACCCACAGTGAGCTGATCTACACACTAATTACGTCAGTGTGCTTTTATCAGTGTGTGTATATCGGTATATCGGAGGAGGGAGGGCCGAGAGAGCTCAGAGCGGAGACACACAGAGCACTTACTGTCACACAATCATCTGCAGCAGCTACTTGCAAAGGCACAAAATGAAATTTCACTATCTCCAGTAAAAAAAAATAACAAAAATGTCCACAAGATGGTGCTACCGCCCAGGTTTGATTACATTTCACCAGCCAACAGGGGAATGCTGCAGACAGATAAATAAAGATCAGTCATCGGACCACCCATAGAGGCTGCCGGAACCTGCAGAGAGATCAGGAAACACCCGGACAGGTGAGTGGAACCCTGGCTCTGACCTAAACTCAAGTATAAGCCAAGGGAGACTTTTTGTGCTGACAAACTTGGCTTATACAAGAGTATATACCAGTTACCTTTTAAAATTTACATTTCACTCATGATGAACAGATATTTATACGGACAGAAAAAGAAATCCATTTGACTTAGCATGAAGGGGTTGTATCGGAGAACAATAGAGGCACACAAAACAGCCGATACAAGAAGAGCAGTATCAAAATCTACTACATACCGGGATCCTGTTCCTTGACCTGAAGGTGGCTACTTTTCTGAGGTCATCATCGGTAGCGTTAAATGGGACCATCAGATATCGGGGATAGGTATCGCAGAATTCAAAGTGTTCATTAATGAAGGTTAGTCTCCAGTTATTATTTGGCAAGCCCTAAAAAAGAAGACATACATATTAAGTCTACGTCCTACATTGGGTTTACTCTCCTCTTGCTGTACTAGAACGCTTCCACAAGGTGGTGATCACATCTTACAGTAGTGAGGACATTCATACTATGGAGTCACAGCGTCCAAACAACGTACGGCAAAACTAAACAAAAGACGTACACGGCAGACTCGATATTTTACATGAAAATGTGTGCTAGCGCTAGTGAACAGCACGGTCCATCGTGTGATGAGAATTTGGAGATCTAGCTCAGCCTTAAGTGGAAATGTACAGACACAAAATGGCTGTAATCTAATGATATAACGATTGGAATGGTTATGAGGGCGGAGTGGCCGTTCAGCTGGCAGCTGTCATGCTAACAGGCTGACTCAACCTGGGCAGGACGCCCAGAAGGCCCGCTCTTACCACATGGAAGTTTTCACAAAATAACACAAACTGTTTAGTGCTTTGCACATCAGGCTGACAATGATGAAATGAAAATCGAGAGCTCGGTAATGAAATAAAGACGTTAATTCCCAGGCTGTGATGACTGTATAGAAATTACTTTGGGCTGAACGTACCAGTAAGTGTCCACTTTTCTCATCTATGGAGCCTTCTTAATGCCCCATACACCTTACAATCTTTCCATACAATTTCTTCTACCAAAACCATGTAATATGAGGACCTTCCTAAACCTTACAATCACTATGTATTCTATCAGGGAGGACCCGACACTACATAGCAGTGATATACACCTTCCAATCATTATGTATTCTATCAGGGAGGACCCGGCACTACATAGCAGTGATATATACCTTCCAATCACTATGTATTCTATCAGAAAGGACCCAGCACTACATAGCAGTGATATATACCTTCCAATCACTATGTGTTCTATCAGGGAGGACCCGGCACTACAAAGCAGTGATATATACCTTCCAATCACTATGTATTCTATCTGGGAAGGCCCAGCACTACATAGCAGTGATATATAACTTCCAATCACTATGTATTCTATCAGGGAAGACATGGCACTACATAGCAGTGATATATACCTTCCAGTCACTATGTATTCTATCAGGAAGGACCCGGCACTACATAGCAGTAATATATATACCTTCCAATTACTATGTATTCCATCAGGGAGGACCTGGCACTACATAGTTGTTGGTAGATCTAAAGGAAATTGTATGAGGTGATCTAAAGGTGTATGGGGGCCTTAACCTACAAGTAACCTGTATGTAGTTCTAGGACCATTTGATTCGACAAAAGCTGGTCTATGGCTGCACTTCAAATCCAGAGCTCAGTACAAGAACTCAAATGTTATGACAGAATAGAAAAGCAGATCTAACCAAACCCAAAAAGTCAAGGTACAGCAAGATCCATTAACCGAACTTATTGGTGGACCGATTCAAGCAATAAAGGATTAACCCAGTGACAGACCTGTCTCAGCTTTGCAGCCAAAGCGTTTTGCGGTTGATGCACCCCAGGAGAAGACTAACCCCTATATAGAGCTGTACTCAACTGTATATAGAGATGCATGTGGGGAAGCTGTCAGATACAACCCTCTGCTCTGTGGGAAAGCTGTCAGAGGCTACCCATGGCCGACACACACAGCAGAGGCAACCCCTCCACTGAGTGCAGATACATATATGTTTTCCCCACTCAAAGCCCCACAGAGTGGACGGTTGGTCTCCGCTGTCAGTGTCAGCTCCACTGACAGCTTAGTTGAACCGATTTGGAGTCCCAGGCTAGGTCAAGAATGGAGCGTCCGGTCGAGCAGATAGCCGGCCAGACTATCCGGCTTCCTGGGACTGCAGCTTGGCCACAGTGCTGAGGACCCTTAGGCTATATTTCCACTTACATCGGGACCCGCTCCGCTAAGCGTATTGCTTGGTGGGAGGAGAACATTCACTTACCTGCTCGGCAGATGCTGTGTCTTCACAGTGTCTAGCCGTTCCGCCGACGCAAGTCTAAACGTAGTCAAGTATGTTGAGCCTCTGCATCGGCAGATGTCTAAACACAGCGTCCGCCAAGCAGGTAAAGTCTATGAGCTACGTCAGGATCCCCGCCAAGCAATACGCTTAGCGGAGGGGGTCCCGATGTATAGTGATAACAACCCTCTACTTCAAAAGACTCACATACATCTCTCCCCCCCCCCCCCCCCCCCCCCAAATATTTACTGTATTTATGTTGTCTCACTTTCAACATCCTGTAGCTATCTAGTTTTAGTAAGACAGTGCACTGGCCATGTTTCTTTAATAAACAGCAACATTTACATACCTGTCTCTGAAACTCAGCAATCGGATCATACACACTCCAACCGTTGGTGGCAAATCTTTCTTCATTTACATAGGCAAAAATCGGCTGCGGAGAAAGAAGCCCAAGATCAGTTTATTGTCATACCACAAATCCAAACAATCGCAAGGACACCTATGATGAGCTGCAGAACATCTTCAAGGTCCATTGGACCAGAGCTATCCGGATGGCTACAGACAAATATTTAGGCCCTAGGTGCCCAACCTGCAGCCCAGGGGCCCAGGAGCCCCTCGGTCCTCCACTTGCGGCCCCCAAAACCTATTATTGCATAGGGCATAGGAACTTACCTGTCTGCCGATCCCCTTGCTCATGAACTTCTTAGAGTGGAAAGAGGAGGAGAGGCGATAAACATACGTGATAGGGGCATGTAAAAGCCAGTGACCCAGATGCCGCCTGAGCAAGTCCCTTGCCTCTCCTCTTCTCCTCTAGTGTTGGCCAGGGATCAGCAGACTGGCGAGTGCATATGCTCCCACTATTTCACCAATGAACGGGGGTGATTGTATAATATATTGGGGCACATAACCTTTGATTTAAAGGATATATGCCCCTATTCTCAGGTTATGCACCCCATAAATATCATCAGAGGCTTTGATTTTATCTATGGGGCAAATAGCCTTTGACGATGTATATGACAATGCCTGAAGTATCATGACGATGTATATGACAATGCCTGAAGTATCATGACGATGTATATGACAATGCTTGAAGTATCATTTAAAACACGTTTTGTAATCCCGAGCTGGACTCGCTGGTAAAATGTAATCATCTTGTGGACGTTTTAGCAAGTTGTTACTGGAGATAGCAGGAAAGTTAAAAACAAATTTTTTTCTTTTTTAACCTGCCTGGGGTATGATTACATTTTTAAGGGAAGTACAGAAAAATCTATACATTTATGAATGTAATTTCGCACCCAGGCAGGGAGGACCTGGGACTGAGCAGGTTCTTGGTCCGACCCCTTAAAAAAAAAAAAAAGTCAAAAAGTTTGCCCACCCCTGCAATGCAATTTTCTACTGCTCATTGCGTAGGCAGGTGTTCAGTATTTTGTGCACAGAATAGGACATCTATTTTAGTTTTTTAAGAATCTTTTATTGAGTACCGTATATACTAGAGTAAAAGCTGATTTTTTTCAGTAAAAAAAATGTGCTGAAAAAAGACCCCCATTGGCTTATACTCAGGGCCCCACTTATCTGTCCGGTTGTTCAATCATCTCCCTGCAGCCTTTGTGAATGGTCTGATGTATATTCTGCGACATTCCTCAGCTCGGTTGGTGAAATGTAAACAAACTTGGACAGCAGCGCCATCTTGTGGACATTTTCTTTGGAGATAGTTAATTTTCATTTTGAAACCTATGCAATTACCATCCTCGGCTTATACTCAAGTTATTTTTTCTAGTTTTTGTAGATAAAATTAGGTACCTCTGCGTTTACTCGAGTATAAAATGTAATATTTAACTAGTCCAGTAAAAAATATAGAACACAAATGTATCTGTAGCCTTGTCATAGCATGGGCGTGCCAAGTGAGAGCATGAAAAACAAAAGGATGCATTGAGGGAACACCTGCAAACAGCTCTGATCCTCGCTTACAAAGGATTTTCTGTTCCTAACCCATTGGCTTCATCTGCTCGGAGTGCTATAAATCACCGACCTCCTATTCAGGGAGATGCCTGCACTTCCACTGCACAAACACTTTAACAAAACCATTCTCCCTTTCCTCCCAGCCGCTACTTCTGCACATTGCTGGATCAGCGCAGCGCGCCGGATAACTGCAGCCATTTAAGAGGATAATGACTCCAGGCTTTCACGATTATCCTCCCCAATATTATCTGAATGATATTGCACTTCACTACAATAACTAAGAGAACAGTGACCACAACCGTAGTTCAGAGGAGGGCTGCGCGTTTCTGTGAAAACAGGAAAGAACGTATCCTGCATGTGGCCGCTTCTCAGAATTAAATCCGAGTTTGTAAGAAGGTGGGGGACACAAAACTGTACTAAGGAGTCGCCTTAAACCAGTAGACCAGGGGTGTCCAAACATTTTACAAAGAGGGACAGATGTGGTGAGGTGAAAACGTGTGGACGACAACCAGTAAGACGTTTTCTTTTAATTAACCATTAAAATTTAATGAAAATGAATGAGATCATTGGGCAGATCTCTTTCTTTACACATTATTATTGTAGAAGAATAACCATTCAGCACCATAACATGTTTACCGTGGTTTACCGCCTGGTAAACGAGCAATAAGCACAACCAACCATCAGACACAACATGAGCCGCCCGCCAGTTGGTTTTTGCCCAATAGACCTGTCATAGGGTCATTAACAAAACGACCCGCAAGCGCCTGCACAGATAGAGCTAGATATATTCCTGGGCTGCTGTAAGAGCGCCTGGTTGTTTCCTGGGCTGCTGTAAGAGCGCCTGGTT
>CM070040.1:65020555-65032511 GCA_036250615.1 Ptychadena robeensis | reverse complement strand
CTGGTTGCTTCCTGGGCTGCTGTAGGAGCGACTGGTTGCTTCCTGGGCTGCTGTAGGAGAGACTGGTTGCTTCCTGGGCTGCTGTAGGAGCGACTGGTTGCTTCCTGGGTTGCTGCAGACTGACAGCAGCCTGGGAAGCGACAGTGCAAATCTTGCTTTATAAAGCCGGACCTTAAGCATGATGGGTTAGTCCTCCCAGCTGTCCAGCCACATTTCACCTATCCCAGAAGTCCTGATCACTCCCCTATCTATGACTTATGGAGAATCAGAGAGAAGATTTACCTAAATGCTGTATGTGAATAGTAGAGACAATCTCAGGACTGTACCAGTGTCTCCATATGGTACAGTCCTCAGTTTACACAAGGGGGTGGGTGAGGCATGTCATACTGGCATTGCATCTGTGGTTCTAGAGAAAGATGAAGAGACCATTAGGCTAGGGCTCCAATATGCGTTAAAACCCTTTTTTACACGCAGGGATTTTAACAGAGTGCACGTGCTGCCCAATGAGGATATGACAGGGCTGTCTCCACAGCCCATCACAGCCACCGATAGTCAGAGCCTCCAACGGAGGCTCGAAGGATGGCGTATCCATTGAAAATCAATGGACGCGTCATAATGGCGTATAACCAACGCGCCCTGGCATGTTAGTTATACTCCAGCCTATACATTTAAAGGGGCCGCGTTATCGGATCCCCTATGTAGTGCGGCTAATAACGTGACCCCAATGGATAAGAGAAGGGCTTGCACTTGCTGGATGCGCTGACGTCAGCACATCGCTGCGCATAGTGGAGCCCTAGCCATGTAGAAAAAAAAAAAAAGTGTTCTGTCAACCCATCTCTGGGAGTGAAATGCGCTCACCCAAAGTGTGGGTTACCTCCGAATATCATGGATTTTATGGCTAAAGGTTGTGGGTCACCAGAAACTGAAAGGGTTGGCCCCCACTGGCGAAGCTGGCCATGCGGCGGCGCGGTTCTGAGCCACAAATGGCTGCTTCCATTAATTTCAATGGGCTTGTCCCAACTTGTGCAGCTCCCAGTGGGCCCGATATGAAACGGGGGCCCCGGGTTTTTGGCTGTAAGCGTCCAGCCGCTAGTGGCTGTATTGGCATGTATTTAGCCACCGCTCGTTCACTTTGTTCAGTAGGTCACAACTGGTGGCTGCTCGCAGGACCATGTCACCAGTGGACAAGCCCTTACACGGCCAGAATTGCCGCCCTAACAGACTTTGGACAGGCCTCCAGTAGACAGAATGGCCAGACACAATTAAAAGGTTGTATAACACTTCAGATAATAACTGTATGATTTGGTCATCACTAGTACTTTTATAAATCAACCCAATTACTGCCGTAATGACTTAAAAAGATGGGAAGAGCCCCTGAAAGCAGAATAGGCTGAGCCTAGTAATTAATTAAAAGCGAACAGAGAGAATTGTGTATAAAGAAACCAATGAGAACATTGTATTTACCGCTTTGCCTTGGACGACGCATTTGTTGTGATCTCTATCTTTTCCCAACACAGCGGTTTCTACACAAAGAACTCCTTTCCAGGCATAGTCACCTCATAATTACTTACTGTTCACTCTCTTATGTTTAAATTAAGGTTAATTATTAAACAGCGCAAGAAAACAAGAGCAGGTCAATAAAGAATGGCACAAGCTGCAAGTTAAGCCGTTAAATGTATGCAGAGGCAACATATTTGGATAAAGTGTGGAATTAGATTGTAAGCCCGTCCGGGCAGGGTCCTCTACTCCTCCTGTGTCATTACCTGTACCCGTGTGTTATACTGTGTTGTATCTCCTCTCTTATGTATTGTACAGCGCTGCGTAATATGCTGGCGCTATATAAATAAATGTTAATAATAATAATAATAATAATAATGGTTGGCCATTGTGTCTTTTGCAGTGCTCGGGCTGGTACACCGGAGCAAACAAAGACCTAAATATGTCACCAGACGCATATCAACATTTCAAAACCGATCGATTTCTTTCCTAAGCCCTGTGCACATGTTCCATACTACCATCGGATACAATACAATCCAAATACCTAGAACCCGTCACATCTGTTACCATCAATAACAAAAACCCATCTGCTGCACTTGACCTGACCCCTTTTTGCAAAAAATGTGGACACCCCTGTCATAGGGGGTGAGAAAGTGAAGGTGGTTGAAGGAAGTTTGGTGCTCTGGGGATGATGACAGATCATGGCAAGAGGTTTAATACAACTTGGCTATCTTCTGCTCTGTGTATTGGAATTGGCGGACATGTTTAAAAATGAATGGTTTTTTAACAGGTCCCCATGCAATCTCTATGGGCGGTCATAATTGCACCAAAAATGTGCCCGATCACGCCTGATGCTTGCTGGAAAAATCGTGCAGTGGGGACATAGCCTAACAGTGCAACTTTGAACATTCATATCACGAAAACCTTGAATAGTATAATCATGAAACTTTCAGGGTCAGCAATGTACCCCTACTACTACATACATCCAGAGTTTCACTCCTCTAGCTAAGCATTATCGGATAGCTGGATTTTAGCTGAAACTCGGGGTGTAAGTAGTAATAGGGGAGCATTACTGACCCTGAAAGTTTCATGATTTTGCTGTTCAATGTTTTCGTGATATGAATGTTTAAAGTTACAGTGTTAGGCTGTCATCACTTTAGCGATTTCCTGCTGTTCGAATCGCAGCACTGTAATCGCTAGCGATTTTTCTTGGGTGAGTTTTTGGACAGGTTTTTTTTGACGCGATTGGGGCAGACAGGAATGAATGGGGGCGCGTTTAAAAAATGTGTCTCCATTCTTTAACGTGTCTATTCATGTCAATGGGCGCAATTGGACGTGACCAAAAATGTGGTGAGCTGGCCACATCATCTCTACACTGATCTGCAGGAGGAAGGGGGGGCTGTCTCCTCTCTTCTCTCTCCGCTCTCAGTCTCTGCCGATGTTGCAGTTACTGTGGAGGAGAGAGGTAAAGATGATCATCTATATCTCTCTCTTCATTGCCCATGACTGCAGAACTTTGATCTCTGCTGGCACAGGCAAATACACAGTTCAGATGGGAGTGCCAGACACTGGCCCGCATCTCACATCTGACAGCTCCTCCAGCTCCCCGGCTAATCTCCGTGCAGGAAGCCAAGGTGCGACCACCGGCGTCTAAATGGCCGCAGGAATCGCGCAATCAGCCCATAAGACGCAGGCACTTTTTGCCCCCATAATTGATTGGTGGAAATTCAGATTGGAAACCTCACTAGCTGCTGCATTTCCACCCTAGGTTTATACTCCCAGATTTTGTACATAAACATTAGTACCCAGGCTTATACTCGGAGTATATGCACTACATGACAAACTTAGAAAATGCTTCAGATAAATGTATTCTCTGGAAAATATTCACTCCCCTCCTTCCCCTGTAACCATAGGAATGCTTTTATAAAGATTACACAACTTTCCAGTAATGCTTTGATGACTGATAACCGCACACACACATAATGTATAGCTGAAACGTTTGTGTATCATCCGATCCTTCCAACCATCACTGACAAGCAGCTCTTCATTGTGAGATACATGCAGCCCAGGCCCCAGCCTAGCCACTTAGCCGGTGGATAGGAAACTGCACAGCTTCCTGTCTAACACAACGTAATGTTTGCAAACGGACAGCTCGTTGTATAGATCAGCAGTTTTAGCAGAACGCTGATGAAGCATTAATACGTTGGTGATGAATGTGTACAGCTGCTCTAGGAAAATTTTCATATTCAAAGCGGATGTATAATCTAAAAAATACACATGTAAAATTTAAGTGGGACTTACCTCTGAGCTGGTATGATGGTGGCATAGCGCTCAACAATCCCCCAAAAAACATACTTACCCGCTGTTGACTGGAATTGTAAGTGAGATTCTGTATTTATTTGCAAGGCTTATGGGGGGTTAACTCCAGGTGCAATATCGTGAGTGGCCACTGGGGGCATTGATAATGTTTTTCTATGGGAAAATAATTTCCATTCAGTTTAATACAGAGCCAAGATTAGAGATTTATCTGGCTATCTCTAAGGTGAGTAATAGGCGCAGAGAGGAGGGGCTGCAAGGGATCTTCTTAAAGAACTCCTTACAGGTAAGTTTTTTTGTATGCATTCCTCCCTGATGTGGGCACTTCTACCGCCTTCCGAAAATAAGGCAACCATTTCAGGATCAAATATAAGACATAGCGCATCTTTGGAAGATAAAATTAATGAGACAGTGTCTTAATTTCGGGGAAACAGGGTAGTGCCATTCATGAAATTCATTATTAATTTCTGGTGGTAGTTCCGTGTCTATATGATCTATATGAACAATATTATTCTTTTGCTGACCTACTGCAACTGACCCACAAACAGGATCTTTTGTACCTGCTGTGATCTGCACAAAATTACCAATTATAGGGTGGAATGCTGGGCAAAAAAAACATACAACTCTCCTAAACCCAAATGTACTTTCTCTCTCTCCTTCTCTGTGATGATGCAGAGCAGCGGTGGCCCCATGTCTCTGAAAGCAGTGACTGCTGGGAAAATGATTGTGCTTAGTATAGAAAACTACAGAGAGGATTCCCCAATTGAAAACCATGTATGGCACCCCCAGTGGCCATTTAGCAATACTGCACTGAATTAATCCCTTATGCCTTGCAGATAAAGGTGAAATCCAGGTAACAGAAAGTGACATATATATATATATATATATATACACACACACACATTTATATATACATATATATACTTATTTTTGGGGGGATTGTGGAGTGCTATGTCACCATCATGCCAGTGCAGAACTAAGTAACAGTTTGATATTTTATATATATATTTTTTTTTGATGAATGAAATGCATTGAGAGATTTCACGATCCCCTGCATTCCTGGCATCTCATAGAAGGCTGAATTGCAGGGCTCGCCATTGCACATTTCTTCTCACAAATGTACTAGCCTCTGCAGGAGCCATTACACGGAAAACATTGTGATCAGTGTGGCCAAATTACCTAGTAATTTCCAAAGGTGATCACTACTTAACCGGATATAAAAAGGTTTCCCTTCTGTGCCTGGATTCTGAGCTGTGACATGTTCCCATCGTATCCTTTCACACCCCAATTATAGTCTATTGGCAATCACTATAACAGGTAATCTCCATGGCCACTAAACCACCTTGATTTGAAGAAATGGGGTTTCTGTATGTATGTATGTATGTATGTATGTATGTATGTATGTATGTATGTATGTATGTATCGTATTTTTCGGACTATAAGATGTACCCCACCCCCCAAAATCGGGGGGAAAAAATAGGGGCGTCTTATATTGCAAATAAACAACCACCCGCAATTGTGCCTTCACATTCCCCACATTGGCACTGAGCTTAGCCACAGCAGGCATCGCCCGCTCACATACAGAGGCCAGACGATCCATCCATGGCCAAATCATCCATCTGAGGCTGTCACAGCTATGAATGTGAGTGGACCGCAGCTGCTGCTTTCATACACAGCCCTACAGAGGGATCACCCATCTATGGAAGGATCATCCGTCTGCACATCTATAGGGTGCGTCCTATACAGTCTTCCAAGCTTTAAAATACAGTATATATGCAGCTGCGCTTTTAGGCATGGGCATCATGCATTGGGGAATTTTTTTCTGATGCCCAGACCAGAAAAAATCTCCCGCACAGTGCGCCCACCTATCCTGTATGTATGTATATATGCAGGGGTGCACATAAGTGGTACTCTGGTACTCAAAAGGGGCCACAACATAGCTATGCGTACCCGCATTATTGTTACAAAGCTCATATGCGTACTAACAACTTGGAGGCACTCCATGTCTGGGTGGCCGCAGCTATCAGTTGCACCGAAGGAGACTGGCTGTCTGCCATAGAGGGGAGAGATCGGCAGCACAATTGACATCCCTCCCACATTAAATAACTGTACAAACAACTTCACCTTATTATGTATACACTGCTGTAAAAGTACATTTTTCAGGTTGGCAACATTCTTTCAGTTTTTTTTGTTAAACGTACAGAATTAATGTCACTTGGATAACCTCAGGGAAACATTAATAGATATGAATGGCTGCAGTTAGGGGTGTTAAACTGGGAATGTAAATTACTAATCCAAAATAAAAAAGATATTGTACTTCTAAGGGGGTTGGACATCTGGCAGGCATATGTATGGGTAAATTCTGACAGGGGTTAGTTACTGAGCCAGAAAATGTCAGGGTCACACTACTGAGGTATGAGATCTGGGGGTTAAATGTGTTGTACTGTTAGAGTTACATGTGACCCAAAGACAGCTGGTGACCTGTGGATGGAGACCTCTAATCGGAGGATCAATCAGGAACAGGGAGGTCTATCTGCAGCAGAATCTACTATGCAGGAGGCTGACGCAGAGGACAGTGAGGAAGACCACATACATATGGGGTGAGTACCAAACACCATCTCCTGGTACTCATCTGAGGAGCTCACTAAAAAAGCTATGTGCACCCCTGTGTATATGCATACTACTTTAACTTTAAGAATCTTTGCAACCTAACTCTCATAGGTTTTTAAGACTTATTTACAGCCTACAGCTTATAGTAAGAGTTTCCATTTCTTTACAGGTATTTCGGTTAGAACATTGGTGTAACCCTTTTGTGTCGTCTCACTGTACTGTATATAGAATATACTGGTGCCATATCAATCAATAACAAGTTTTTGATCAGTTAAATTACACTATGGCATACACAGACCAACTACACTAAGGTGCTTATTATTTGTTAAGAGAAATGTTATTAAAGCAAATGTAAGCCTTATAGTAAATACTGAAGAAGCAGGTCATAAACCGAAGGCATTCATAAATAATTTAGAAGCACAAACGTAAAAGGCATTCCTGACGAAGGACAGAGCCATTACAGATCAGCTCTGATGACTTGCTTGCAATCTTACTTTAGAACTACACGCAAGAACATTTCCAGAAAGTGAACTGTGAAAACAGCAGTCAGGATATAATGGAATAGCGGGCTGAACTGAAACAGAAAAGCCATTTGTCTTGGTCAACTGCAAAGATGCTGGGTAAGGTTATTCGCATCAAAATGCAGCACAGTTCATCAGAGCAAACCTGCTGGAAGAGGAAGAAATGTTTATTTAGCTGGACACATAACTGATGTATAGTGACTGGGGCTTCTTGGCACAAGGCAGTCAAGACACCCGCGTTATAAATAGAATGTGGTTATGCAACTTGATTTTTATATGAGGTTCACAATACAACTGGGACAGATATTCTCAAAGCAAGAGAGAAAAGGCAGAGAAAGCCATTATGGCTGGTGTGTAAAACAGCAGCAAGAGACAACCAGAGGAGGTAAAACACGAATGGGGGAGATGGCTGACAAAAAAAGGTTTCCTAACAGGGAACAGGGATCCGAGATCCTGAAAACTTGCTTTGTTAATGACTTCAATTGGCCAATAAAGGGGATCACTTGAACTCCAAACTTTCTGCATTCATCAATGGCCAACGCAGAACACTCTATATACTATAGTAACACATTAATTTTTACAGAAAAATACTGCTGATCAAATAATATTGATGTGGGTACACACACACACAAAACATTCTTATTCTAAGCTGATCAACCCTGAATAGCTAATGGCTTTTTGAAATGCAAGGTCAGCAGCAGGGAAGGAAGCGTATTGCTGTTTTCAGAACAAAACATCCCCCAGCAAATACAGTATACACCGAGGATCCTGATAAAGCCCCCCATACACGTCTAGATTTTTCATCCAATCAACTCAATTCAATCAATTTCTTTGGTTGATTGGTTGAAAATCTATGGCAGCCCACATGGTTAGATCAACCTAAACCAATTAAAATTGGGAAAAAAATTGATTGAAAAGGATTGGAGTTGGTAAATTTAAATTGGTTGTATTGAAATGCATTACACTTTCAGTCTATCTACAGAGAAGTTGATCAAATATCTGTTACTACAGTTAACAAACATACAATCAATCACAGATTTTCCTGACCCCAAAAAATTGATCTTTTTTAGTTGATTAAACAGAAAATCTAGACGTGTATGGCTAGCTTAACTCACTGCAGCGGCGTGTGCAAGGGGACATGGGAGGTTAGAGGTCAATTCTGATGTCTAACTTCCCATGTCCCCATACGCCCAGCAGCCAGCCACATCTGAATTGGGTGATGCAGAGGGGAGGAACGTCACTGGATTCAGATCCAGATTGGTGGAGGGAGCGAGACCAGAAGAGTCTTGCATCGCGCTGCGGGAGTGAGCAGGCAGGAAAGTATTTAGTAAAAAGAATTAAATTTTTAGAGTTTACATCCACTTTTATCTAATGTGGTCAATTGTTCATTCGATGCAGAAAATAAACCCACCTTTTTCATAAAATGCTGACTCAGAGACAGACTCTGTAAAGTCCCAACCCCCCACCCACATGCGGGACCACGGGTATCGATCTGTGCGTTGGGGAGGGGAGTTATCACATAAAATAAGGAAAAAACATATATTACACTGAAAAAGTGACAAAACCACAAGAGCTTTCTATTATTAGAGACATAAAGTAGACTTCTAATAACTGCTCTAAACATCAGAACACCTGATAAGGAGTTGTGATGGTTATCTGCACCTAACTGACTTTTATTTATTAACCGGTTGTAAAGAGCAGTGTCAAGGACTTGTAAACCTGGGTGCATTTGAAGGCCAGTATAGGAAAGAAATGTAACCTTTGGCCAGAAGAAGTCCAGGAAATGTAATATTCTATCCAATTTTCATCATGTTTTGTTTATAAATACTTCTTCTGAATAATGAATCGTGTCACTGGAGACAGTAGAGGGATCAGCCATTATTGTTGCACTATAAATAGCGCTGCAGGTCAAACAAAGAGACAAAGCGTCCATCTGAACTGTTCTCATTTCATGTGGACTGAAAGGGCAGCTTCTTGGAAACTTGCAAAAATTAGGTCTGAATTGCCTGAAGCCAAAACACACAGACCCACATATATTATCAGGGCGCACATAAGCAGTACGCTGGTAAGCAAAACTAGAATTATTCTTCTTATCCTTTCTAAGCACATCCGCGCACCACAGACAGGAGAGAGATGCATGGAGCTTCCTCCACCCTCCTCCCTGATGTGTGAGGAGCAGTCCTTGTGTTGTTTTCCGATGGCAAGTGCTCTCTAGTGACATCCGGTGGCTGAAGCCGATATTGCAGATTGAGTTGAGATTACAGCTCCACACAAATTTACTATCATTTTAACACTGCTGTAAAAGGTTTTTTTTGTATTGCCAAAATTCTTATTCTGTTTATTGTTGAATGTACTGTATACAATTTATGTCACTTGGATAACCACAGGTTGCAGTTAGGGGTGTGAAATTGGGAATGTTCATTACAAATTAAAAAAAACACTGGACTTATAAGGGTGTTGGAGATCTGGAAGACGAAAATCAGTGTAGGCATATGCGTCTAAATTCTTTATTCAATCAGCTTATTTAAATCATCTTTTTTGTTGATTGATTGCAAATCTATGGCAGCCCACATGATTATATCGACCTAATATTATTAAAATTGGGAAAATTGACGATCGAAAAATTATCGGACATGCTGTTAAATTTTAATCGGTTGTATTGAAATTCAATTATGCTTTCAGTTATTCAATCAGGCTTGCTGGTCTATACATTTGGGCTCGCCTTTCCCCATTAAAATCCCCGACCATGGTGGTGCCCAATTGAGCTATCTACTGGGTCATGCCATGTATGCTTTTAGATATGGGAGAACTAACAGGGACACCAAACAATAAGTTTGAACCTATATATTTATGTACTTTCATTACTGGTGATGTCTACATGATGTTGTTTTATTAGAGATATGTGATAAATACCCCCTGAGTCAACATTTACAAAACGTACGTCGGGGTTTCATCGATGTGATATTTGACGTTGACCATACCATCTGAGCTTGATGAATCTTGTGAAAAATGGCTGTAATCACCTATTAAGAGACTGTTTTGCTTTTGTTTTATCTTTACCATTGTTATTAAAATGACTAATGTTTTAAGTAGAACACTGATGTCTTATTGAATTTCACTTACTAAAGCAGAGAACATATCGATATTCGAGCCGTTCGATGTACCCTGCAGCATGACATCATCACGCTGCTGTCAGATATCTGCAGAGCTGGGGAGACAGCTCTGTTCTCTCCCCGGCTCAGCCGATGCTTTCCCTGAAGACCCTTCGGTCTCCATGCAAAGCATCGGACATCGGCCGTATTTACGGTCATGTCCAATATGGCTGTTTTCCAGCGGGATTGATTTGTCCTGCTCGAAAACAGCGATGGGGGCATATGATATGGGCCACATAGATGGCTGGCCCATATCTGCAGGTCTGTACCCTGCTTAATCCTTTAAAGTCCCCGCGTCCCTGGGATACAGGGGGAATTTTCGAATCTGTGATTATAGGTGGAAGGGTAGAATATTCTTGTTTGAAAAATGGGGTAGTTATTCACAAGTTGTACCCCTATTCCCCCCAGACCACACACTATTACTAGAAACATTATAAACAATGAGGGTAATGACCAACAGCCTTCAGTTCTATGGCAGCTACATGGACAACCAGAAAACAAATACAAGCAGTAACTTGTATTTCTGGGAATATCATATAAAAAAAAAATCCAGAAATCAGTTTTTTGTAGGTTGCAAGTTAAAATGCGAAATTAAAGATTTAAAACAAAAACTGCATGAGCAATACATAGGAGGTCGTACAAATAACAAGACCCTGGTAACCAGACAGTCACTGTATTATTTAGACAGAATGTTTCCGTTTGTAGCATGAAAAGGAAATATTGATGAAATTCTCTATAAATGGTGTATAGTGCATTTCAAAGTATCTTAAAATACAGTTAAGAAGAAACCGTCAGAAAAAGAACAAATGGGAAACCTGTGGTTTTATATAGTACAAATCGCATACGTACCGAGCTGTGTGACTGGGGAAAGGCGTGTTTCATTAGATCCTCAAATATCTGCTTTCTGCTGTGTGTTTCCTGTTTCAGAGCAAAACGCAAGTTCCTCATGTCCTAGGTTAGGGAAAAAATTTAAAGATGAAAACATCTGTAAAAAGCATGGAAACCAAACACATGGAAATACCCTTCCATTCCCACATTACATTCATTAAAAGCTGTTTTTCTAGAACATAATTCTAGATACAGTAATAGAGATTGCTGAATTCTGCTGTCTATAAAATTGGGTCTATAAAGTGGGGGGAGGGATGATCGCCCAGGGCACTGATCGGCCTAGGACCGTCACTACTGGGGAGGGGGTGGCTCTAGAGCCCAGGTTCCCAACCTGCGGCCTGGGGGCCGCATGCGGCCCTTTGGATGTTCTTTGGTGGCCCCCCTCAGTTTTCCACTTAAGGCCCCCGAAACCTAACTATTAATGCATAGGGCATAGGAACTCACCTGTCTGCTGAATCAAAGGTTATGTTCCCCAACTATATAATCAATGGCTTTAAAGCACATAACCTTTGATGATGTACATGGCACAAAGTGTGCATTACCATACCACAGTGTTCCCTTATGCTTGAAGTATCATTTAAAAAAAAAAATTATTAAAAAAAATTAAACATAATGTCTTCTAGCTATGCCCAATGTAATTTTAATTTAATTAAAAAAAGCTTATACAAGTCAGTATAGATTGAAAATGTTGTTATGTGCGGCCCTTTAGTGATGCCAAGGGCCTCACTTGTGGCCCTCAATATCAACTCAGTTGCCCACCACTGCTCTACAGCGTCTGAAAAATGGGCAGAAGTGGCTTCAGTTCGCCAGTACTGAGCATGCTGGTGCCAGGAATGAAAAAGTGAGGAAGACCAGTATGTTTTTTTTCTGTGTAGCAGTTTTCCCAGATGTAAACTACTGACAGGTAAGTAATAAATCTATACAGGGAGTGCAGAATTATTAGGCAAATGAGTATTTTGACCACATCATCCT
>CM070040.1:64964797-64984264 GCA_036250615.1 Ptychadena robeensis | reverse complement strand
CCCCCCCCCCCCCCCCCCGATTCAAGACATATCACTCTGAATTATCGGATTTCAAGTTCTTATATATTTTTTTTTCTTTCCTTCTTAATCAAACGTAATTACCAGCTTCCAAATGCGCCGTGTTTGAAACACAGCTCTCCGGCTCGGCTGTCCTTAATGATCAGAAGCCATCTGTTAATCGTACCCTTACACTGTACAAAGGCAATATTTAATCTAAGGCGATTACTTCTCTCAGTAATCGTCTTAATTAAAATATGGTGCATTTTGGACAAGTCTGTCCCTCAATCCAATTGCTGTCCTCCTGCTGTACAATTGATGTCACCGCAGGGGCCTGAAATTCTGATGTTTGCACAGAATAGAATTTTATTTGGAATTCTGCTCGCCTCTTTTACATTAACAAGCCAGTCAGCCCCTCCGGATAAAAAAAAAAAAAAAGGAAACGAGGAGCAATATTAAGCAAGGAGCCGGCTCATTGAAATCTAGATGTCATTTGTTAGCGGCCATTTTCTCTAGGAGTTCTTATTTCTTTTCACAGGAATACAAAGGACTATTATTCTTTCAAAATAAATATTAAACCCCTCATTTTTTTTTCGCTGAATCAGCTATTTTTGGAGAAATAGACGTTCTAGCCATTGATATCACAAAAAAAGAATATGTATACAATATATTTATCCATACAATCTACCAGCGGTTCCCAAACTTTACGTGCAGGGCCCCCTTTTTCTATTAAGGAACATTATCGAGCCCCCCCCCCCCCTCCATATTCAAACACTGGTTAAGAATGAGGGCCAGCGCCCCCTGGAATACCTTCGCACCGCCCCCAGTTTGAGAACCACTGCAATATACACTGCCTGTACAAAAAAAAAGGTCACACACTCTAATATTTCGTTGGACCACCTTTAGCTTTGATTATGGCACACATTCACTGTGGCATTGTTTCAATAAGCTTCTGCATGTCACAAGATTTATTTCCATCCAGTGTTGCATTCATTGTCCACCAAGATGTGGCATTGATGAGTCTGACCGCTGTGCAAAGCCTTCTCCAGCACATCCCACAGATTCTCAAAGGGGTTAAGGTCTGGACTCTGTGGTGGCCAATCCATGTGTGACAATGATGTTTCATGCTCCCTGAACCACTCTTTCACAATTTGAGCCCGATAAATACTGGCATTGTCATCTTGGAATATGACTGTGCCATCAGGGAAGAAAAAAATCCATTGATGGACTAACCTGGTCATTCAGTATAGTCAGGTAGTCAGCTAACCTCATTCTTGGAGCACATACTGTTGTTGAACCTAGACCTGACTAACTGCAGCAACCCCAGTTTTATCCAATAGGAGGCTTGTATCGATTTGCTTAGTTAAATCTATCTATACAACATATACCATATTTTCCTGACTATAAGACGCACTTTCATACCCCCAAAATCGGTGGGGGGGGGGGGGGGGGAGTGCCTGCGTCTTATGGATGTATGCATGACCATTTGAGCCTTGGCTCCCTGCCAGCAACCTTACCCTCCCCGCAAGAAGATTAGCCAGGGAGGTGGAGGAGCTGTCGGATGGGAGATCCGCTCGCGGCCAAAACTCCCATCTGAACTGTATTCAGTAGAGCCCTGTTGATATTAGCAATACAGCAGAGAGATATAGATGAAAGATGCCAGGCAGTGACACCTTGTGGCTGACATTTGGTAAGGCAGGGGATTTTCCCCAATATGTTTGAACACTTTCATATTTTTTTCTAGTTTTATTGCTCTAAAAACTGGATGCCTTATAGTCCAAAATATGTTAATTCTGTAATTCAGACCATTCTAATTATATTTAAAAACCATTATATTATAATTTATTATAATTTAAAAATGATAGGCTGATTATATAAAAATTTTTAGGTAAAACTTTTGTTTTACCTATAGGGCTATGTACTGCATACCATACATCTTTTAGTCTCACTAGATCTAGTAACATTTATGTAGTGCAAGGGCCTTCCTGATTGGATAGTTTAAAATGTTCTCATATAACATTTTTTTGTTAAAACAAACGTTGATTGTACAGTCAGAATCGTAATGTAATGTAATGAATAATTTGACTGTAAGTCAGAGGAGTCTCTAGGGATTACCTTTAAACCTCCAGAAAAATAGTACCTGGTGACCCCGCCATGATGGTCCTTGTTTAGGGATAGGTCCTGTTATGAGGTGATAGCACTTTGTTCTGATCTCCTAGTTGTGCTGGTGTGTTGTCGCCCTGTCACATTGGCTTCTCATAAATGATACAAATTAATGATTTAAAGGATAAGGTCTAATTCACATGGTCCGTTGGAAACACCGCTTTTCCACCAACCGGCTGCCTGAATGAAATATTAGATGTTTCCATGTCAATTTTGGAGCAGTTGCTCATTAAGATAACAAAATCAGGTTATTTAGATAATAACCCCCTAGCATTTCTGATGGCACCATCTCGTCCAGCACTGTCCTGTCAATACTGCCCTGGACGAGATGGAGGCGCCCGGCAAAGATCGGAGCCCCGGCAGTCCATACTTATGTCCCAGTGGCTCCGATCCTCTGAAATGACTTCTTCATTGAAGCCGATGTCCCCCCAAGTGGCATGATGACGTCACATGGGGGGGGGGGGGGGGGGGGGGCGAGAGATTCAAATGTAAATAGCACAAGAAGAGTTTTCCATGGAGAAAACTGTTTCAATGTGATTTCCTTTCCCAGAATTGCCCTTTGAAGTTCCCCCTTTCTCCCCTGGTATGATGAGAGTGGGTGCCTAAGGGAATTGTACTGGATACAGTGATAACTGTATGCACTACAATTCAAAGAAAAAAAAACACCAAACACATTTCCAATTGTAATAAAAATGATAAACAAAACATAAATATGAATACGTCCTGTTTTGAAAGCTTTCATACTAAAGAAGTATTTTAGAGAATTTATCATTCAGATGATACCTTTTATTAATTTTTTTATTTAATTTAATTTAATTTTTTACATAATTGGGTGTTTCAAATTTTATTATATTCCAGATGTCTACTAGACCCTTGTACGGACATATTTTGGGCCTACAACTACAACAAAAATTCCATTTAAGCCTATGGTGCGCTTTTGGCACTGAAATCTGGACCTCAGCAGTGCGCTAGGGAGGTTAAATCCCAAGTGCCCTGAAAATGACAGTGTGAATTAGCTTCAAGTGAGCTTAAAAATATATTTTTAAATAAATTATTAAATATTAATGAAGTGTTGATTGCGAATATTTTAATCGAGATTGAGAATATATCGACAAAGATCTCAAATATAGAGCTATATCTTCGTTATTGAGAATATTTGAGATTTTTTACATCAGTACAAATGCTGATTTGCACAGTTAAAGTAATAATGCCCTGTGTAAGCTCTAAGATTAGTGATGGACGAACATCAGCTGCGGCTGTTTGCGAACAGGCAAATCGAACTTCTGCAAATATCCGCCGGGAACATGCGAACAGAGAAGATCCAGTGACTTTAATGGAGGGCGAACTTCTCAAACCTTCAGGTCATATTTGTAGCCAAAATACCAATAAAAAAAAAGTCAAAAGGGTGCAACCACCTGGACAGTGTCATGCCAAATGGGGATCAATGGCTAAACTTCTCCTCCAAAATATGGATTTTTAAAATGCTGTTTCCTTCTTGTCTAATGGCCGCAAATCACATCTAGATACAGATTTTGCCAACACTTACCTGACAGTACCTTCTGCATCACATCACATTTAGTCAGATCTCTCTGCAATGCATAATACAGCATACCCCAGTCCCAGAGAAGGACTTTTGTGGCGCAGTAATGATGAACTACATGTAACAGAACACCTTAGCTATATCTACAGATCACTGGATGGAGTATAATAGCAAAGTAGCTAAGCTATCCCTCAATCAGTAGCAGCTCTCCCTATCTATCTAGTACTGGAGACACAGGATAAATGTAAAATGGCTGCTAGGCTGCTTGTTTTATAAGAGGGGTGTCCTCCAGGAGCGAAAGGAAGTGTTATTGGCTGTACTGTCTCACCTGACTATAGGGTTAGGGGTCGCTAAGGTGTTCTGTTACATGTTAAAGTATAAGGGGCGGGTAGAACACACATAATGTTCGCCGGCATTGCGAACTGCGAACATGCTATGTTCACCGCGAGCTGTCCACCGGGCAAACTTTTCGGCCATCACTATGTAAGATGATTCAGCCAGAGTTTACACATTACTAAGCACCCACGCTGTAACATGGCATGAGTCCCCTATACCCAGAATAAAATCACGGGGTGATCAGAACGATGAAATAGCAAATAAAACCTGAGAGTATGCTGCTAGTAAATGCGCACGTTTGCTTTTATTTTTTTTCACCTGTACGTTTGCTTTAATCCTCAGCATGAAGCCCCCGGTTCTGCAGTATTTTCACAAAGGAAAGCCAGCGTCCTAATTTCAAATGTTCCGCTCTCTGAACTTGGAGGAAAAGAGCAAACGTTACCTGCAAGTTAACGCGTCTTTAACAAGAATGACTGCCGTTTTAAAATTATCTGAAGATTTTAATAGACACCTAAAATCTCTTCCATGTGTAGTAAGGTGAGAAAAAAAAACCTGCTTCTGACAGTTTCCAGTGTACATAAGGATACCGCATAGCCAATAAATGCTCCAATTAAGTCAAGATTTCCTTTAAACTGCTGTGGATAATTCTTGACAATTTCATTAACACTAGACTCTTATTAGTACCTATACCAACTTCACTTAGCGCCAGCGGCAGACAGAATTACTGCTGAATACAAATTATGCAGACACCTCAGTAACGAAAATGACTTTTCATGCATCCGCAATGAGAATTAAATGCTGACAGCACTTTGCAATTTGAAATGATATTTTTCTAAAGAGCCAAATTATCACATGACTCTTTAATCTGCATGAGAGCTGTAAAGCAGAACTTCAACGGTGAAAACGGTTTGGGTAATGGAAATAGGAAAGAAAATGTTGCAAATAAAGGAAAAAAAAAAAAACCTCTTCAAAGGCTATTGGCTTTCTTTATTGTTACGACTGTTTAACCAGCCAAGCAGCTACAGACACAGCTCAGTTACATGTCTGTAAATATGTATGTAATCCTGATTAATAATCCAACTACACCTACCAGATAGCACAGACTGACAGACATCCTTGACCTTGAACCGCCCTAGTGGTCAGGGTTGGCGCCAGAGTACCAGGAGCTGGCGGCCAATCAGGGGGGCCTACATCTTACAGGTCTGGTGGGTGCAGGTAGGGGGCCCAATCGAGCGGGCACACAGACCTGACTGGGCGGGCCTGGCACCCCATGGCCTGCCCTTAGAACCGGAACTGCTAGCGGTACACCTCCCTTTCTGTTTTTGGGAGATGTCATCTTATGTGTGGCCCATAAGATCTAGCTATCAGCCGTTGACCTTCTTTACTTCCTTTAGTACTTGTCACGGGTGAACCACGGGAGCAGTGGACCTTCAATGTCACAAGGCAACTGTAAACCAAGGCACAGAGTCTAAGGAGTAGAGATGGTCGATTTTTTTTTTTTAATTCGACCATTTCGACGGTTTCGACTTAACTGCAAAACCCCTGAGCATGGTATCATCACCAAACTTGCGATGTAAAGAAGGGTTGGGGGTATACTACAAAAAATAAAGTATTGCTTTAACACAAATAGTTTTTTCACAAATTAAGTTCAAAGTCAAGTCAAAATTTTGAAAATCGGAATTTCGACTTAAGCTAGCCACACATGGTTCAATTGACTGTACAATCAATGTAATTCGATAAATTTTTTTAGTCGGTCGATTGAAAATTGAAGCATGTCCACATGGTACGATCGTTGAAATTCGATTTTAATTGTCATTTTGCTCGATCGAAATTTGATCGGACCAGTTGGAAAATTTTGATTGATTGTCCCCACATTGTGTCTCATTTTGTGTACTGTTGTTTGACCTGTCCAATTGAGATTCGATTCAATCAATTAGCATAGTGTAACTTCTGGGAGGAGGGAAATGCAATACAGTCATTTCAACCATGCAAGCATGCATTGTAATGGCTTGTGTGTCTGTTCACTGAGACACAAGCATGCAAATGGCGATCTCTGTGAATACATCTCCTAATGTAATGTGTGTCCCCCTGTGTCTTTTTGCCAGGATTATAATGTACTAGATTAAAATGCAAAGATATGACCGATGGGTTTTTGATCCCTCTGTGACCATCATTGGTCACTTTTTGATCACTCTGTGAACATCAATGGTCCCTTTTTGATCACTCTGTGACAATCGCTTTTAGATTACTCCACGTTTAAAAACGATTTAAATTCAATCGAAGTTGGGCTTTGATTGCATACTCAATGTGGTGTGTACTTCGATTCAATTACAATCGACATACGTTTTAATGATCGAAAACTTCGATCGAATTAATGATCAATTTGATGTCAATTGAGCCATGTATGGCTAGCTTTACACTTTGAACTTAATTTATGCAAAAACGACATGTGCTACATCAAAACTCTTTTTTTTTCCAAATGTTCCTCCAACTCTTATTTACATCTCCAGCAATTTTGGTGATGATACTATTTCCAGGGGCTTTGCAATCAGCTCACAAAGTTAGCAAGTCGAAAAATTCGACCATCTCTACTAAGGAGATGCCGGTATTCACCAGAGCACCCTTCAAGGATTTATTGCTCTGGGAGAGTCCCAGATTGCGGACCTCAGTTACATTCACTAGAAACTACCAGCAGTACAGCCGAGTAGTCCAAAACGAGGTTCCAAATCGGCAGACAGAAGCAAAGTAAAACAGACAGGCAATAGGTCAGGGCAGGTGGCAGAAGCAAAGTTAATGTTGTCCAAAAGTTGATAATGATACAACAAACAGAGACTATTAGAGCCAGGGCAGCAGAGACTAGAATATCTCTTTACTATTTCCTTATATACAGGGTCATGTGATTTGATTGGTCATGACTTAAGGTGCGGGTTGAGGAGTTGCTTACTAGAGAAGATTCCAGAACCACCCAGCAGAGGTAGTAGGGAATAGTGATGGCCGAACAAGTGCCGTGTCCATCCGCGAACGGGCGGAGCGGACTTTTAAAAAAGTCCGTCGTCCGCCCGTTCGCAGACATATTCAAATTCCCCAAATCTTTCACTGAAGACCGGGTAGAGAACCCGGTCTATCAGTGAAAATCCGGCTCGTACACCCGGATGTGTAGTCAGTGACGTCACATCCGGCACCTGGAACGCATAGTTCCTGGTTGTGCTACCCGGATGTGAAGTCACTGACGTCACATCCGGGTTTATGAGCCGGACTTTCACTGATAGACCGGGTTCTCTACCCGGTCTTCAGTGAAAGATTCTTCCTGCGGCGGGATCTCGCTGCTAATGATCCCACCACAGGAAGAATAGAGGGCTCCTTCTCGTCGGCGGACACGGCGGGTCGAACATCCGTACTGTCCACCGGCGAGAAGGAGGGCGAACATGCTTGTTCGCGGCCCAACTGTCCGCCTTGCGGGCAGTTCGGCCATCACTAGTAGGGAAACAAGAACCATATCAAGTGCTATTGTTACTACCACCAGCAGAGGGAGCCACTCTTTGATAGGCCAGTGTCCTCTGTTTTGGGAACAGAGACTAGTCACAGAAAACCGAGCTATATCGCTGTGACAGTATTCCCTCAATGCCCAACGAAGAAACAGATTACAGCAACATCAGGTGCCATGCCTGCTCACGGCGCCTAACGTTGCTCTAATCTGTTACAAGATTTGAGCCATCCACAATTCTTTCAAACAGGATCAATGGATTCTGTTTGAAGGAACTTGACCAAACAGGTTTCCAACATGTTGGAAAACCTTGGTGGAAATCCATTAATTTGATAGGGGAACGCTGATCCCCATTCAATGTAATGGACCGACTGCCATCCGCAGAAGCGCTGCGGCTCGATATGGGGGCCGTGTATCGAGCCGTGTGTACCCAGCTCAAGCTACCCAATGGAGAAGCCAGTTTGTTCCATTATATGGTTGGTTGATATCCTTATATCCTGGGTAAGAAAGACCACAACCATTTAAGCTGGATATACCATACATTCACAAAAATATTTGAGGTGCTTATAAAATGTTTGTAAAAAGTCGTTGTGTTGGCAAAGCCTTCCATAGATTTTAGTTCCTGTTTTGTTTGCTAAAAAGAATCTCCAATTAAATTTATCTTTCTGACCAACATAGTATTGGGGCGAGAAAAGTGGTAAAGCCAAGAGATGGTCCAAATTAAGTAAATTCGATTTGACTTAAATTGCAATTTTCCTGATCGAATTTGGATTTGATTGTAAATGTTCGACTTTTGTTGCGAGTTTTTGACTGCAAAACTTCAAAGTTTCTAATTCAAAATTTCGACTTATCAATTTAGAAAATAGCCTTGAGTTTTCATGTGATAGTGTTTATTGTGAATATTTTAATTCCCAATTTTTTGCAAATATATGCATGCAAAATTTGGGATGATGATATTGATGATCAACACTATATCCAGAGGGGCACATCACTTTTTTAGTGAGATCCTCAGATGAGTACCAGGAGATGGTGCATGGTACTCCCCATATGTAGGGTGGTCTTCCTCACTGTCTCCCTCACTGTTCTCTGCGTCACCCTCATGCATGGTAGATTCTGCTGCAGATGGACCTTCCTGTTCCTGAGCCTCCGATTAGCTGTCTCCATCCACAGGTCACCAGCTGGCTTTGGGTCACATGTAAGTCTCACAGTACAACACGTTTGAACCCCCAGATCTCATACCTCAGTAGTGCAACCCTGACATTTTATGGGTTAGTAACTAACCCCTGAGACTAGCTGCAGTCCAAATGTCATCCTTTCATAGTCATATTCCAACTGTCAACATTTCAACAGTGCTTTTCTCTTTTTTTACCTATACATAAGCCTATGTTGACTTTCATCCCCCACATCTCCAACACCCTTAGAAGAGTACTCTTTTATTTTGGATTAGTAATTTATATTCCCAATTTCAGACCCTTAACTGCAACCATTCATAGATATTCTTGTTTCCCTGAGGTTATCCAAGTTGTTAAATTGTATACATTTAACAATAAAAACTGATTTTGGCCAATCTAAAAGTTTTTTCTTTTACAGTAGTAAACAGATAAATTGTTTGTACAGCTATTTAATGTGGGAGGGATGCTGCTACCAAACTGTCCCCTCTATGGCTGACAGCCAGACTCCTCGGGTGCACCTGATAGCTATGGCTGCCCAGACACGGAGTGCCTCCAAGTTGTTAGTACGCAAATGAGCTTTGTAACAATATTGCAGGTACGCAGAGCTAGTTTTTGGCCCTTTTCGAGTACCAGAGTACCACTTATGTGCTCCCCTGGCTATAACATATTTTCAAGTTCAAAATTTCGATGTCAGTCCAAATTTTCTAACGATTTTTGTCGAAATGGCCCAGTCAAAATTCGACTATGTGAAATTTCAGCAAAAAAGTCTAAATTTCCCAATGCAAATTTTTCGACCCACCCCGGTACCCTCAAAAAGTTTCATTTCTACTCACAAAATATTTTCCTTAATTTGAATAGGACCTAAAGCTTATCTGAATGGGATATGACTTTGAAGTTGGACAGATTAAACATTTTCTGTACGATAGAGATGTCTTCCTTCCTGTATCTTTTTTTTGTTCCAGAATAGATGAGAGGCAACAGTAACTGGCTGGAGCCCAGCAACGCTTGTGTTAAAGCTGACAGGTCTTCAGATTGAATAAGCCATGTCCTTGGATAGGCTCAGAGGGAAGCCCTGTGTAATTCCCTAGCTGGCAATGCCCTGTGTTGTTTGTAAAATGTCTTACAAGAGATGTGAAAACAGTTTATCTAAAGTCATGTTCTTGGCAAACCATCTTGTTTTCTTGAAAAGCAGAGGGAAAAAGTCATTAAGATTTTATTGACGTCCTACAGGGTAAGACAAGCAAAACCACATTTTCCCATGATCCTTTTCCATTATGTGTTCCCGGTTGGTGGTGCTTCATATTAACCAAATATATACCAAATATAGTGGTACTCGCAGAGCTTTTCGCACGCAGAGGATTATGACGACCATGGATCCGCTTTTTTTTCTTCTTTTTTGCATTATGAAGAAGATTTAGACATTGCTTATGATGATCTTATCATATTAAAATATTCGTTTATTCCTGAATGAAGCAAATCAGCTAACGAACAGCATGTCAGGGCTTAAATCTGCATGATTTCAAATGGATACCGAAGCCTTTGTACTTTTTATCTTGTACTTTGTTTAATAACATTGTATACTAAGCCTTCAAACTCAATACAGTTGCTGTACTGAAGGAGTAGATTATATTCACTGTTACAAAGTACTGTCATGGCTCAGTCAGGGGTGACTAGTGATTAGAGATGGTGGAATTTTTTGACTTGATAACTTTGTGGGCTGATTGCAAAGCCCCTGAGCATAGTATCATCACCAAAATTGCTGGAGATGTAGAGAAGGGTTGTGGGAACATTTGAAAATAAAAGTTTTGCTCTAGCACATGTATTTTTTAGATAAATTAGGTTAAAAAATAAAGTCGATAACATGTTCAGGGGCTTTGCAATTAACTCGAAATCGTCTAAATGGTTGTGAAAAAAAATCCCCCATTTCGACAATTTCGAGTTAATTGCAAAGCCCCTGAACATGGTATCATTACCAAACTTGCTGGAGATGTAGAGAAGGGTTGGAGGTACACTACAAAAAAAGTATGGCATTTTTTGTAGTGTACTCCCAACCCTTCTCTACACTTAAGTTCAAAATCAAGTAAAAATTTTGAAAATCGGAATTTCGACTTTGTTTTTTAACTTGATTTATGCAAAAACTATATGTGCTAGAGCAAAACTTTTTTTTCAAATGTTCCCACAACCCTTCTCTACATCTCCAGCAATTTTGGTGATGATACCATTTTCAGAGGCTTTGCAATCAGCTCACAAAGTCAGCTAGTTGAAAAATCTGACCATCTCTACTAGTGATGGCCGAACTGTTGGCAAGGCGGACAGTTCGGCCGTGAACATAAAATGCTTGATTTTCTTCCCCCGGCGAACAGTAAGGGTGTTCGACCTGCCCTGTTCAACGGCGGGAAGAAGGTGACTATTCTTTCTGCTCCTGATCCGGCCAGTGGAAGAATTCTTTCACCAGAGACCAGGTAGAGAAGCCAGTCTCTTGTGAAAGAAAACTGGCTTAAACCGGAAGGCTTAAACCGGAAGTGACTTCAGCGATGTCACGTTCGGGTATAAAAACAAGGAACTGCATTCTAAGTACCAGAAGTGATGTTATGAACAGGCGGGGAATTTGAATACTTCTGCAAACAGGCAGATGTTGGAATTTTTTAAAAGTCTGATCCGCCTGTTCGCAGACGGACCTGGCCAAAGTTCTGCCATCACTAGGGGTGACATGGCAGGTGCACGAGGTTGTAGTTCACCAGAGAACCCTGCAAGGAGTGATAGACTTGCGACGATGCAGACAGTTCCGAGGTTGCGGCCCTCAGATGCATCAGTGCAGTTGTAGTGTAGTCACTCAAACTACATCAGGTTCTGTCCCCTTTAATTCTATGTCCCATGAGACTGGGGCTAGAAGGGGATAAAGCTGAGGTGCAGGAAGGGGAGGGACAGACCTTTAGGGGTATCACGACTCGTGGACTCCAGGTGCAGACTAGCGGCGTTACCGTGTGCCTCATTCTCCTGTGGACTAGCTCAGCAGACTCCGCTATCTCCAGTGGCCTGCAAGTATCAGTTCCCCCTGTGCCATACACGGGACAGGCTGAACTGTTCCAATTTACTATTGAACTCAACTTCCTTTCCTGGACTATTCTCCTGAGTTTGGACTACAGTTCTATACCTCAAGTTCCTGTGATTGCATTTAATAAATAGTTTTGCAGTACGTCCGCCTCCTGTCATTGGTTGATCCTGTACCCAGTTAGCAGCTTACAATCACCAAGTTGAGGTACCAAGGGTTGAGACAAAGAGAGTCCTTGAAACAAGATGAGGGACAGAAGCCAGAAAATCAGGAAACAAATATCAGATGAACAGGGCCCTGGGAGTGAGGACATGAAGGCCTTCTTGCTCAGGCAACTTCCTGTTGCCTAAGGTTTCCCTGAATAGGGCTGGAAGGAGGAGCACCTGGCAAGGTGAGGGAATTACCTCTTTCAGCCAGCAGAGAGAGAACTTTGGTGGAATGCTCTATCCCTCTGAGGCAAATGGAAGCAATATGGGACAGAGCAGGAAGAAGGCACAATTGAAGTAACATACACAGATGAGCTGGTCGGGAGCTCGAAAAAAAATAAAAAATAGACAATTGCAGCACTGAGGGCTCAGACATGTTTTTTCTTACACAGGACATAAAATATTTAAATACTGGAGTTGGGCTTTAAGCTTTATTTTAATATACATCGTTTTAAGAGAGCGGAGAGATATTGGAGGCCTTTAATTAAAAATGGTAAGAACTGCCTGAATAAATAGGAACAATCCTGAGGGCACAAACATGCATTTATTTATTTATACCATCCAAGCAGATCTTTAATAGGATGTGTTCAAATTAACATATTTTGAGACTATAAATGAATTCATTCCTTAGTATTGTCCTAGGGTTAATTCTTGTGTATTAATATGATAATGCTAGAGAAGTCCAGCAATTAATAGGAAGACAATTACTCAAATACAAGGCCAGAGTTTTCAGAACCCGAGGAAAGATCAGTGTCTGTGTTTCCTGTAGCAGTCATTTAGATCCCATCGCTCAGCAGATAGAAAAACAAAAGGAGCTTGTCGCCAATAAATGAGTACTTCAAACATGTTTCAGTTAATGTTTTAATGTCAAAAACAAAAATTAGCCCCACTGGTGTTCATGAAGGTGTAATTTTTCCATAGTAAAAGCTGTACATAGGAATTTTTTTATTTCCCGTACTCTAGTTGCTGTCGGGTGAGTCACCGTGGATCGGGGACAAGAAGAAGAAGTTCCTAATATACTTACCTTCGTATATATTTTTTGGATAAAATACGTTTGGATCCCTATATGTGGCCTAGTGGCTCGTGCGTGGTTTTCCGGCAAGGTCTATGGGCTCGCCCTGCTCCACGCCGTCTCCGTCTGCCTCCCCCTAGGTAATGTCAGGATCCAGAGCAGAAGGAGTGACCAGACAGGCAGCACATACTAACAACCAGTGCACTTTCAGAAACAAGCCAAACAGGTACCAAAATAGTCCAGTGCTCAGATTCAGGTGTTCAGGGTTCAGGCTTCAGAATCAGAGGAGTAAAAATGCTCAGCCAGCATGTCTGGGTGAGATACACCTATATAGCCTTCAAGGTAACGAGGCAGGTGACCTCAACCCACGCTTGCAGGGAGCCACCTGCTGGAGACTGTGGAAAAAAACCAGGGAAGGGCAAGCACAGTGCCACTAGCAGGCGGTACCTGGTACAGCCGCGGTCCTCACAGCTTAGCCTGGACGTATGGGATATACCACCTGGGAGGTCACAGGAGCTGCAGCTCAGCCGATACTGCTGACATTCTTAATTGTAGAAAACCTTTTCTGACAGCAGGAGGGGAGCTTGTTTTGTGTAGAGATGGTCGAATTATTTTTTTATACAAATAAAACTATACAATACAATAATAATATTAATAACTATACAAATAAAAGACATTAATTCTGAGTCCAGGCCAATATGCTGCGCTGCCCCCTGATGTGGGTCATGAAGTGCCAATATAGATGTGCATGTCATTTTCTGTAGGGGAATACAGGGGGGTGTCTGCACTTTGCGGTGGACCCCCACCAACACACTTAGTGGGGACAATGCCAATACTCCCCTTCAGCCAATAGTGATGGCTGAAATGTCCATAAGGAGGACATGGAATGTTCACTTTTCTTCTCCCAATGCCCTATTGGCAAGCTAGAATCATTTTATAATTCTTCCACCGGCCGTATCTTTCTGCGGCTGATCCGTGCGGCGTAAGAACAATAAATAGGAAGAATAATTTAAAAACCGGAAGTGATGTCAGTGATGTCACGTCCGATAATCAGAATAAGGGCCTTGCGTTTTTCGGATTCTAATTCTGACTTTTCTAGTCCGATCCGCCTGTTTGTGAACGTACGTGGCCGATGTTCGGCCATCACTAATAAGTAACAAATACACCGACCGTTTATTTCTATTGAACTTCTTCTATAAGCTTAAACACTCGGAATCTCACCTGTGTTTCTTGCTTGTGTCTTCCTTTACCTTTACAAACCTTGGATCTTCGTTTTTTCCTAAAATCATCAAACCTACATATCAGAGACTGTTCACTTATCCTTGTTAATAAGACACAGCTCAAAGATTCTCTTTCAGTGCCCAATCACATGCAAGGGAAATGAAATAACAGCCTCCGAGCCTCTAAAAATCAAGTCAGCAACGGCAACTTCCATATTTCTTTCCTGACATGTTTCTTCTAATTAGAAGCCAAGTCAATCAGTTCATTATATATGCAGAGAGAATAGCAACAAGGACCGAGAAGAATCTCTGACATCAAGACAGAGAGTGCAGATATTAAGAACACTCATTAACAACTCTTGTGTCCCACTGTAAATATATGCGCTAGTTAGTAATTGCACGACCCTTAACCTTTAACCCCTGACTGTAACCGACCCCCCAAAAAAGTAAAAAATAACTTAGAAACAGAGCTTCAGATTTATGTCCGTGAGGTATAGCTTGAAAACACATCTTGAAGTTTAAGCAGAACTGACCTTCCGTAAGATCTCTGGAAAATGCCCCAAACCAATTTGGTCTTAGATGCCGGCACGAAATGCAAATGTTCCCATTAGATATTCCAAATCAGCTTTTCGATGCAAATTAGACAGGAAACACAGTGAGGGAATTCTATTTTTATACAGGCTGTGTGTGCCGTTGTGGAGCGCTGAAAAAGGCATCTGTGACTATGATAGAATAGTCGCAGCCCTGATTGATATTGCTTTTTGCATAGAAATAGGGTTCTTGCTATAGAACCATCACATATTTATTATACATGTATGTAAAGTAAGCAATCTTGTAACAAATCTGCATCCTGAAGGTGTAATACCCTTGTAAAAATAGGTTATGGAAAAATGTGCTTCAAATTATTTAAAGAAAGAAATGACTTTATGTAAATTTTGTTCCTATATATGTATATACCTACAACCCATAGTCTGTATTTATAGATTCATTTATATTGTCTATGATTGGTCTTTTTAGCTAATAGAAATGTAGTGACCCGAGAAAGGGCCACAAACTATATTATATGTACTGTATTATATGTACTGTATTATATGTACTGTATTATATGTACTGTATAGTGCTATATATGTGTGTGTGTATCCCCTTAAGGGTTGCACCTGTTGTTGGAAGCATGAGATGAATATGTTGGAAGCAAGAGTCATGGCTGGGTGTTTACTTAATTTTTCCCTCCAAAAAGTAGCAAAGATATTCCTGCCCAGTAACAGACCTTAAGCCAGCCCCTGTCTGAATGCATAAATAGGCAGTCCTCAGAATGTTCTGGGCTTCTTCTGTAGATTCTCCCTGGAGTACCACAGCCTCAGCACCGGACCCAGCAGAGCGAACTCCTTACACCTAGCCTAAAAATTCCATCAGCTTGGTAACAGCTTCTGAAAGAATTATCCCTATAACTGAACCCCTTTTCTGCCCTCGGGAGTCAGAGCTGCTGTATATAATCCTCAATAAAACTGTAAATAGCTCCCTACCAGCGTGCGTGGACCTTGACTTTTTGGTGTGCAGGAAGTGTTCGGTGGCTGAGCAAGAGAACATCCACCTTAACCTTCTGAGCGTTCTGCCCGAGTTAACTCGGGCTGAGTTTCATGAATCATGAAACTCAGCCCCAGTTAACTAGAGCCGCGCTCTAGGTCTGGCCGTCTTCCTACGGCGGTCGGGAGCACCGGCATGTATGCCGATGCTTCCGGGTCCGCCCCCGATCGGCGGCGGTAGGCGGCGCCATAGACCTCCGTCAAACTGGAGGGGCGTCGCTTTTCATCAGCGTAAGTCCGGCGTCTCCAGTGACACCGGGCTTATGTTAATGACCTCCAGCTGAGCAGGCAATCGTGGCGGAGCATATTGTGCTCCGCCGCGATTGCCCGTGGCACGGTTATGAAAAAACCGTGCCACGTGGGAAACGCTCAGAGGGTTAAAGAACCTGGTGTCGTGAGTACTACTACACATTGCACGACACTACAGAAACTTATCATCAGCTGACATAATGTTATTTGCGTTTTTTCTCCTGTAGATTAGGTTTTTCTATACTGATGTTAGGTAGTTTGCTTTTCTTCTCTCCGGAAAACAGTATGAGTGTTCAACCTGCCCCTTTCGCGGGTGAGAAGAAGTCTATAATCCTGCCTCTGGTCAGACCTTTCCGCGCCTGGTCCAGCTGGAGGAAAAATCATTCTCACTAAAGACTGGGTAGAGGCATCCGATCTCTAGTACTATATTGGGCACGGGCCGGAAGTGACGTCCGGCTGACGTCACTTCTGGTTTAGGAGCAAGGAACTGTTCGTTCCATATTCCGGTATAGCGCAGATTCAAATTCTCTGCCTTTAACACTGTGGTTCCCAAACTTTCCCTGCAGGGCCCCTCTTTTCTAGATAGGAGTATAAACCAGCCCCCCACGCCCATTGTAACTACACAGTTTCAGATTGAGGACCATTTCACACTGGAGACATAAGCATATATACAAAAACCAATCAAACAGAAACTTTCATCATTCACACACACTGCACTCATGAAGAGACATCAACCATAAACATAGACATAAGGTAGCCATACACAGGCCGATTTTCACCCAATTGTTTTGCCAATCGACCGTTGTGCGTGTTCCCGCCAAGCGGCCGGCCGAAAATTTGGTGCACCCACCTGGCGCATGAATCGCACGGTGATCCGACAGTCCCCATCCAAAGTAATGTCCGGCACACAAAGAGTGCCAGCTGATCCTCTGAGGGTCTGGCTGCAGCATGATGATGCCATCACGCTGCAGTCTGTCCCTCAAGAATGGAGGGAGAAACGAAGCGTGTATGGCTAGCTATAGACAAATTTGCTGCACTCTACTTACTATCTGCAGCTAGTTCCTCCATGGTTGGCTTCCTGCTTGTCCCTCCCTCTGTCCCCTGGAATACCTCTGTGCCCCTCATTTTGGAAACCATGGCGTTAAGGAAGCCTGGTCTTTTAAGGAAGAGTCTTTTGAGCATACACTACAAACAACATCACTAACAATCATATGTGTTATTGTTATATTATCATTCATGCAATGTCATTATGTGATTGGCATATACATTGTTCAAATAATATTTGTGCTGTATATATCTAACTAGGATATGCAATTCCCTGAATAAAACCCTATTGACAAGTAGTGATGGCCGAACATGGCCAGGTCCGTTCGCGAACAGGCAGAAAAGTCTGACATCTGCCTTATCGCAGTGACGTCACTTCCGGTATATTGAACAGATGGTTCCTTTTTCCTATTACAGGACATGACGTCACTGACGTCAGGTGGCCGAGCGCTTGATAGGGAGGCGCACTGGGGGGAGGCATCTGTCCATGGGAAAAAAAATTTCGATGCCACCCCGGCATGCTGTCCTGGGCAACCACCCATTTTGCCCCTATATAAAACTGCCTCTGTCAGCAGATTATTTTGATGACCGTTCAAATTGGACATTTTGGACGTCTCCAAAACATATAAATCTGCACTGGTTGCTTTAATATGGGGGACACATTACAATATATGTATACAATTGTTACACAACCGTTTTGAGGTACTAATAACAGTATTGGCAAATGCCTAAAGCCCCCCATACACCTTCAGATCGCTCCATACAATTTCCATTAGATCTACCAACAACCATGTAGTATAGTGGCCTCCGTGATAGAATACATAGTGATTGGAAGGTTTAGAAAGCTCCTCATATTACATGGTTTTGGTAGAAGAAAAGTTGATTTTACAGAAATTGTATAGAAAGATTGTAAGGTGTATGGGGGGCTTAACTGAACAATCTCTTCAAAACGAACTTTAAACTAAAATAGAGGTACAATTGTAGTATAAGTAGTGTGGCCAACTTAAACTGTTCCTCTGCGTTGTGTAACAACAGCCTACTTCTGGCCAACCGTTAAGTCTTTATAGATTATTCCCACCTCAGGCTCATAGGACATTATTTTTTTCAGTCAGTACCAGTACTAGTTCGGTTCACCTTTGTAGTGACTGGTAAACGATCTTCTGTTCCATGACACTTCTTTGATGGAATGATGACGTGCTTGTTACTGAAGCTCCAACACAACTAAATTGCCAACCACTTTGACAGGTAACAGGAATGATTTGTAAATAATTGTACACCATGGATAGGATGAACTGGTATCCAGTCCTCCCAATAAAAACCCTTTACAAGTACACCAGTAAAAGAAGAGACAACTAGCAGGTATAGATAGTGTAGTTTAATGGAGACAATGAAATGACATCAGCAGATTCTTGAGCTCACCCACCTCACCTCACCTTACAGCGCTATCTCCAATACATTACAATATATGTATACAAGTGCAGCACAATTATAGAGTTACTAATCACGTTGTCGGCAAGGACCTAACGGAACAATCGCTTTGCATTCTAAAACTAAAATAGAGGTACAATTGAAGTCTAAAGCCCCCCCCTATACACCCTACAATCTTACCATACCTTTAGATCTACCAACAGCTATGTAGTGCCGGGTCCTCCCTGATAGAATACATAGTGATTGGAAGGTTAAGAAAGGTCCTCATATTACATGGTTTTGGTAGAACAAAAGTTGGCTGTACAGAAATTGTATAGTAAGATTGTAAGGTGTATGGGGTGCTTGATTTGTGGAGCCATCTTTAAGTGTTCCTCTGCTCATAGCATGTCAAAGAAGGGATAAAAAAAGAACAGGTCCCACTTCCTTCACATTTTATTGTACTGTTTTAGCCGATCATGCAGTCTGGTTCTAACACAAGCCATTCAGGCACTTTTTGCAGGATCCTTTGTAGTGACTGGTAAACGATCTTCTGTTCCATGACACTTATTTGATGGAATGAAGACGTGCTTGTTACTGAAAAGATAAACTGTCTCTTTCTAAAGCTCCAACACAACTAAATTGCCAACCACTTTGACAGGTAATGGGAATGATGGAACGATACGTAAATAATTGTTCACCATGGATAAGATGAACTGGTATCCAGTCCTCCCAGTAAGAAGACTTCAGAAGTACATCTTTAAAAGAGGAGACAATTAGCCAGTAGAAGATGAATGGTTTCATTTTTGATGTTGATATTGTAAGTTTAATTGTTGAGTTTCGGTAATGACTGATCATCATAATTTACTGTATTCGACACTGATAGTGTAAGTTTAATTGTTGAGTTTCCGTTATGACGGATCATCATTATTTACTGTATTTAAAGGTAAGAGGAAAAGGAGTGTGGAGGGGAAAAAGAACCAGGGCCTGTGTGGTTAAATTGCC
>CM070040.1:64933442-64956383 GCA_036250615.1 Ptychadena robeensis | reverse complement strand
GTATTCTATCAGGGAGGACCCGGCACTACAAAGCAGTGATATATGCCTTCCAATCACTATATATTCCATAGGGGAGGTCACTATACTATTGTTGGTAGACCAAAAGGAAATTGTATGGAGTGATTGAAATGTGTATGGGGGGGGGGGGGTTAAGGCAAGTAGTTGTTGATAGTATAATCGCTAAAAGATATTAAAAGTCTATGCTGACAGAATAGTGGTTGACATGCAGTATGTATTGGTTGGATGGTAGCATTATACATGACAAGCCATTAGCTTTCATTTCCTTAGGGAGCTTGATAAAGAACATGTGTCTACAGTTCCTGACCATCCACCGCTGCCATTATTACCATCTTCCTTTGTTTTTATCCAAGCTGCAGAATCACACTAAATTATTCATGCACACCCATCAGGAACCTAAGCACCTTGTTCATCAGAATCCTAGTGATAAGTACTTACAATGGCAAGAATTAAAAAAAAATAGGCTATACCCTATAATGAAGCATAGGGATTCTTTAAAAAAAAAAGAAAAAGAAAATTGGTTGTAATGAATGAATGAACATTGTTTGCTACATATATACAAATATACAGATTTTGGTATATTTTTCTCACACATGAGTAATAAAAGTTCACTGTAGGTTTATTCGTTGAAATTCTTCAGCGAATTTGAAAACATTAGATCTACATTCAAGCAGTGCTCACAAATAAAAGTCATTTATTTGATAACAAACATAACGAACAGTCATCCGTCTAGAATAATTTAAATGAAGCTTTGTAAAGACATGCCGATTCACGGCAGTAGTTGCAGATGATCAACAGGCATGGGCGCTTATGCCAAACGCGTGGTGGTCAGTCGCCCGCAACAACAAGTTGCCTGTACTTTTTGTGGCCGATCCTATTGTATGCACTTAATGTAGATGAGGAGTCTCCTCCCCCTCCAAGTTAATTGGCTACAATCTCCCGGTAATCCCTGTGTTAGTGGAGCACACAGGATTCCCATTAGTTCTGCAGCCGACTCCTCACAGCGTTGTGATATCACCACGCTATAATGAATCTGCTACAAGCTTAAGTTGGGAAAAACAAACATACATTTAATGTTGTGTAAGAATCAAGTGTTCCAGGTTAATGCTAGGCATACACATGCCGATAAGCGGCCGATTTTTAACCTGACCGTCAGACGTGCGCGCTCGCGCCATCGATCAGGTTAAAAACCGGCCGCTTATCAGCATGTACCCACATGGGGCGACAGATCCCTGTCGCCCCACAGCTCGGCCGGCCAGAGAACGGACATGTCCGATCTTCTCTGGCCGAGGCAAGCCGATGCCATATGCTGCAATGAAGACGCCTTATGGCCGGCACACAAAGGGTGCCCGGCCGACTGAAGGGGCCCCATAATGCAACGGGAGGCTAACGTGATGACTTCATCACGTTAGCATCCCGGAAGATATTGGGACTAGTCTGCCTACACACATCGGCGTGTGTATGGCAGGCTTAAGTGCTACACAACAACCTCCCTATTGTGTATGCTGGTGCAATCTGTTTTATTCAAACAATGGATAATTTAGCTGCCATTCATCCGAAAGTTTATTTCTAAAGCCCCCCATACATCTTAAGATCACTCCATATAATTTCCTTTAGATCGTACATAGTGATTGGAAGGTATATATCACTGCTATGTAGTGCCGGGTCCTCCCTGATAGAATACATAGTGATTGGAATGTATACCACAATGCTATGTAGTGCTGGGTCCTCCCTGATAGAATACATAGTGATCGGAAGGTGTAGATCACTGCTATGAAGTGCCAGGGCCTCTCTGATAGAATACATAGTGATTGGAAGGTATATGTCACTGCTATGTAGTGCCGGCTCCTCCCTGATAGAATACATAGTGATTGGAATGTATATTACTGCTATGTAGTGCTGGGCCTTCCCTTATAGAATACATAGTGATTGGAATGTATATCACTGCTATGTAGTGCCAGGTCCTCCCTTATAGAATACATAGTGATTGGAAGGTATCTATCACTGCTATGTAGTGCCGGGTCTTACCTGATAGAATACATAGTAATTTGAAGGTATATATTACTGCTATGTAGTGCTGGGTCTTCCCTGATAGAATACATTGTGATTGGAAGGTATATATCACTGCTATGTAGTGCCGGGTCCTCCCTGATAGAATACATAAGGATTGGAAGGTATCTATCACTGCTATGTAGTGCCAGGGCCTCTCTGATAGAATACATAGTGATTGGAATGTATATTACTGCTATGTAGTGCTGGGTCTTCCCTGATAGAATACATAGTGATTGGAAGGTATATATCACTGCTATGTAGTGTCAGGTCCTCCCTGATAGAGTACATAGTGATTGGAAGGTTTAGAAAGGTCCTCAGGTTTGTTTGTGGTAGAACAAAAGTAGATTGTACAGAAATTGCATGGTAAGATTGTAAGGTGTATAGGGGCCTTAATTCTGTGTACAAGCAATGTCTGAATAAACATATTCATACTGTAAGCATGCTCAAATTGCTCCTCGGTCAATAAATAAACTTACACTGAAACTGGTTCATCTGCTGTGCTACAAATGCGTTGCGCTGTTCAGATGTCATGGCCATCATATTTGGTCTTGGTTTTACCTAAAACGCAAAGAAAATATATTAGTGCCATGAATGTGGTCAATACTGTATATGCAAAGACATTAAAAATATCAGTAACAAAAGGGGGCATGCTTCAAGTAAAGATGATCTAGACACTCCCCAATGATCCAGCCACAACATTTACCTATCTACAGCTGATGCTAAAGGTGCAATGTATCTGATTCAGTGTGATTGCTTGAGTAATCCCAAGTAATTAAATATATGTTGTGACCAGGAGCACCAAACTTCCACCCTATAATACCCAAAGTACTACATCATCATAGCATTAGAAACTACATGCTGGGAACATGACCTAATGAAGGACATCATATGCCAGCATGGATTTCTTGTTTTACTTTACACTATTTTTCATAACAAGGTCAATAAAACCTTGAGTGGTTAGTCATATTACAACACTGTCAGAGACCAGAGAAGTGGAAGGTCATACTGAGTTACTTTTTCAAGGATAGTGGCAGATATCACTAGCCTTTCCAACACAATCACTCTATAAAATATAAATTATAAAATTGCACAGGTAACATTTAACTAAACCCAAAACTTATATTACTAAAGAAAAAGACACAGATTTCCTAAAGTGACTCCATCATACCTGTCAAGTTTTGCCTTACTGACGTCATTGCCCTTACTTCTGGTATTCGGAGCAAGGAAGTGCTGAGGTGATACCTTCATGTTCCAAATACTGGAAGTGATGTTGAGAGGTTTATCTCCCCTCCCTCCTATTTAGTAGCAGGCTTACTTAAGAGGGAGGGGTCGTTACTCTCTCTCCTAAGTTCCCACCCCGCTTGGGCAGAAGATGTGTGGGGTGGGAACTTAGGAGGGAAAGCAATGCCTCCTCCCCCCTAAATTAACCCAATTTATAAATCCCAGGATTTATTGAAATCTGGATTTGGCCGGGAAATTCACATAATAAACATGACTTTACTGGCCAAAACTGGATACTTGACAGGTATACCTTACCAGCAGTACTTAGAGATGGTTGTTAAATTTTTCTAAAATTTGTGTGTGGAAACATGTCACAAAATCAAATCCACATTCAAGAATTCAAAATCACATGACCGGCCTCCCCCCTAATTCGGCTCCTTTACATCATTCGGTGGAGCAGGGGGTTTTCCCCCCGGGGGGGGCTCTGTGCTGGCCTCTTCTTCTCCCCCCCCCCCCCTCTCGCCACTGAGCCGATGCTGCTGTTGTCGGAGCCCGTGGGGAGAGTGCTGCGGGGGGGGGGTCTGCTGACCGGCTTCGGGGCGGGGCCGACCCCTCAGGGCTTCCCATCCCCGCCCGCTGTCTCCCCCCCCCCCCCCCCCCTGCTGTGACAGGCAGGGGAGTCTGGTTCTGACGTCGGCGGCGCTTCTGCCCGCATCAGTGTGCCCACACTGGGGCGCATGGAGCGGGCAGTGGTTGGCTGGGTCAGCGTTTTTCCTCCTAACCAGTAAGTTACACACATATCCTTTAGGTAATTCCTGCACTCTATTTGGCTATATTTATTCGCCTGATTTGAGTCTCACTTGGCCTCCTTTAACTTATATTATATATGCTATACACTTTGATTCCTAATAAGTTCCTAATAACCACTGGTGTATCAATCAAATAATTCATTCAATAGCCAATATGAGTCTTATTATTTAGTGCTTACTATGTTCATCTTCATTACTTTCAATGATTTTATATGCTGTTACCAATTGTGCAGCATTATATACAGTATTAAATTCTAATATAATTTAACACAGGTCTTGATCCCCAGTTCTGGTAAGGTTAAACAGGTGAGGGTGTACCTTGGCTCTCCTTCCCCCCTACCGTCCTGGGCTGCTTTGGATTATCCTGTTGGGCCTGTGGGCCTCCCCCCCACGTGTCTGTGGGGGATCCAGCCGCGTTTTTCCGGGGGTCCACCAGCTCCCGGCGTTGGCCCTCCTTCTCCTGCACATCCTTCCATTTTTGGGAGCATTGGGCTCCTGCTGTCCAGGTAGGCCCTCCTTTGTATCTTTATTATTGTTATTACTTTATTTAATTGATTGTGAAAATTTTCCTAATTTATATATTGATTGAATACTGTCAATTCATATGCAATTACTGTTATTGATGACAGGCATGTAAATAATGGGTGTTGCTACTAGTATAATTATTTACAGGTGTGAGATAATCATTATCAGTATTAAACATGGCCATTTTCTGAAGTTGTGCTGTGAGATATGCATACAGTCTTTTTGTATTGACATCTGGGATTTTTAATAGATGTTTTTTTTTTTGCCCTGAGGAAGCCCTACACTTCATGGGCGAAACATGTTGGCAATAAAAACCATGACCTGCAAATCAAAACTCATGCACTAAATGTCATTGCAAAGTCTGTATCCAAATGGAAGTTCTTCTGTTGCTGTTGTGATTTTAGACTCATTGTTGTTAAAAACTTTGTCGAAAAAAAAAATATGTTCATTATTTATATTATCTGCTGTAACAAATTATATTAGGTAGGTTTGCCAACTGAAAGTCCCCACTGAGGGTACTCCCAATTCTACGGAGCATGTCACAAATTAAAGAATTGCTTGCAGTGAAAGTATTGCATGTAGTTTTTGCAAAAATTAAGTTCAAAGTCAAGTATAAAAAATGTCACATCTAAATTGTAGCTTAACTTTGAACCTATACAAAAGGAGGTAAGACAGAAACGTAGAATATCACTTTGGGTAAATGCGGGATAACGGTGTCACAATCCTCATATAAATAATAAATGTAAACACAACCCTGTTTTCAGATGAGGTGGCTAGCCTCAATCTTAGTGACAAATCTATACAGGCAACTGTACTCAAAAGTCAAGGTAAACATTTTATTCGTCAGCGTAAAAACTGGGTAATCAGCAAACCCCACATCTCCAATAAGGGTGTTTGGGAAAACCATAACAGCCCCTATTGCGTATGCAACATACAATAGCAAAAAAATAATAATACATAAATGTGTCATGGTATTCAAGTGGGTACATATATGCAACACATGCTTCAGATATGTGGTCATATCTGATGCATGAGCTGCGTATATGTACCCACTTAACCGCCCTAGCGGTCGGGACAGCACCATCTTGTCCAGCGCTGCTACTGCTGCTATAGCACTGGACGAGATGGTGCAGTACACATCGGGGCTCCAGCAGCGCATACTTACGGTTGTGCACTGTACCGGTGTCTTCGATGCGACATGCTGCCAGCTACTCCGTCTCTCCCCCCCCTCTGAGTTTCTATGAAGAAAACTACTTTCAATGTGCACCTATGTACTAAACATCCCCCAAATAAAGTCACTGGTGCCCCAGATGTGCCCACATCTGGGGCACCAGTGACTTTATTTGGGCGATGTTTAGTACATAGCAGCATAGTTTTGTGCCCTGATTTTTGTGTTTTCTCATTAATTTTATTAAAAAATGTTTTTTCTTTTCCATAATTTCCAAAGTTTGTTTCAAACATTATTATATTCAGGATGTCTAGTAGACCCTTGTACGGACATATTTTGGGAAGTTACAGGCCCACAACATAAATTTGGTGCACTTTTGGTACAGAAATCTGGACCTTAGCAGTGCGCTAGGGAGGTTAAATACCCTTGTTGGAGATATGGGGTTTGCTGATTACCCAGTTTTTATGCTGACCAATAAAATGTGTCTTTTTCACCTTGACACTTGAGTACAGTATAGATTTGTCACTAAGATCCTTCGAGGCTAGCAACCTCATCTGAACCACCCCCCCCCCCCCTTTGGGGAAGGTTTGTGTAATTTTTCCACAACCCTTTTCTACTATTTTAATGATGATACAATGTTCAGAGGCTTTGCAATTAACTCACAAATCACAAAAATTAGGAACCAACTCTAGCCATGCCTAGCTCATATTTCCCTACCCAAAATTTGAAGCAAATTAAACCCTGGTCCTTCTAGATATGGGAGAGAATGTAATATACTCAAGGTGTATGTGCCATTATTATAAAAAATTTTTGGTAGTATAATTTCACCACCATCTCAGAAATGCTATCCCTTCAATTAACTAGAAGTATTATACAGTAATGTTAGATATAGATTAGAACAGATTCAGGTTGCTTCTGACCAACCATGACCACCCAATGGATGAGCCATGTTACTTAACCCAGTATTGTTGTCGATAGGGACAGCATTGAGGATGTTTGCAGGTGAATGGGGCTCAACAAGTTGCGGTTTGCGAGCAGCTGCTTAGCCTCCTTGTAACAGACTGAATTCATACTTCGTTAACTCAACTTTATAAAAAAATAAGTAATATGTGATTTAATTTTACATTAGGTTTCTTTACTTTCTTGTATTTGTACATTAGAGATGGCAGAATGTTTGACTAGCTGACTTTGTGAGCTGATTGCAAAGCCCCTGAGCATGGTATCATCACCAAAATTGCTGGAGATGTAGAGAAGGACTGTGGGAACATTTAAAAAAAATTTTTTGGGCATAAATATAATGTCAAAGTCGAACATTTTACTTGATTTGAAGTTGTGAAACTACACATGCTAGAGCAAAAAAAAATTGTAGCATACCCTGAACCCTTCTGTACATCCCTATCAAGTCTGTTGATGATAGCATGCCCAGGGGATTTGCATTCAGTTCACAAATTCTAAATGGTCGAATAAAAAAATAAATTCGACCATCTCTTAGTCCATTTACAAAGATTCATGTGTAGTAAAGTTAGCAATTGAGTAGAGGAGAGCACTGGTACCATTGCCTTTCCATTAAGTGGACTGTAAATTACGGTAACACCGTGAATACTCATCAATTAGACTTGTTTAGGTACCTGGAGCTCTCACCTGCTTCTTGAAGACCTTCTCCCATAATGATCATACTTTATTTAGTTCCAACAACCTAATCGGTTTTAAGTACAGCTAATAATTGAATGATCAGTATGTTTTACTTGACACCCTGCCACAATATGTAACATAACATGTTTTCTGTTGTAAGAAATAAAATTCTACATTTTTCCATGCAGCCCTTTGACAATATTTTCCTATTTCCTTAATAAATTTCACTAAGGTGGCGAGAAAAGAAAAGATTTATACGAACCTGCTGCCTCCGCATTATTTGTTCCTTCAGGATTGCATTGCGTATATAGCCATTCGCTGTGAGAGGAGTAGGCCCGGGGCCTGCGCTTGGTATGGAGCCTCCTTCTTGCATTCTGGGAACTATTCCAGCATTTGGATCCTGCCAGCAGAAATGAGAGAGAGAAAAAAATAGAAATAAATCATATGAGAACGATTACTAGACTGAAATCTCAACATATTTTGCAACGTTGTTATTATTTAATGTTCTTTGCAATCCACTTTCTTTTCCAGCTTTGTATGAAATAATTTGAAGAGGTTTAAGAGACAATAAAAGACATAACATTTTCCCATTGTGTGTTATAGAAACATTATTGTAAAAGTCAAGTCACTCATGTTTCACAATTATTACTGTTTGAAGTAGAACTATCACTGCAGCTTTGTAATTAATATAGTGGTTAAAAAATGAATAAAACAAGGTCATCACAAGGTCACACCTCGATGAGAATGAGAACAATTTTATTGGTTACATTAATACCCATTTAACGTCCTGGGCGTTTAGCCCTAGTTAACTAGGGGTGAGTTTGTTTGCAAATAAAACTCACCACAAACTAACTGCAGGAATACTAACATGTTTCCTGAAAACCCCCGGCGATTCCCTGTACGGGTGTACCCGCCAATCTTTCCCGGTCCTCCCCAATTATGTCATATATGACGCTGGATTGGCGGGAGGTAGGTATCACCATTGACCATTAGCACATCCCCGGAGTCAACGGTAACGCCGGGGGTTGCGTTCTGGGTCCAGAAGAGGGCAGAAAATTGCAGCTGATTTTATTACAATCTGGTGCGATCGCCCATGGCGTGCTTTTTAAAAAGTACAAACTGCCCAGGAGGTGAAGTCACATTTATGAGATGCTTCTAATGGTAATACATTAAGCACACACAATGGTAAGGTACATGGTAATGGTAATGGTACATTAAGCACACACACGGCACAATGGTCTTTAGAAGACATGGTTGAATTTTTTCGTTGAAATTTGACTAGCTGACATTGTGAGTTAATTGCAAAGCCCTCTAAACATGGTATCATCACCAATCAAGCATGTTATACAATACACATAAAGGAGGTTTCTCATTTCAGTCTTCTTTAGGCCCAACAAAAGCTATGAAGTCTCAATGATTTAATACAAATTGGATAGTTTATATTACATAGTTTTGGTAAATATTTGGCTAGTCAATGTAAACTAGTGAAAAAAACTAGTGAAAAACTAGTGAAATGTAAACAAATTTAAGGGGCTGTCGTTTACTAATTTTTACTGGAGATGGTGGGAATTCATTTTAAATATTCCTTTACTTGACATTGCGAGTTAAGTAACTTATGCCCTTTTGGTATAGAAATTTAAATCTCAGTGGACCGGCAGGGTGGGTTAATTTTTTGTACTGCTCTTGGCACAGAAAACCGTACATAGTTAGAGGTGGTTACTACTTAGGTCCGGGAGATCTGTAAGGGCTTGTTTCGATTATACGTCGGGACCCCTCCGATAAGCCTATACGCTTAGCAGGGGTCCCAACGTATCTCACAGACATTGCCTGCTTGGCGGATGGTCTGTTTACACATTCGCTGGTGCAGAGGCTAAACGTTCTCGACTACGTTCAGCCTTACATCTGAGGATCGGCTCGGCGCAATAAAGGTCAGAGTCTCAGCCGAGCAGGTAAGTCTTTCTGCTACATCGGGGACCCCCGCTAAGTGTAATGGAAACATAGCCTAACAGAGCAATGTGGGGGTGTGAGGGTTTCAGGGAAGGGAGGTCCAGGAGAAGGGGGCGATTGGTAAATCAGGTCCAAGAGGAGGGGGCCCATAAAAAATTTGCTATGTGGTCCAGTAATTTCTAGCTACTCCCCTGTGTGGGTGGGTCTTTCAATAGAAAAAAAATATAGACAAATCAATGGAAATTAGTATAAAAAGGAAAGTGTGGTGAGTTTTTACAGTTTGGCCACAATAGCATTGGGCATCTTGGGCAACAACAGGTTTATTTTAAATAGGAACTATTGTCTTTTTAATTAAAAGAGGTAATCTTAGCATAAACCACCTCACATGTGCAAGTAACCATTATATTATATTATAATAATATATATAATATTATATTTTGACATATTGCAAATATATATGAGAATCCGGGAGCTATGGCACGTTGAATCATTCAATATGGAGACTCCACTCTACATAAAAGTAAATGCTCTTTTGTTATGCTGCTGGCTCACTGCGGGTCTACTTAGCAGGACTGTTGATTTTTTCCCCTTATAATAATATCTTGATTGGACTATCTTTAATATTCATTAAATTACAGATCTCAATGTGATAGAGTCTGTTTTTCCAGTCTACCCAGTGTAAGAGCCTCAAAGCGTTGCCTGTCGGAGTGACTCAAATGCTGTATTTGATAAATCACTCTTTTATATGTACCTTCCAAAGGCAGAATTCCCCTGCAGGTACTTGGAACTGCAATATGTAACTAGGTGAATTCAGTCACCCCTCCTGTGTTGTTTAACATGGCACCTTAAAATATAAGTAGCTTAATGCAAACACTGTACCACCACAGATATCCAGCCGGCTGGCCGCCTCGATGTCACAAAGTATTTATCATTCTCTACTCACATTTAGGCTTTGAATAATACGGATCGCCTCTGGGGGAATATTTGAGAAAGGACAGATCCAGTTTGTATACTCTACACATGAAAGAGCTTGCAATGCGGCAACCACCAAGATCCTCACCGCCTTCCAGTTCTTTTTTTTTTTTTTCCTAGACACGGCTTGTTGCGTGTGGACGGCCTGTTTTTTCCATTGAAGGAAACAAGTTTAACGTACTAAAAACCATTTTGATGTTTTGCTTATGGCTATTGCATTACAAGTCACACAATTGACTCGGTGGGAGCCATTGTGCACACCACATTGTAATGGCTGATCTGGGTAGGCAGCTGACCAAGCTCGTCTGAAGACAAATCATTCCAATGTTTATTTGCTAACCTCAAGGTTCTACATTTCTCTCCATGTTTTTATGCTCGTTGCCTTAAAATTGTGACATCTAGGAATGTAATTTGTTTGCATCTATAAGAAAAAAATATAGTGCGATACAATTTTTGTATTTAAAAATTGTGCACTACTTACACTCTAAGGCAGTAGTGGGCAACTGAGTTGATATGGAGGGCCACAAGTGCAGCCCTCGGCATCACTAAAGGGCCGCACATAACATTGTTTCAGACCCTCCCCTCATTGACATATCTCAACATTGACAATTTTACTGATGTAGGACCGCCAAAGTTTATAAGGAAAGCTGGGTCAGTGTGTGACAACTTCACAGGTTAGTTTTTGGGGGCCGCATGTGAAGGACCAAGGGGGGCCACCAAACAACGCCCAAAGGGCCACATGCGGCTCCCGGGCCGCAGGTTGGGCACCTAGGCTCTAAGGGGACATGTCATCATTTATTTAAAAAATGAGCACAAGACAAAAAAATAAAAAACAATCATGAAGCCAAAATGCAACTTCATGTAGAACTGTGGTTCTCAACCTTTTTAGATCCGCGGCCCCAGAAGTCCTGGGGTGTCACTTTGGCTTTACAATTACCAGAAGTGACACTCCTTGACGATCCGGTAAGTGCAATTTCCCATCACTCCTATTTTCCTCCCGGAAATGATCTGCGGGTTGGGAAGTAAGCAGAGGGGGTGAATTACTCTACCTCCTTACTTCCCACCCTGCTTATTAGCTTTCAGCGAATGTGGCAACCCCTGTGAAATAGTCGTTTGATCCAGGAGGGAGTCCCGACCCAAAGGTTAAGAACTGCTTATGTAGAAGGTACCATTTGTTTTGGCCTACAAATACAAGGGGTCATCTACTCTACTCTTTTATGAATAACATACACCTTTACAACCAGAGCATGACAGGAGTTATCCTAACCAGTAATGTAGACACTTTCTGGATTAATATCATGCTTCCAGTAATCATAGTTAGTAGTAGTTATAACTAATTCAATTATTCAAGTCTAGCTGAATATGACTTGGTACTATGAGCTACACCATCACCTTGATAAATGAGAACCTTCACATTCAAGTGATCTTCTGGGGCATATGAATACCCTTGACATACCCAAGAAGATCACTTGAATGTGAAGGTTCTCATTTATCCGGGCGATGGTGTAGCTTCTACTAAACTTATATCATTGAGTTGAATATGACTACCACTAGCTATGATTACTGGAAGCATCACATTAATTCAAAAAGGGAGCAAATATTTTCAACTTAGGTTGCTTTTCCAACATGTCCTGATCTCCAAGTCTTGGGTTTTGAGGAGCAAAATGGCAGAATCATCTAACCAGCATAGAGCTGCAATCTACATTCATTTTAGAAGTTGACTACGTGTGACATAACCACTCTTCTGAAATTTTGTGTATTGAGCTGTAAGCTTTTTAAACATCCAGTGATAAGGACTGTTTGGCACATGCCGAGCACTCCATTGTACAGCTCATGGGCATTCTTCCTGTCACTAATGAACGAATTACAGCTTTTATTTTAAAATAGCATGCCAATTGCTGCTAATGGAAACAATATAATCTTGGAACCCTCTATATTTGATTTTATACTTTGCAGTAAAACAGCTTTCCCACTATCTATTCCTATTCCTAAGTGCAAGACTTCTTGGTGTGTCCTGTTTTCTGAACAAAGGAAAAGCATATGTGTAGAGAGGTCTCTCACCACTAGTGGGAAGTGCTGGATTTCTTAAAGTCAGACTTCAATATACAATGTTGCTGCCAGAGCGAAGCTGGTGAACTCTATAACAATATGTTTAGGTTTTGGAAAGAATAACATAGTTGGTCACTGCAAATTGTAATCCAATTATACCTCTTACACTACTGAGTGCTTTTTAAAATGCGTATTCACGGTAAACATGCCGGCATACCATAATGTCTCTGGAACATAGCGTAATAGGAAATCCACAGTTTTTAGTTGCCACATGAATAGGTGAGGCATATGAATTTGATATCAAATGTCAAAGAGAACTCTTACTTCTTTTATCCCAATAGGATATTGTCATGGTTACAGTAAAATCCACTTTTAGTTTCAAAGGGCCTCATAGAACATAGTTTTGGCAAAATCAAAAGAGATTGTCTGGCAAGATTGTTGAACCTTAGGATAACAACAGAAAATGATGAGAGTTGGGCTGAGCAACAATATAAAGTCTAGACCCCCACAAAAACAGTGATCAGGCAAGAAACTTTATCTAGGTGTCAATGTTCCCCAAAAGGCCATCACTATGTATTGTCGGGAGATACCTTCCCTTTCTTCATAACCTAAACTGGAATACTTGTGTTAAGGGCAGGGGTGGGCAAACTTTTTGACTCGCAGGCCCCAATTTGTTCCGCCCCACATAGGTGTCCCAAGTACTTGTGTCCCCAGCATCATTGATGATGGGATATTTTAATCTGGATCCTGCCAGGAATTCAGTTAAAATGTGGAGACCTTGGCCCCCCTCTGTTTGATCAATGCAAGATAAAGGGGACATTCAGACTACTATAGGCCTTATGGAAGCTGAATTACAGGGAACAATCACATGGGAACCAGAGAGCCTTTTAACCAAGTTAAAAACGAGCCGGATTAAAAAGCTTAACGGGACGGATCTGGCCCCTGGGCCATAGTTTGCCCATGACTGTTTTAGGGTATAAGTTGTACATACAGAATAGTTGTCAATCATACCTATACAACTATGAGATCTCTAGAGTACATAGGCAGGTTATTGGGTTCCAAAATATTAAACCTACCCCAATCCAAGATCTGCCCCAAGTGTCTTTACCCCAACTCCATTTATGGAAAATTAGCGAACCCTGCTGTCGTGCTATGAACACCATTTCATCATTAAAATTAAGCTTTTAAATGCTCTAAACATTACTTGTAGCAATTTTGGAAGCCAAACATCCTTTCCAATGGTCATGTTATAGTAAAACTATTTATATTTATCTAAATGCCGATCTAGCGCAGCAGGACGGACATACTGATTGAAGCTATATTAAGAAACACAGTGTGTTACCCAGTCCCTGTGACATCGCTGTTATATTCCAGTCATACGCTCATATATAACACACACACTCCTTTTAAAGCACATAGAAAGCTATAAAATGGTCCAGAAGTAAAGTTTCCTACATCTGTAAGAAGAAAAATAAGCCTGTGCAAACATAACCTTTTATTTCCAAGTATGGATGGTTTACAACATCACTAAATTGTGCTATTCATCTGGGACTACAGTTCCCTTACTAGGAAATAAAATGACAAAATTCCTGCGATACTTACACAAAGTAAGTATATAAAATAACACAAAATAATAACCTCCATCTTACTGCACATAAATGATGCATCTGAATAGATGGTAAGCATAGATTTCAATATCGTTTTACATCGTATGAATAAGATTGGAGTTTAAATTGAAAATCACAGTTTGGTTCCTTCTTTGCCCTTCAGTGAAGATCTCCGGTTTATCTGTAGATCCACCTGGCGTCCTGGCATGAGTATTCAACATTAAAGTAAAACATGCGGTGTAATCTACCACGAAATGAAAACCTCTGCTACCAGTAACAAGGGGGATGACTATTTACTACTCATTCCACAACTGTACAACAACAAAAATGATTTTAGGTTTCAGTATATAAACAGGCGACTGACTGCTGGTCATTGTATTTTGTCTTGTGGGAATGTCCATTGTTTACTGGAACTGAACACCACCTATGGTCGTAGGGCTTCCACCCAAATACCTTTTGGCCTGGAAGCAATTTCAACCACGTGGTTTACTCATGGTAGAAACAGATTTCTGTGGGGCAAATAATATGTACATTGCAAAGTAAAGGCCACCAGACACCTACCACGCAGGGACTGACAGACGAGTGACGGAGTGACACACCCATCATTAAGAGTATCGGTGGGCACCCTTTTGTGTGCCGGCCATTAGTTTGAACGAGGACACTGTTCCCCATTCAAACTAATGGTATCAGCCAGAGATTTACAGACATGATGGCTTTCTTTGGGGTGGCAGGGATCTGTTGCCCTATGTGGGCACCTGCGATCTGTGGCCGATTTTGCCGCTGACCGACGGCCGTGAGCACACACTCACATCGGTCGGCTGCGGCTCAATACGTGCATGGACCCTTTAAGCCATTGTGACTTATATGGTGGTCAAGGTAATAAGTGGACTTAAGGATCCCACACACATAGCGAGCCACGGTCAATTTTTTGGCCGACCAATTATGTGCACCCCTGACTATGTGGTGACACCATAGGTTTCTGGCACCAACTGATACCAAGCTTACTAATGCCATAAACACAATGCGTTTCAAAAATCATAAAGCATATTATGTAATTAACCATTTTCAGTAAGATACTGTCCACAGTTTGCATCTTAAATATTATTTTTTGAATACATTTTTCATGTTCAATCATATTTTAAATACAGCGACACCGCCTTTAATAAAAGATCCCCAGCTTTAAGACCCCAGAACACACAAAATGTAATATAATATGATTTTCTTTGGTACATACAATACACAAACGTCATTTTCCCCAAGTTTTATGTACAGAATGTTTCATAGATTTGAATCTTTTCTGCTTCAGTCCTGTGGGCTGAAACCAATTTATTTGGGTTTTGTGGCGATTCATCTTGTATTTCCCTCTTCTTTTTAATCCTAATACAAGAACTCGGATAAAAGAAGCCAAAACGTAGCCTTAGATTTATCCCATCTTCCTTTTTACTCGATATAGAGCTACTCGAAAATAGTATCAAGCTCAGGTTTCTGAGTTTATCTCGAGGGCTGTCAGTTATGGGAGGCTTTGTTTGAAGGCTGTAAGTGATCCATGAGTAGACGCTATTGTGAAGAAGTTCTTTTAAGTTTGTCTTTATTCTGTCCTTGTGGCGTTTGGCACATCCAGCCACACACAACAAAGAGAAAAGTCTTTGATGGCACCCATGAGAAGATTCTCACACCTGGCAGAGAAAGTTCTAACCACTAAACAAAACTGTGCGGTAAGTCAGATATCTACTGAAAAGCAGAGTCAAGGAGGGCACGGCCTGCGAAATTTCAGAAGCCTGGGTTTACTTTTTGCCATTTTAGATACAATATAAAATAAGAAAAACTCTACCTTGACCTAGCTTTCCCACCAATCACTGAATATAATGCTCAGGTTCCTGCTGGATACACATGCAGATCTTTACACAAGACAACCATGTGTTTGTTGCAAATATTTACATTTATAGGCCTCTTTTTTGTGCAACAGTAATCTAACCTCCCTAGCGGTCTCTCAGTTGATCAGTTGAAGAGGCTCCAGCTCGGGCGCATTTGTTTTGTAAACAAACTCTGAACAATATGGGTTTGGGCAAACCACTAGGTTATTTTTAGGGCAGGGGTGAGCGAACATTTTGATTCTTGGGCCACAATGGATATTTAAGCAAAGAACCTAGGGCCGCCCGCCAGCCACAAGTCCTTCCTAGTCTGGGTGGAAAATTTAAACAAATGGCATTGATAAATTGATAAATCTTCTGTACCACTTCAAAAAATACAAAATAATCTTACAGTCAGGGAGGTTAAAAAAAAGAAAAGATATTTAAAAATGAATGAAAAAAAAAGAATATATATATATATAAAAGAGAGGCTTAGTAAGTAAACTTAAGCATTCTTTTGCAGACATGGGCAAACAATGGCCTCTACAAAATGAGAATTATTATTTTAGGAAACAAATGTAGGGTGCCAGAGCATCTTGACACCAAGGTGACAACTGGCCAGAGTAAAAGACTGAATGGGCTGCAGTTTGCCCACGTCTGATCTAGAGACCTACTGGCCAAGGCCACATTCTAATGCAGTCGTTGAGGCTGACTTAAGACAACAATCCCTGTTAAAAAGTTGTATAATAAGTTTCACCTTATAATAGTGGTTATTGGACAATCAGTAATGTGTTGTATCTGCCAAGACCAAGTACATTTATCTACGAAGACACCGATAGTACACGATAACAAGTGAACTGTTAGATTTATGCAGAAATATACTTATTATTTAAGTCAGACATCTTAGAAATTATCTTGGCACCTGTATGCAGGTCTGAATTATTTGTAGACTTTTGCCTAAAAGAGCAATGATCTTTAGAACAGTTATTTGACTTTGTGAGTTCATTGCAAAGCCCCTGAACATGGTATTATCCCCTAAATTGCCAGAGATATAAAGAAGACGATACCCCGGGGTGGGAGTGCGATTTTCACTTCTGTGAAATGATAGTACAGGTTGGGATTGATGGGCCTGGCTTGTCTTGGACAAAGTGGGCCTTAAGTTTGGAAACACTACTCTAAAGTACCTTGTAATAGTCAGGTCTGCTGACACACAATGGACTATATATAGGCAGTATTTTTGTGTGATTTTTGTGTTTAAAATCATAAACAGCCAAATATGCTTTGAAATCTCATTTATGTTCTGCCCCATGGATTTATGTTCTGCTGGTTATGATTGCTGTAGGCATGCAAGCAGGGAGCTCTTTCTTTTGTTTTAATCACGCTTCAGTAGGATCAGTGGCACACATTTTGGGAGGCAGCTCTTTGTCAACCATCCCCAAGCACTCTTAACCAGGAAGTGATGTAATCTGTAACCCGGAAGTGAGGTCATCCCGTATCCAGACTGCTGATGTGATACACACACATGCCCCAGTTCCCAAGATAGAGATCACGGCTCCTTGATAAGAATGCATTGGACCTCCATATTTGTGAGAGCATTATTTGATATTTCTCTTTTACCAACAACAGAATTTTACTTTTTTTGCACTAGGTCGCACCCCTCTTGTCCCTGTCCTTAGCTACACATCTCTCTATACTTTGTATACAAATTTATGAATGTAGTATATATATATTAAAAATATTTACAAAGGAGAGCAAAAGTAAAAAAGGTTTACATTAATATTAATGTCCAACCTGAGGGCATGGTCTATGTGTCATTTCCACAAATGGGTTTTGTACCCCTGTGTATAATCCTGACTGTAATACAAAGAATACATTGGCAGCTCCATTACAAAAAAATCCCAGAGTTTTACTGTAAAAACACCTCTCAGTCCTGCACAAAAAAAGCTACGCGTTTGCAGCCTTGGAAGTAGAAACCGCCGATTCAATCACCTAATTCCATCACTAAATGAAATAAAGGCTTTATAGTGTCTTGTCTGAACATTCCCATCTAGCCTCCGTGACCTTGCTGGAACTAGAATCTGTGATGTGAGGCAATATTGCCTCCTACACAAGTTGATTTAGTGTGTCCTCTGTAAAACATTTTATTCCGCTATTACATCCTGGTAACAATGAAAAGAGTAACTAATATGAAGGCCCCTTACTTGGAAATGGGTTCAGATTGTAAGAATAATGTTTAGCAAACTTAAAGAAATGACTGTACATATTTCGATTTGAGCAATTTATATATATAAAAAAAAACCTAGACTAATATAATATATGTTAAATCATAATACAGTAAAAAGGTTATACTGTTTGATATTATAACGTGGCCCCAAAGGAACTGAGGACCTGAGCTGCAACCCCTGGCTATGATGTTGATTCTGTTGCTTATTCTATTGACTCAGTATATGGCTTTAGGACGCAAAAGGCAGCTGCATCACCCAACTCTCACATAATATTAATAATAATAATGATGTAAATAACAAAAAAAAAGATTCCTACTGTGTATCAGAGAAAAAACTATTACCATGCATATGGAAAAAGATGTGACAAACAAGCTCCACGACTACATTACTTGTATGATACAACTGTTCCATAGATTTATTGAAAACCCCTAAATGATTGTCCTTAAAGCGGACCTACCACCAGGAATCTATGTTTTCATGAATGGCACCTGAAGTGCCAATAATAGGGAGGAATGCAGTGAAAAACCCTAAAAACGTACCTGTAATGAGCAATTTAGTAATATAATCAGGCATTCCTGTTCACTTCCTGGTTAATGGAGAAAGCAGGACCCGGCAGCACGTCACAACACGTGATTTTTCAGTGAGCTGCTTTGCCATAGAATATCACTGAACGCCCCCCAGTGGCCACCCGCGATATTGCACCACCATGTGTTGGATTTACACTGAAAAATCACGTGCTGCTGTGACGTTCTGCCGGGTCCTGCTTTCTCCATTAACCAGGAAGTGAACAGGAATGCCTGATTATATTACTAAATTGCTCATCATTGTTTTTGGGGTTTTTCACTGCATTCCTCCCTATTATTGGCACTTCAGGTGCCATTAATGAAAACATAGATTCCTGGTGGTAGGTCCGCTTTAAGCTATCTTAGTTAAATATGACTAAGGCTAAGTTTCCACCACATCAACAAACATTCATTTGTGGAACATTTTAAAAGCAAGTCAATGGAATGGTTTCCATTGTCCGTTCATGGAACTGTTGCACTCATGTCAACTTAGAGCACCATGTTAAAAACGCAACCCAACAGACCCCGAATGCACTGTGGATGCATTAACGCACCCATAGGGAATGCATATCAAAAATGAAAGGGTAGTTTAGTTTTTGATGTGCACTGTATTCAAAGAGGAAAAAATAACCCAGCGACACAGCCAAATGGGACGACGTTAAGTGATCCATAGTGTTCAGGCAGTGCATCCCGTACTGGGGTGAAAACAGGAAGCCTAGCATGTGGGCCATCCCAATTAGCTTTGTAATACAGTCCACACTATGCTCCTTTCAATTAATTAACTGTAGTATTGTTCATGCGTCCAGACACCATTGTAGTTAGCAAGCGTAGGGGACTGCAGCGGGGGCTGGATTTTGTTCGATGTTGATCACTTTTGGTTTATCGCCTTTGTTGTCAGGAATAGATTCCTGTGTGATCAACAAAAAAAACTAGCGTTTAAGTTGATCGAACGGAAATAAGGAACCGTGTATGGCCAGCCTAATGCTGCGTTTCTGCTGATAAATGTGCAGACATTATGCAACGTGCGGGGTGTACTGTTAAACACTCTTAATGCTCTTAATGTGACCCCTTTGAACCTATGAGTCAAAAAGTTTGCCCACCCCTAACTTGTGGATACTGTGACATATAGTATGAGGCTACATATATATGACTATGGTGGGACAATGGATTGATAGCTCCTGTGATTAGTGATAAGACAATGACTGCCCTGTGTAATAGGTCAGCACAAGTAATTCATAATTATTTAGTGAAAATGAATCCTAACACCTCTCCCCGCCTCCTTGTAACATAATGGCCTATTCTGCTGCACTCTCCACTTCCTGAACTGAGAACTATGGCGCCGAGAGCAAAGAGGGTCTTTTTCATACTTTTTTCATAGAAGGATGTATGAATAATTAATAAAATAATGGAAGCAGTAAACGAATCCATGTAGAGATGAATTCTCCACCATAAGCAGCTAGTGGTGCTCTGCTCTCTCCCAAGACACAAAGACATTCATATAAACTGAAGTTGGCCATACATTGCTCGATTTTGTTTTCTGTTCGATTGATTGATTGGATACCTTGAAAATTGGTCCCTTATGCTAGCCATACACATGCCGATAAGCGGCCGATTTTTAATCTGACCGATGGGCGTGCGCGCTCGCGCCGTCGGTCAGGTTAAAAATCGGCTGCTAATCGGCCGCAGATCCCTGTCGCCCCACTTCTCGGCCGGCCAGAGAACGGACATGTCCGATCTTCTCTGGCCGATGGGAGCCGATGAAAGCCGATGCCATAAGCTGCAATGAAGCGGCGTCTTCATTGCAGCTTATGGCCGGCACACAAAGGGTGCCCAGCCGATTGAAGGGGCCCCATAATGCAACGGGAGGCTAATGTGATGACATCATCACGTTAGCCTCCCGAAAAGATATCGGGACTAGTCTGCCTGCACACATCGGCGTGTGTATGGCAGGCTTTACTTCTGAATTAGATTGACCAAAAGTAAATGTAAAAACGAAAGAGCCATGATTGGTCAGGTTAAATTTTTTTAGTAGACTGTGCAAGTATCTAAAGTTTTTTTGTCATTTGCACATGTATCTGATCGGATTATATTTGGAGCATGAGCACACCCCTATATCTTCATAACCAGAAAGTGGAATTGAAGAAATCAGTTTTGCATCTATTACATTGTGTGCTGGTATCACCCTTTAAAATTAGATTGACAGTTTATAATTGACAGTCTATATTCATTTGAGCAAAAGTTGATGGTGTTGACTCACCCCAAGCTGGGTTCGGGCATACTTGCCTATCCTCCTCAATACTGAATCTGAGCTTCCGGCACCGCCTCTTCAGCATCATTGGTGATGACAAAAAGGCGGGGCCACAGACCTCTGCCATGATTGCCCGTTCAACAGTGCGATACGGATGTACCGCTAGGGGGGTTAATGCATCAAAAACACAGCAAAACACATAAATAAAAATATCTAACCACCAGTTAGGGCTTACTGTTTTCTCAAAATTATATAAAGTCGCCTCCATGCGTATAAATTAAAGCAAACCTAAACTCACTTTGGCATGACTACTCAAGATAAAGATAAAAAATCCCTATATGTAATGAGATATTTTCAAATGTCCCTCGCTGCCCTCTACTCTTCTCTCGCCCACTGCCTTTTTCTCACTACATCCAGATATAGCATGCTGTCACATCTCCATAGAAGTCTTTGTGGCTGATCCCATTTAAAGCAAGTGTATCTGGCGCCCCCGGTGGTCGTACTCTTACTGCAGTTATTTACCCCCCAAAAAACAATGTAATAATGAAACAATGAAATAAGCATGGCAATTTCCACAGAGCAGAAAGGGCAAGTACAGTGATTTCAAATTTTAGGGCCACTTTGATCTATAGTGACAGCTCAGAGGTAGGTTAAAGTTTATTTAAAAAAATGTGGGTGTTTTTAGATTTGCTTTAAATATTTCTTAAAAATACCACCCTTTAGTGTTGTAAATAATAATAACAGTATTAATATGACAGATATATATATATATATATATATATATATAAATATATATATATATATATTATCATCATTTTAATAATCATATAACGTGATGTAGCTGTAGCACACAATATGCGTTTCAGGCTATTTTCCACGCAGCGCTGAACAATACAAAGCAGGTCTGTCCCGCTGGGCATGCTGACTTGTTTCTCCATTGAAATAACCCCGGTAAAATGTTACAGGCAGTCAGTCTCTTGTCCTTGTTGTATTTACAAACTGTATCTGGCCCATTTTTTTTTCCTTGTGTCATTTCATTATTGCAGAGTTGAGATCACTTGCCATCTGTAGACTCATTTCATCAGCCTCCCTTTTTATCCTTGGAGCAAGGTCATTTGGGACATACACATAAACTGGAGCTTCTCACAACTGACAATTCTTTATGTCTTCCTGTAAATCTGCTCACTCATTTTGAATAATTTCAAAAAAACCTTCTTCGGTTAAAAAATTTTTTGGGGGGGGTGGGAACACATGTAGAGGCGTATTAACAAGGAGGATACGTATTTAGTCTCTCGCAGAGCAATTAATGGTGTTTATTTGTAGATAACTGAGGCATTTAAAGTTTTAGCTTAGGAATCTTGTGCAGTTGCATGGGATTGGTTGGTTATTAGCTACGGGTCAGGGAACAGGACCCCCTTCTACATTAACATATGCTCTGGAGTCCTCTGTATTTCATCAAGCACAACAAAAACTGCACTCAATGCACAAGAAAAAAAAAAGAGCAGCTGCAAATTCGTCCATCGCAGAATGAAAAGTATGTACTTTCATATGTAACGATATAGAAGCTGGGTGGTCTTTATAGAGAAACTCCCTATGGATAGCCACACACGTGGAAATGTGTGTACAATATGATTTTATTTTTCTGATCACCATTATTTTACTGATTGCCTTAAGGCGGTCTTCAGTATTGGGTGATCATCATTCATCTTAGCCAGTCTGGACAGATCTGTGTATCTCCATTTTCAGATGAGACCCCACCTAGTCCTTCATAAGGCCCCCATAGACCTTACAATCTTACCAATAAATTTCCTTCTACCAAAACCATGTAATATGAGGACCTTTCGGAATCTTCCAATCACTATCTATTCTATCAGGGAGGACCCAGCACTACATATCAGTGACATATACCATCCAATCACAATGTATTTACTAGGTAGGACCTGGCACTACATAGCAGTGAAATATACCTTTCAATCACTATGTTTTTTATCAGAAATGACCCAGCACTACATAGCAGTGATATATACCTTCCAATCATTATGTATTCTATCAGGG
>CM070040.1:64914356-64931077 GCA_036250615.1 Ptychadena robeensis | reverse complement strand
GCAGGTTGGTCTGCTACAACTATGGCCGGGAGTCTGCCCGTCTATGGGGGGCTTAACACACCCGGGCACGATAGTTAAACATTAAACATTAGTCGGACGCGTCCATTGAATGCCAATGGACGTGTAATATGTCAAGACTCACATTTATGTTGACACAAGACCTCACGTGATGGAGGCTTGAAGTGACGGGTCTGGGGCTTTGACAGGTTTTTGAGACAGTGGTGTCATAATCCATTGTCTCCCATGGTGGGCTTGTGCACTGTGCCAAAATCCCTGCGTTCAACTGGATTTTAGTAAGTTCAGGGATTTTAGCAAAGTGGAGACAAGCCCTAAAGGTGGGCATATATGGGTCAGTTTTTCAATCGATTACCAACAATCAATCGCTGTGCATTGTTCAGAAATTGATTGAGGCCACCTTTTCTTTGATCCTGGTCAAAGAAAGCTTGATAGATCAGGGAACCAACATGTTGGGTACCCATTTATAAGTATCGAATGTGATCAGTTGCCAAAGGTGGTGTGTATCTATTCACCTTTAAATCAACAAACGCTCAAGTGCAGCATGGTGACATCATCATGCTGCGCTCGAGGGTTCATTGATTGATCGAAGATCGACCTGTGTATGCCCACCTTAAGGCTGGCCATACACAGGTCGATACCCATTCAATTGATGAACCCATGATTGCATCACGCTGCGCTAGAGCATTCATTGGTTGAATGGAGAATCGCTGCACACCACATTAAGCAAATGATGATGCTTGATACTTTGGGAGGGGACCCCCGGTACCCATACAAAGTAATGCCAATCGAACAGGAATTTACCAACATGTTGATTCCCTGTTCAATCGATTGATCCTGCTCAAGGAAAGGCTGGATGCAATTGATTCAAGCACAATAGATCACTGTGAATGTGCACGACTAGCGATTGTGCTCAAAGCTACTAAAAAATCGACTGATTGGGCCTGAAGGTTGGCCAGTCTGGCTTAAGCATTGCTTTCTGGTAGAGTATGTATGTCAATTTTAATTGTATTACTTTCATCTGATTTGGGTTTATAAATGACACACACAGAGACCATACCATAGACCACCAATGAGTATAGTCACGGACAGTAAGTGAACCACTCATACTCCACATTGTTGCTGCAATGCAGTGTTGTGGGTAAACAAACCTTCTAAAACATTCACTCCTAACAAAAATCTGTGAAGTGTGTGAAATCTGTGCGATAGCATCACTCAGGTCCCCGCTGACAAATGTTACACTCTTCTTGTCACTGATCCAACTCCCTGTAGCAGCCAAATGTTTACTGATTGCTCCAAACAGATTGGACCAATTTGCACACAGACTGCAGCATAAGGGTATGTTCACATGAATATTCCCATACTGTCATATCAATGCTGAAACACTTCAATAAGACCACCGTCTATTTCCCTGCAATGTTCTGCTACACACACGTATGTTACAAATACTTCAAATAACTTTACATTACTGTATGCCCAGAACCGGGCTGAAAGCATAGGTGGGAGGGCAACTTGACAAGGGGGACTGGTTTTGGAACGGACATGGGAATGTAGGGAATGGGGGAGTGTTCTAGGTGGGCAGGCTCAGGAAGTTTAATAAGGAAGGGTCAGCAGGGGGCAGATCCTTTTCGGATCAGGATTTTCACCCACCCTTCCTCCATGATTTTGCTGCCGACCGATGGGCGTGCGCCCAGATTCCTGTTGCCCCACAGCTCGGCTGGCCAGAGAACGGACATGTCCAATATTCTCTGTCCGATGCCGACCGATGCCGGCCGATGCCGTTAAGTTCAATGAAGACCGGCATCTTCATTAAAGCTAACGTCCGGCACACAAAGGGTGCCGGGCAATGCTATCAGCTCTGGAAAGCAGCGTGATGACGTCATGACGCTGCATTTCAGAGCTGATCTCTCCTGCTCTGTCGGCCCCCACTTGGTATGTGTGTGGGGGCCTTTAGCCGTTGAAAGCATATTAACCTCCCTGGTACAGTGGCATATCACCAGGGAAATGCTTTCAATGGCTTTCAATGGCTAACATTGCCTCATTGAATACATTGTAATCTGCCATGAGGTCAATGGTGCTGCCCCCCATTTCTTCGGCATCACCGATGACGTAGAAGAGACAGTGCCGGAATTAGTATCAGTAGGCCCGCCTGGGAAAGGTGAGGCCCAGTGCAGCGGCTAGGTATCCCCGAGTGTAGCTTTTGGTGAGTTTGTTTTATAAACAAACGCCAGGGAGGTTCATATTTCACCATTGCTATTAAAAAAAGTTTCATATTTTATAATAGACGACAAACAAATAGGGCTCTGCATATAGAATTTTTTATGTTCTGAACAGACAGAACTGTATTACATACGAATATAAAACTTGGATCTAAAAAGGTTACCAGAAATGAAAACGAGGTAATCCAACACTTAGACTCACAAAGATCAACAGAGACGTAAACATAAGAAGTAGTCAGAGAGAAATAATAAAGGCTTTGCTTATGTCATACAGAGCCTGCAACTTGGCATCCTGTCTGATCCATTTTTCTTCTCTGTGAAACATAAAATCCAATTAATCTTTCAGTTTAAAAGGTAGCTGAACTGTGCATTTAAATAGGTTTTTCTCCAGGGAAAGGGGAATGAGTAAGCTCAATAGCTGGAGAACAAAAATAAATTAGGTCATCAAGCAAGTCTAAAATTTATGTCTTGTCAAACCTCCAACTGTCAGGGACTTATCACCCAACAACAAATATGATAGATAACGTTGTTAACCACATATATGAGAAAAGAATTAAATCACAAAACCAGATGAAAATGGGTTGGGTAATCCAGCTGTACAGAAATATACTATCATTACCTGGCAATCGTCATTATGCAAAAAGGATAAGCACTCCATTCCTTCCTTTACAATCTGCACCTCCCTCCATCACACTGCCCAGACTCAACAACGTGCACAGATCATTAGGTATTCATTTCTGTATTGGGTGGAAACATGGATGACTGGTTGTGTATGAATAAAAAGTTGGGGTGGGGGAATTTTGAGGGATTGGGGTTCAGTTTTGGTAGCACTATAACACAAAAAGACTTGGAGACCTTCAAGGCTGGAAAGGAAAAGTGACGTCACCACGCAACCCAGGAGCATTCGCCGATTAAACGGTGAAATGATGTGCACCACATCGATCCTGCTATATAGTTTGGATCGGGACTTTGGCGGTCGAACTGGGATTTACAAACATGTTGAACTTGGTTCGATCTGCATTTCTCCCAGCTGGATCTATTGATACTACTTGAAGAAAGGATGGCTGTGAGTTTCTATGCTGAGGCTAAAATTCCTCAAATGATGTGCAGATGTGAATATCAGGAACCAGAGGACAGGCTGCATCATAAGCAGGAGATAAAAGCAAAAAAAAGTATCCAGAACCTCTTTCTTGGTACTGGCACCAGGATTATAAGCAAGCAGATAGCATTGATACATAACAAAATAATAATAGAGTGGATATGTTGTTATCATTAACTCTTATTCATATAGCGCCAATATATTACACAGCACATAGCTTAAATATCCCAACCATAAGTCATATACATATATAACCAGCACAGTTTAAAAACGATGTCTAAAGCTGGCCATACACCTTTACGTCTCTCTGTCAGATATCCTTTAGATCTACCAACAACTATGTAGTGCCGGGTCCTCTGCGATTGAACATAGGTAGACTTGATGGTTTAGTAAGTGCCTCATATTACATGGTTTTGGCAAAACAAAAGGAGATCTAAAGGAAATCTAAAGGTGTATGGGGACCCTTTGTCACGCGTAACAATATTTTTGAGGGAAGACAAGCCCGCCTCCTTTAAATGGCATGCTGGCCCCCACCTCCCCACAGACCCGGTAGGTATGCCGCCGCAGGCTTGCCATGGGGTAGTTGAGTATCCCCGAGTGTAGCTCAGGATGAATGCTAAGAAGGTTAAAGGATCCTGTCCCAGAATCAAATAATAACTATAAATAATTAAAATCAAAATGTCCCATAAAGCAGCAGAAGGTCGTAGATCTTGATCTGAATGCAAGATGAACACGGACCCAAAAAGTACCCCAAAACAATTCACTGTTGTGAACGTCCTACTTTTTCCACCCATATAGACAAGTACGAGTACAAGACAAGTTCCACACGTGTAGAATATCTAGCTACTGCCAAAAATCCTAGAACATAACCCACACCTTCATCCATTTGTAACTTGAACATTTGAGAACAGGATGCCAGTGAAATCACGCCATCATTCCTAATGTAAAATGCACATAGACAGTGTATATGTAAAGTACGGTAACCATACGGTGCCATTTGCCGCCTGAACCTTGCTCTACATAATGTGCTTATATAACAATGCAATGTAGCTGACAGTAAAACAAGTAACATTTCCCAAGTGCTCCGATGATTAGGTAAGCGGTCGTTTGACTGGAAGGTCTGATACACTTGGCATGTGCGACTAGGAATGCTGAGAAGTTGCCAAAATGGAAAATGGTAAGATTTTTTTTCTTCATTCAGTGGACTTGTAATCTAAATCACACGTTACTAGTTTTTCTGCATCAAATAAATGTTCTTTTGTTTAAATGTCATTCGGCTCAATTGACTAAATTATAACCATTTGTATACCTGCCTTTCCCTAACAGCAATTAAAGCCAAAGGAAGCTGAAAATAATGAAAACATGGCAAACAATTGAAAACATAGTCAATAAGCTAAACTAAGTACATTGGGATGATCATGTTTTGGTCAATATTGAATGATACTTTGTATTTATATAATGGACGCCCGGAGCCAAGCCCCCCCTTAGACGAAGGGCACTTGACTGAGGCAATCCAGGTGAAAAAGGGTCACCAGTGTCGCACATGTTGTGACACATGTGCAAAGCCTCTTCAAATCAAAGAGTGTTAACAGAAGGAATAACTCCCCTTTCCTCCCTCCATCCCTTAATTAGATGGTTTTATTGCCCTCCCCCCTGCCCCACACACTTTTTTTGTCCAATTGCTTCACTGATGCTTTGGGTTTAAGCAGGGACGATGTCACAGCTGGTGGGTCCTTGCCAGTGTCCTTGGGCAGACGTACCGGAAGGTCACTGTGGTGACCTCCTCATGGTAAGGCAGTCACTTTTGGTTGAAACTTAAGCGCCCACAAGGGTAAATGACCCAAAGGTATATTGGTGAACTATGTTCAAAAGGCGTCAGGGTGAAGTTTAGTACCCACCGAGTGCTTAAGGCTGGTGGCTGGTACAGGTTGGTTTAGAGTGGTCGGTCATTGGTAAGGGCACTGTCAGGGACCTTTGCAGTTGTTTACTAGTTCAGTTACAGAGTATTATTCAGGTTAGCAGGTTGGGTTGTTATTTTAATGTTAATGTAAGGCCACTTCCTTTATCGGCCTTACCCAAGTCATGTGCGTTGCAGTATGCTGTGATGGGTTATATTTGTTGGATTCTATATGGTGTAAGCATTCATGGTGGTGCTTATCCTCCATTTTTCACAACATCTATAAAAGCCCCCTGGCACCATGAACGGCGCCAATATGTAAAAATAAAAAAGGACCTTGGTCTTTATTATATATCACATGTTGGTGCCATTCACAGTCCCAGGGGAAGGGGTTTTATAGATGTGATGGGTTACAGTTGTTTTCTATGTATATAAATGGAACAACATGGCACAACTATTGCATTGATTAATGCTGCCCAATACATATGACGTGGATGGACCCGTCTTACAGTTTTCTCCCTTCTTATGCTCAAGAGAAACAATTCCAATATCTAGCTTCAGGGAATTAACAAGGAGCCCATGCAGAACCTTTCATTTCTGTAACATGTAAATCTGTTACATTCATACATATACATAGGAAGAAGTAATTGGTAACTATATAATAGACAGGGATTGTTGTCTGTGAAAAAGTGCATCATATAGATGATTTCTAAGAAATAATTTTAATGGTGATTAATTTCATTGCTTATATAGTATTCAAACCAGTGAAGCAATTGTTGCAGCAACGAAGTAATTAAAATTGTTTATTATACATAACTAGAAAAACCATCACACTGTAATGCCAAGAATAGAAAATAGGGGGAAAACTAATTTTATTATAATGAGTGCAAGGACCAATGATACATTCTATTGTTGTCTACTGGCGATGATCACGAATATTCGGATTCCGAATATTAATCGCGAATATCGGCAATTTGGAGATTTGCGAAGATGGTGAATATATTGCCGAATATTCGCAATTCCAGATATTCGGTATTTTTTTTCCATTACACACGCCTCTCAATGCAAGTGGACGAATGGGAAGGCTGCAACAAGAGCTTAGCAACACTCCCTGCGACCATCAACAGTTTTTAAATCCAATATTGGGGTGATGCGAATATTCAGAATATTGCGAAAATCGGCACTTTTGAAAATTCGCGAAAATCACTTAGATGGCATCCAAAATGCGCAATTTTTCAACACGCCCCTCAATGCAAGTTAAACATATATTCGCGAATATATAAAATTCGCGAAATTCGCATCAAACTGCCGATATTCACAATAATAAGAATATTGCCAAATGCGAATATTTTCTGAATGTTTTCCCAAAAATTCGCGGCATGCCGCGAATACGAATGTTGCCTATGCCGCTCATCACTATTGTTTACGTACATTGGAAATCTCTCCTTCCTAGCATCCATCGCTCCATCAGCCAAATGCACATCCAGAGCCGCTGGTGTACATTGCAAATATAGCCTTTATGGTACAGAGCCATTTATTCTAAACTGCATACAGCTGCTTCAGGCTTGTTGGCCATCATCAGTGCAGTGCATGGAAACCATGGCTCTATGGTCTGGGGCTTGAAAACCATAAAGGTTTCTTCTTGTTCAAAAAGCAATGTTGTTACACGACACTCACCCAACATACCTTTGTTCTTGGTTGAAATACGTTAGTTAAGACTGAAATGCTGATACAGTGTGTAAAGCAAAGTAAAAAAAAATGGGTTTCAGTTGGTTTCTAAAAATGAACATACAGATACTGGTTGTTTACATTTGAGAGCTGCCAGTCTACCAAGATCTGCTTTGTATGAAATGTTCATGTCTCTAGCAGTCTGCCCGGTAACTGTCTTAGTGTAATCTGTTGACTTTCCAACCTGCTCTCCCCTCATTCTGAATCCCGCCTGCTCTCCCTCCATTTTGAATCCCGCCTGCTCTGCCCCCCAATTCTGAATCCCGGCACCATAAATGACGCCAAAGTTCTACTACTAATTTCTGAGAGAGCTTATCAGATCATGTAAGGGCTGGTTTCCACTTGTGCTGTTTCCTGCTGTTCCGTGCGGATGGCTGGGGTTGTATACACGCAGCTGCAGCTGCTCACGACCGCATCCATCGGGCAGTCTCACCTTGTGCGGCCTTGTACGGATGCAGTCGGGTGCGGTCGAGGTGCGGATGCCAACCGCGCCTACTGTGTTTTCGTGCAGATGCCGCGCCCGACCGCATCCCTGGACAAGGGGCCTGCCTAAAGTCCGCTTCCAACCGCATGGATGTTCGCAGCGTTGGAGGATGCCGCGAGATAGCAGGGAACAGGTAAACTTTTGGTAATGAAAATTTTCCCTTAACCACACAATACCAATAGGAGAGTTCAGCTGTGTAGATATCTGCATTTAAACCAAATACAAAAATGTTGATATATTATTAAGACTTCAATTTTAATGTTCCTGGAGCAAAGTATGTTAACAAATGTACAAAAGTTCACATTATATTCAATGGGCCCATTCAAATGAAAATGCATGTCAACACACATAAAGCCAATAGTGGTGACTCTTCAAGAATCTTTCAAAAATCCTGAAACGCATTTAAGAAAATAATAGTTTTAGTCTGCAAACAATGGTCATAAATCATCTCTTTGTTTGTGAAAAATTCCTAAACCATTGAATGTATGATGGATCGTTCTTTTATTGTAGGTTTATGGTCTGCATCAAACTCGGAAAGTTGCTATTCTGTAAACAACTGCTGAGTCCTTAAATCAGATAACCATGACCAATTGTTATAGGTTCTCATCTGAATAATAATTAAACATTGTGGAAATCCTGCTGCAGGTAAAAGATGTCTTTTGGCCAGTAAAGCCCCCCATACACCACATACAATTACCATGCAATTTCTGTACAATCAACTTTTCTTCTACCAAAACCATGTAATATGAGGACCTTTCTTCACCTTCCAATCACTATGTATTCTATCAGGGAGGCCACTATACTACATAGTTGTTGGTAGATCTGATGGAAATTGTATGGAGGAATCTAAAGGTGTATGGGGGGCTTAAGTTCACCTTGCGACTGGTGTCTGCAGCGATATGAATGTGCTATGTAGACTTGTTTATCTAGACCCTTGTTTCATATAGATCTATGATGATAATACTACCCACCCAAACTGGAATTAGTTATGGCACATGATGGTAACTTGTGGGTCAAAGACTTCCCTTGCTAAGGATGGGCCATTAAGGGTCCCTATGCACAGGTTGATACCTGTTCGATCGACCCGCGATCGATTGCAGCATGGTGATGTAACAGATAATTTTGCACTACTTTGCGCAATCAATTCATATTCAATACTTTGGATGGGGACAATTGAATGATGATCGAATAGGGATTTACCAACATGTTGGTTCCCTGTTCGGTTGAAATTTCTTCTAGCTAGATTGATCGACAATTGGGAAACTAACCAAAACCTCGGGGACGGACCTTGACACTATCCATGCCTAAAAAGGATCTAGGCTTCTCTCTTGCCATTCTGCAGTGGCTCTTAACCTTTTTATAATCATGACCCTGGAAGTGACGTCGCACAGTTTGAATTCCTTTATTAGAAACTTCCACGTTCCAAATACCGGAAGTGACATTCCACAAGATCATGTCTGGCTCAATCAGGTAAGTGTAATGTCCCCTCCCTTATATTTCCCCACCCCACTTGTGCAATTGATGTGTTGGATAGGAAGTTAGGAGGAAGATTACCGCCGTCTCCCTCCTAACTTCCCCACCCACTTGTGGGCATCAGTGCTGCTGCTTGTTAGTAGACTGATGCTTTAAGTTAACTTGGCAACCCCAGTGAAATGGTCGTTTGACCCCAAAGGGGTTGAGAACCACTGCCATACAGTCTACTGAATTTACTTGCTTGTACCTAAAGCCCCCCATACACCACATACAATTACCGTGCAATTTCTGTACAATCAACTTTTCTTCTACCAAAACCATGTAATAGGAGGACCTTTCTACACCTTCCAATCACTATGTATTCTATCAGGGAGCTCACTTTACTACATAGTTGTTGGTAGATCTGATGGAAATTGTATGAAGGAATCTAAAGTTGTATGGGGGGCTTAACACCCATCTATTTCCTTATATGATAGCATCTAGACCTCAGAACTGGCCATTGAAGCAATGAGTACAGCATTTTTTTGTGAATTTTACTACATCCAGTCCATGCCAATAACAAACCACAGCTACAGATGTTATTTTTTTAACAAATGAAAAAAACCCTGTTAGCAACTAAGTATAAGGCTCCTCATTTCTCTAGGTAACGGTGTTACATGAACATGTAATTAGCTGCTATGGATCATTATTATTATCGGTAGCATGTAAAAGACAAGTTTCTCATTAATATTTACCAAGATTCACTATCTGTAGAAATGTTGGTCGTCAGGATGTCTAAACAAGCGATGGGTCTAGAGACGGACAGTAATCCTTCACAAAACACCGCCACATTTTTATTGGAAGACGCAGCTATAGACATAGGTTACTAGAGAAAGCACAAGTCTCTTCCACAGGGTGGACTTGGAAACTATTTTAGGAATTTGATCCTGCTTATGTCTGGAAATCTTGGAAGAGGATTCCTCTGCCTGTAAACAGTTGCCTCACTATTGGGAACCCATGAAATGTGTAATTAACTCGTTCAGGTTCCTGTACGCAGAGTCCTTCAGCCAGTACATAAAAGCCAGAACTGAACAGACATCATGAAGTCAGTGTAGTAATATGCAAAGCCACACCAACAATAAGCGATGAGTTCATATTGTCTGGCCCATATCATATGCGGACATCCCAGGGATATCGGGGCATGACCATAAATCACAGTCGATGTCCATTGCTTTGCATGGTGTCCCCAGCTCCCCCAATATCAGGCAGTAGCGTGATGACATCATCGCGTTGCTACTGGGAACCTTGAACGGCTCTTATATCGAGCTGTGTGTTGCCTGCTATAGTCTTTAAATATTGGCCAGGGATCGATTCTTCAAGGTGATGTGTATCTATACCCCAAAAGATTGGTGAGGGATTGTTCAGCGTGGAGACGCAACCATGTTAGGATTAATCGTTCAATAATCGAAGGGGAATGTGTATGGCTAGCTTAAGACACCCCTGATCTAGGAACTGATTGTAAAGCCCCCCATACACAGATGAATCGATCCCACTCAAAGAAATGTCAATCAAACAGGGAGTGGACATGTTTGTAAATCGCCTTTACTTTGTATGGGGACCAGGGTCTCTCTGTAAGTTTGCACTATCCAAAGTATCAAATCAAGTCAAGTGTGCAAAATGGTTCACATCGATTCGCAGTTCGATTAACCCATGATCGAGATCAGCTTGGTGTCCTCGCAATGATGTCACCACTCTGCGGTCGATCAAATGTGTATTGACCCATGTATGGGCACCTTAAATTCTCATAACTGTATAATACAAAGTATAATCCAAAAAACACCCTCATTGGGATCACAGAACATTTAAGTGATGGAAGTAATACTTAAACTTGTATCAAGAAATGTTTGCATTAACCTTACATAGGATCATTTCACTAATGATGTAAAAATGTGGCTGAAAAGTACCCTGTGTATTTCAGAAGCCTGCAGCGGCAGGTCTACTATGTGTATTGGTTAATTCAACCAATGCTGCAACAAAAAGGACAAGAACTTTGTCATAAAGGGAAACACAGCCAAGGATCCTGGCAGGGAAGTCAGGCAGAAGTGTAGCCTCAGAATCCACACTCCAAACTTTTTAAGTTCAAAACTACACTGAACACGTTATGAACAACATCATATAATATTCTAGGTGTAATCCATTATTTGATGTCTCGACAGATCCTTACTTGAACACAGCAATGTCCTACATTATGCTGAAGTTTGTTAAATATCCATCCGTGTATTCTTAAAGGATTAGAAGCCAGACTGCATGGCTAGCATGTTCGCTTACAAATGGCAGAATCCCAGAGTGAAGTAAAACGGCCTTTTGTCTACAAACAACATGGAAAAGTAGTATTATAATATAGGCCTTTATGATTTACTTTTATTCACACATATATTTTGAAGTAGATTATAAGTTATAGCAATAAAATGTCGCATCACTCTGATTCGTTATCTGCCTGAACCCACAGACATTAAAGCGGATGTATACTCTGCATGTAAAAAAATACATATGTAAAATGAAAGCTTGACTTCTGAGCTGGTATAATGGTGGCTTAGGTCTCCATGATCCTTAAATTATATAGTTACCTGCTGTTCAGTGGAATCATATGAGAGATTCCATATTTATCTGCCAGGCTACAGGGTTAATCTGGGCGCAATATCGCAATTGGCCACTGGGGTAAAATGGTTTTCATGGGAAATTTTCGTCAGTGTACTTCTATTGGAGAAATCACAGAGTTACCCGGCAACAGGGCCGTTGTCAGGGGGGGGGGGGACTCCGGCAGCCGCATTCCAGGCTACACGATCGACTGCAGACAGTCTGAGGAACAGTGAGCCTCAGAGTATCGCCCCCCTCAAAAATTCTGAGTATGGGGCCCCAGGATTTCTGACGGCAGCCCTGCCCGGCATTTACAGTGCTCTTATGTAGTGCCGCTGCGGCTGCACATCATCAGAGCCAGGGAGAGAGAAGGGATCTTCTTAAATTACTTATTACAGGTATGTTTTTATTTTTTACTTTCATCGCTATTATTGGCACTTCTAGTGCCACTCATGTAATCGTCATTTTCTGGTGGTAAGTCTGCTTTAAGTTTGCGGGCCTGACCCTGCCAAATAGTGTTATTTTTGTCCTGTCAGTAAAAGGGTAAAATAATAAAAGGGTGAACTGCAATTTTATTGGATTTATGATAGCTGAAATGGGTCAGGTTGGCATTTAAAACCTAATTATTTTAGAGCTACCTAATGCCTACTGGGCCTATACAGCCAATGGTATCCCTTCTTTACTCTGCACTCCATCTACTGCTGGTCTTTATAAATGAACAATTAGATAAGGGATACAGCCGAAATACACAAGATATTTTTGTACAACCACTCATCAGGTACCTCCCTCAACACAGATCAGTGATCTCACTTTTTCCATTGCAATTGAACTATGTAATCTGGCATAGTACCTGGTCTACCTTACAAAATGCTAATTAAGGAGGAACAGCAACCTAAAGACTCTTTGCTCTCTCTGATCTCCTAACATTTTTCAGCACTTTGGCATATAGTATATCGTGAGTTACACATACACTGTATTGGCAAAGGTATTGGGACACTCCATCCAAATAGTTGGATTCAGGTGTTCATGGCCACATGTATATAAAATCAAGGCATGGAGACTGCTTCTACAGGTGTTCATAAAATAACAGGTTGCTCCCAGTAGCTCAGGGAATTTCATTGTGGTAATAAATAATGGGCTTGGCCCATTGGTTTCACTAAAAGGTACATGGAATATTTCAAGATACCGAGATATGACATGTTCCCAATTTTGTGGAAAAAACTTTTCTGTTCCAACTTAACTGCACACCAGTACACAAAGCAAGGTCCATAAGGAAATGTTAGTGAGTGTAGTGTAAAGAAACTTGAATGGTCTGAACAGAGCTCTGACCTTAACCCAAAAGTGAACATTTAGGGTGAATAGGAGAAGAGGTTTGAAATACTCTTCTGGAAGAAAGGTCGAAAACTCAGAAAAACACTTCTAAACCTTGTGGAAAGTCTTTGAAGAAGCACTAAAGCTACAAAAGGAGTGTAAAGCCCCCATACACCTTTAGATTCCTCCATACAATTTCCATCAGGTCTACCAACAACTATGTAGTAAAGTGACCTCCCTGATAGAATACATAGTGATTGGAAGGTTTAGAAAGTTCCTCATATTACATGGTTTTGATAGAAGAAAAGTTGATTGTACAGAAATTGCATGGTAATTGTATGTGGTGTATGGGGGGCTTAAAGGCAAGTGTCTCAATACCTTTGGCAATGCAGCATAGTTACTTATACTAGCAGTATATAAAAGAAGTTTCATGGATTAGTTAAGAATTAATAACTTGCACAATGATCTTTTTTTATCAGCTTTAAGAAAATGAACTTGGAGTGCACTGCTTGACATTATCATACAACTCCCACACCAATGTCTTTATGTTTAAAAGGAAACACAACTCAGCTAGGTTCTATAGTCCTTGTATTGCTTGTATAGTGCTCGCATTTTGTGTATTATGTGAACAGTGCTTGAAGTGTGGTCACACTTTAGGTCAACGTTGTGTTATAGAAGCCAGTGGATCAGTCCACAACCTGGATAACATAAGATTCTAAACTTATGCCCCCCATACATGCAAAGATTTTAATGGGCGACGGATGAAAAGCGAGCAATTTTTTGATCGCTCGACTGAAAATCGGAACATGCCCACATGGTCCGATCAATTTTAATCGATCGTAATTGTGAAAAAAATCGATCAAAACATGATCGGACATGTTGGAAAATTTTTATCGGTTGAGTACAAATTCAGTACAAATTACGATTCCAAAAAAAATCGATCAAAAAAAACCCCAAAAAATCGATCATAAATTGGTTATTCAATGTGGAGTATATTCTATTTTCCATCAATCAATCTCCAATTGTACGATTGAAAAAAATTGATCGTTTTTAGTCTGTCGGATGCTAAAATCTGTGTATGTATGGGGGGCATAACTTAGAGAAATATTGCAAAACTTAACCGACCACAAACAAGTGCCCAAACAGCCCTCACTATTGTGGTGTTACACAATCTTTCTCCGAGCTGTAATAATATAGGATGTGGTAATCTGCAAACTAGAAAAGGACAGAACAATAACAACAGCTGCAATCCAATTAGATGCGACTCCTGCACAGTGTCCAAAAGAGTCAATCTAAATCAACTTGGTGCCGGTCTTCCTTCAGCCGTCTGGTGCCTGCCCGGGACTCAGGAAAAGAGCCGTCTGCCCACTTTACTAATACAGCCAAACAGGCCCTTCCCAGCCTCTGCGCCAAAGGAAAAGGGGGGTCTGGCTGGAGATACCGATCAAAGCTTTGAAAATTCTGACTGGTTAGGCAATTTTTTTTAGCTTTATATCATTCTGCTGCACATGGGTTAAAGATTTCCTGGAAATACATGTGCTCAGTGTTCCTGTGATTCAGCCCTTCTCCTCACTTTATATCCAAGTTTTGGGAAGATTTCCTTTACAGTTTTATTTAGGATTTTACAAATATTGAATGGCTCGTGCTGAAAAACACAAACTTAAGTAGATGAGGAAGAAGAATTTAAGGTAACTGGTAAGCCATACCATTATCTGGTAAAATACCAGTGCAGTTTCATCTGTCTATGTGACACTACCTGTGTCCAGTGAGGTTACCCTTGCAAATATGTTGATATGGTCCATGCGCCATGGGTGGTTCTGATTCCCAAGGGGGTATATAAAGCCTAGAATAGGACTTGCTATGGTCGCCGCTTGTCAGGAGTCCTTGTGGAAAACAAGCTGTGAGATAAGCTGGGACCAAAACCACCATCCACCAACAGCCAACATGTGGGTGTAGTGGAATTCCCTACATGAATGTAGAGTAGGGTGAGGGACAGTCCAAGAGCATGAAAGCCATGGAATACATAAAGATTAGCTCCAGGGCAACAGCATGATTTAACTTTCTATTCTGTAACTGGATCCCTAAGGGGGGGTTTCCACATTCGTCTGGCGTATTGCTTGGTGGGAGGTCCCGACGGAGCACATTCCCTTACCTCCTCGGCCGATGCCGAGGTTCAACGTATGAGCACATTCACTTACCTGCTCTGCCGATGCAGAGGTTCAATGTACTCCACTACGTTCAGCCTTGCATCGGCGTAACGGCTCAGCGCTACCAGAACACAGTATCCGCCGAGCAGGTAAGTGAATGTGCTCAGTCGGGACCTTCCACCAAGCAATACGCTTAGTGGAGGGGGTACCGACAGATGTGGAAAAAGAATCCCAGTCCTCAGTTTTCCCAGGACACCAATATTTAATAAGGACAACAAATATGAGATCAAAATATTTTTGGTTCAAGAAGAACCACTTGGCAGCTCTTATTTCCATTGAGTTCGTCATAAACTCAATGCTTCCCCTGTAGAAATAGCTGCAAGCCATTAGCAAGTCAGTCTAGAAAGGCAGGTGAATTAGCAAATATCTGGCTGTGTGTTTGATAACATTGTAATATGTGCGCTCTTTATCTTAAGTACTGTAAAATGTTTCAAGGCATATAATGAATACTAATTCAACACTGGACACATTTCAAGGCATTCATTCATTTAAATAATAATTGAGGTGTCTAAATGTTTTGCTGTGCTTTCTAGGAGTTCCTTCTCAGAAATATATTACTGCTTTATATTCTCCTTTATTCCTCTGCAGCATAAAAAGCAATTGTATAACACTTACAGTGTTGAAGTACCAAAAATGTTTTCTTATGGCTCATTTAGACAGGAGACCTAATAGCTAAGGTGGCTACATACAGGATTCCTAATGGCTACATACAGGAGTCCCAATAGCTAAGGTGGCTACATACAGGAGACCCAATAGCTAAGGTGGCTACATACAGGTAACCTAATAGCTAAGGTGGCTATATACAGGAGTCCTAAAAGCCAAGGTGGCTACATACAGGAGACCCAATAGCTAAGGTGGCTACATACAGGAGACCCAATAGCTAAGGTGGCTACATACAGGATTCCTCATGTCTACATACAGGAGTCCCAATAGCTAAGGTGGCTACATACAGGAGACCCATTAGCTAAGGTGACTACATACAGGAGACCCAATAGCTAAGGTGGCTACATACAGGATTAGCTAAGGTGGCTACATACAGGAGACCCAATAGCTAAGGTGCCTATATACAGGAGACCCAATAGATAAGGTGGCTACATACAGGAGTCATAATAGCCAAGGGGCTACATACAGGAGACCCAAAAGCTAAGGTGGCTATATACAGGAGTCCTAATAGCCAAGGTGGCTACATACAGGAGACCCAATAGCTAAGGTGGCTATATACAGGAGTCCTAATAGCCAAGGTGGCTACATACAGGAGACCCTACCGCAACACAGGAAGTGCCTGGTGCACATATTGCGGCTAAAACAAGATCAGATACAGTAAGTGCAAAGACACACATGAAAGCATCACAAGTATAAGTGTACGTATAGAATTTTATATATTCACCTGAGGGTTTAATAACCCCTTTTATTTGTGAAATGAAAACTTCTTTGAGGATATTCTGCTCCGTACTGTTTGTATTGTTGGTTGTTACTTATCGTGTAATGCACTTAGTCAAATAAAATATATAGGTTCAAACGTCTCTGATTGTTACAGGTACAAATGATTTTACACTATATTTTGTACAGTAAAACAATCTGTGGATTGCCCCTTTCAAGTGTCATTTGAAACTGTCCAGTAGTGATGGCGCGAACCCGGAATTTGATGTTCGCGAACGGCGAACGCGAACCT
>CM070040.1:64903794-64914256 GCA_036250615.1 Ptychadena robeensis | reverse complement strand
CGAACATGCGATGTTCGCCTCGGATAGTTCTCCGGCGAACAGTTCGGGCCATCACTACTGTCCAGGTCTATTCAATGTGGACATAAAAACAGATCCTTGATAAGAACCATTTGGCCATGGCCAAACTATTTCCTGCCTGGCATAGAGCCTGGTACCTGTTGCCCTTTTATCTCCTTTTCTGCTCTGCGAGTGAAAAAACTTGTAACACATTATGTGAATGTAGTAGCCTTTGTACAGGATATTGCTGAGAAATGTTTGTGTATTAACTGAAAAAAACAGGAAGAGACTTGCAATCTGGATAAGTAAGTCAAATGTCCAACATTAGTTAGTGTTTTCATCCGAGACCAAGGAGCTGCCTTCAAGCTCAAGAGCAAAGCAACTATACGTTTATATGCCTCCACCTGTAGATGTATTCTTATGTGTACCTAAATTATGAAATGAGGACATAAGGGAGGGTACATACCAGTGAATATTCACTTACAACCTAATTTTTTATGTAACAAAGCAATGGATCCAAAGTAAACTCTGACTGGGGACAATAGATACAATAGACTGGTTTTCAGGATTGTGATTGGTTGTTAGTAGGTCAGAGGTGTTGGTTAATAGTGATGGAGGATTTAAATGTTGTTTCATGTAGAAAAATGACCAAGTATATCTGATCACATCTCCTATGAGCTGCTACCATCATTCTTTTTCTAATGTCCACAGCCCTTCTCAACATCTCTAGCAATTGTGGTGATGATACCATGTCGAGAGACTTTCAACTCACAAAGTCAGCTAACCAAAATTCCAAAAGAAATAAATCTCATAAAAATAAATAATCTCATTCATTATATGATCTTGGGTACAAAGAAAAGTCAGAATGTTCATTTTTATAATTATTAAGTAGATTCATTTACCAATATCGCTAACCCTGAGCTACATTGGGGGTAGCTTACATGCTGCAGAGAAGCCCATGCAGTCCTCAGGGCCCTTTCACACTATATGCATTTTTTTAAGGCATGTGTTTTCTGCTTATATACATAAACGCATGCGTTTTTCACATTACATCTGCGTTTGCATCCTACATTTCAAATCAATGAAAAATAAATAAAAAATGCATACAGCAGGGCGTTTTAAAAAAACGCATGCAGTGTCAATGGTAACATTGGTTGTCTATGTAAAAACAGGCCTCAAGCTTTGTGTCTTGCGTGCTGGTCACTGGACCCAACACCCTGAAATTAGCGATGATGCCAGGTTGGTGGTGGTGGGGTGCCCTTGCCATGTGCCTGAATTGTAATACAGGAATAGGTGTCTCGAGTCCCTACATCCCCGGCATCATGTGCAGGGGCGGAGGGGGCAGGTGGAAAATATGAATAGATTACATTGTAATCCATTTTTGAAACAGGTGTGAATATATTGCACTTGGCAACCACTCTGAATGTCCAATAACCAGCAGGTCCAAGAAAGGAGATGTTTGGTGCCTAACAGTCTATCTAATAATCCTCACTTGAAATGATGATGGTGCAGCACATATCTGTAATGAACCTGTTTCCGGCCGCCTTAAATGTATCTCTTGGTCTGATATTATGCAGAAATGTATTCCTGATAAATGAAAGCCCGAGTCTTCCTTTCATGCTCAGATATTGCTTACGCACATGAGCCCTCTGTAAACCCTTTTCTAGGCTTATGCAAATAGACCAGGACAGCCCAGTCAGCACGGTGTTCATTTTTAACTTTACATTTCTTATGCAGATGTTAGATGCAAGAAAAAAATGTATTGCGTGCACTACAGGCTGATATCAGAGGCATCAACAGCAAGAGTAGAGATTTTGTTCTGTGCTTTGCAAAAACTAGAGACACATCCATTCAGTCCGGTTATAAAAATAGGATTTTATGGAACTAAAACATCAGCTATGAGCATTTAAAGATGCGGTTTAGAGAATAATCTATAAAATATGTCCTTGCAGGAGGAGAACATCAAAAGCTTGACCACTACACTGAGTGGAGTTAGAGAAGAGACTTCCTTTCTAAGATAATAGGAGGTCTGAGTTATATATATATCCAAGAAAAGTTAAGGAGTAGCCCCACTGTAAGGCTTTGGTTGTTTCTATATTTTTATATTCTATAGAACCAGGGCAATCTCTAACTTTTTAGGAGACCTATGCAGGTTCATGATCAGGGCCCCTGTTGAGCGATGGGTGATAATGAAGAATTAGCATGCATATTCGGCATAGGGGAAGAAACGGTCCTGTATAGATCAGATGGGAAAGTGAAAAAAATGGCTAATTCAATAATTGAAATGAAAACATTTATCAGGGAGGACACTATACTACATAGTTAATGGTAGATCTAATGGACATCATATGGACCATATACCTTTAGATGGCACCATACAATTTCCTTTAGATCTACCAACACCTATTTAGATAGTGTCCTCCCTGGTGGAATACATAGTGATAAGAAGGTATATATCACTGCGATGTAGTGCCGGGTCCTCCCTGATAGAAAACATAGAAATTGGAAGGTATATGTCACTGTTATGTAGTGCCGGGTCCTCCCTGATAGAATACATAGTAATTGTAAGGTTAAAAAAGGTCTTCATATTACATGGTTTTGGTAGAGGAAAACTTGATACAGAAATTGTATAGGAAGATTGTGTATGGGGGGCTGTTTAGATTGATTCAGCAAGGTCCTCCTGTATCATTAATTCTACTTTTAGTTCAGCTTGTGTTGCCTTTCAACCCTTATTTAACGTACAATGCTGCATAATATGCTGGTACTTTATAAATGAAACTTAAGAAAAGTTATAATTATAGAAATGCTCAATGAACTGTATAAAGCCACAACACAAAATTACTCCAACCCTTGACTTCACTAGACGTTCCTATATACCGTGAGCCAGTATGTTCACCAAACACAGCCAGGAAACTAGTATTATCAACAGAAGGTCAACAGTGGCAGCTGCTGTTTTTCTGCTGGTATGGTTTCCTTTTAAAGGAAAAACATCTGTCTCCTAAAATCTCCAACAGAAGCTGTTGTTTTCTGTGACTCACAGGCTGCATATTAGCAGAATTCAGTTTACAGGAATAGTCAGGTTCCCGATAAATGTGTTCCTGGCCGGGTGTTCAGTCCCTGAGACATGGAGAAGGCAGATCCCACCAGAGATTGCCAAGACAAGACTGCAGCTTCATAACTTTTTTTTTAATTGGCCCAATACGGAAAGACAACACAAATGCCAATACATAATACACTGCATTTACAGACAACTCATAGACCACTAAAAGTTATCACTCACATACCAGAAAAACTGGGAATGGCCCTTTAAGTAAGCGGTTGTGTTTGAGTAGGTGGTATCAACCTTTAGAGCTGTGCCATATATTGCCAATCTATCACCTAATACACGTTCAGGTGTCCGTGAAGAACTAAAAAACTGCTGATGGAATTGTGGATAGTGTTGAGTGGCATATGGTATATTCGAGTTCGCGTAATTTCGCGAATATATCAAGGAAAATTCGTGAATTGTGATTCAACTGTATTCTATAGTCTTACATTGCGCGTAGCTGTTCGCAAGGATTTGCAAAGATTCGCAAAACTTAACAGCTTCTTGTCTTCATTCTGTGATCTCAGCCAGTACAAGCACTGTGCGTATTGCACGTATCCATTCACAATGTGAACACATATGCGCGATGTATTCCAGTAAACAATGTTAAACCATAATATAAGGAGTATCCACCATTGTGAATATCTGCGCACACATTTGCGAAATATTGTGAAATCTCGAATGTCGGATATTCGTCAAATATATTCGAGTTTGGCATATTCTCGCTCAATTGTGGACAACTAGTAAACATTGAAAGTTTGACGGTTGTAAAACTAAATCATTTTGGGAACTTTACAGAACACACATTTTACATTAAAAACACATTTTTCAAGAACTGGATCATTTATATCTACACAATGTGAAATTATGTCATTTTAGCCCAGCTGTGGATGTCTGTCATTCTTCATGCATTTCAGAAAAATAAATGTTGGCTCTTTATTTAAAGTGACGCTGTTCATAGAAGGTCTACATGGTGGTCTAAAGCAGATCTGATGACGTAGGTATATTTGGGTGTGTCGATATATCTGCTCCCCAGATGTACACTATGATTCCTCCCATCTTTACATGCATAAGGCAATGGTATGAACCCCATAAAGATGGTTAGATAGCAGATAGTTGACACAACAACAATTATCAGATCCCTGTAGCGTCTAGAGATATGCCATGTGGTGCAGACTTTTAGTCTGCCAGAAGGGAAAATATACATCACCTAATTTTTTTTGCCTAGGCTTACATTATTTTGCAATTAACAAGACGTACCACTATATGTAGCTATACTCAGCAGTATGGGTATGTGGGTGCATGTGGGTAAGCTGTCAAAGGCTGCCTGTGTGCCAGCTATAGGCAGCCTCTGACAGCTTCCCCGTACGCCACACGGTGGAGGGTTTGTCCCCACTACATGTGCCTATTGGGAACGCAATGCACGGTGGTTCTGGGTACTGATGTAAGAAATCTGAAATACATGCAGTTACGAAGATATAGCACTATATTCGAGATTTGCATAAAACTTGTGATTAGACTATTCGGGATCAACACTATTGAAGACTGTAAACTAAAAATGTAATATGTACTGCTGGTCATTCTGCTGACACACTTTCTCTTCTAGGGTGACCACAATCCGCTACATCTATAGATGGAGGAGTAGTTGTCACCTACACTGCTTTCTTACTATGACCATAGCTGTCAATATCACTGGCCGGGAATACGGGACATGACGTCACTTCTGGTTTTGGCCAGACTCTTTTGCATTCCAGATGCCAGAAATGATGTAATGGACGTCACTTTCGGTATCGGGAGATTTAAGCCCCCTCCCTCCTATTTAATTCCTGCTTAACTTTGTAGGGATAGGGCATTATTTCCCCTAGTAATGTCCCACCCTGCACATCATCTGCACAAGCTGGGTGGGATAGTGACAAAAAACTTGACTTTCCCAGCCAAAATGGGAGGGTTGACAGGTATGACTATGACACACCATATCCAATGTGCGCTGTATGATTAAGTCATGTGACCTCACAATTTGGACAACACATCTTCCTCTATTACATGGAATGCTGGGTAGTTTACAGAAGAAAGCTTGGAAGGAAGATTGCATGTAACTTCAGAGGAAATGATGAACAGATTTTATTTGTAAATGCAACAGGTATTTTTTGCTTTTTCTTTTTAATAACGCAGCCACATCATCTAATGACGCAGGTAAGCATTAATATAGAAAACTTTTGGGTGTAAATTTAGATGTCCTTTAATGGTTGAATCATGCTTGATCTACCACACTACGGTATGAAGTGCTGTAATAAGCAGTATTTCTATCTGTCAGGGGTTTACACAACATCACTTCCTGTTTAATCTGTGCCCATTTCCCCACCCACACAATGAAAAGTTTCTCCAAAATCCCCACCGCCCTCATCCCACTGCGCACATTACGTGGAATTTGATTCCCTTTGCTGAACTCCCTTACTGACTATAGAAAGAGTAAACGGCTCTTGACTCTTCTAAATCTTAATTATAAGAATACTTGTGTTATATGAAGGGACAAGGAAAGAACATGTGTTGCCAGAAAGTTGCGTTTCCCCTGGAAGGCTGTAAGAACACTAAGTTCTCGCTGCTCAGCTGGATGCATGGCAGGGCAAGCCCCCCTCCCCAGCCTCGGCCCCCCTCTCTATGTAACTTGCTGATGGTGCAGGTTCATACTGAGCTCTGAAAATGAGTTTGAAGACCTGCTGGAGAGCAGCTGGTTGACTAATGTACATGGTGATGAGCCAAAGGACTCAGATCTGTGCTCCGAAGACTCATTTCCAGAAATTAGAATAGGATTACTGTAAGTCTATCATACATTTTGCTACTTTTCTAACTTTTTTTGTTACTGTATTTATAAAACACAATACTAAAAAAAAAATTAAAACATATATTACAATATTCAGGATTATTGACCCGTAGTGCCTTTTCAGCAGTGCTGCTTCTGCTTTATTTAGGCTTTGTTCACGCTGTTGGTCTGGAACCCTCCATTTGCTATTCCCAGCCGACTCCGGGAAGCTGCGACAAAACTATTTTCACCCACGGCTGCCCATAGACATAGAATGCGGCCTGTGCGGCATGGACAGTTACCCACCAACTGCCTGCCCAGTATGGTCAACAACTCAATTTGACATATATATATATATACGATCTGCTCTCCTTGCTAGACCTTCCGTATCTACACAAGCCTTCTCTCAGGCTCTTATTATCTCCAATTGAATGCACCATGGATGCCTGTCTCCAAAGCTCATCAATCCACGGATTCAAGTAAACATAGCCATACACGGGTGATTTTTCGGGCAATAGACTAATGTTTGCATTCCCGCCATTAACCTGGTGGTTGGGTGCGCCCACATGGTGAGATCGACCAGGAATCTTGTTCATGTCAGATCGCATGGTGATCCAACATGTGGTTAGATTCCTGACCGATAGTGTTAACTTTTAAACCAAAGATTTGACTTACAACCAGAATTATTGCCAAGGTCAAAACATGTTTCCGTTTGTGTGGTGGCATTCATGTCACCTGATGTCATTAACAAGTACAGTGCGCCAATATGGATCATCTCACCAATCTACAAAAGTCTGATTCCTGATGTTGTTATGGAAGGGAACTCTCCCTTCCAACAATAACCACCTTCCATTTCATTCTCTCTTCCTGAAAGCCAAAGATGTCACCATGAATGGCGATTTGTTTCTGGTAAGCTAGGTTCATTTTATCGTTTTGGTGAAAACTCCAAGAAAATTGGTCTTTCTAGGAAACTACTCATAGTATACAACACTTTTTATTATGAAAACGTGAGGTAAAAGGGGGCTTCAGGAGGTTCAGAACACATTATGGGTATTTTCTTTATTTCTTATGGGGGGAATTGTTTTGCAACCTTTGAAAATTCATAAGTCAAGGGTCTACTTTAACTTAAATTAATATAACTCAACACATATTGTAACTTCAGCAGCTCTGGTGACAGCTTTAAATTATAATTCTAAGAAGGCTACCCAAAGCTCAATGGTGCGCCCCAATCTTCTACATACAAAAAACATTAATTTGTCTTTAAATGAAAACTCGTATGATAGATTAATTATTCCATTGCTTTTTGATATTATCAAACATATGTGCCATACATTTAATATATTAGTTGTAACTTCACAGACTGTGTCAGTTTCCTTAATAATGTTAGAGACGCAAAAAATATGTTTACTAAGTGTATAGAATTTATTTAATATCAAAGATCCGGGTCAGATTTACATAAACTAATAAAAGAATTTGAATACCCATCACACTGACAATTTCATGGTCTGGCCATGCTTACTGGACTGCTTATTTTAATATATTTTAGGCATGGAGTTATCTTTGATGGGGATTCACTTAGAAGGGTTCACCATTGAGATGTTACTTAGTCAATGGAGGTCATTGCTTGCTCAACAAAAGAAAATACTTTTATCAACTGATTTCTATAAACTGGATCCTGTAGATGTTCCTATACAAAAGGTACAAGCTGAAGAAATAGAAAGCTTCCACACACTGGCCTTATTTTCTTTATAACTAGCAATGTGTAGACTGTGACACTTCTCATATCTTTAATTTGAAAGCAAATTATTTTGACATTCATGGTAATGACCAATGATATGTAATCACAGTTTTTAGGCCTGTGAGTGTATTTGTACTCTGAGTGAACTAATCCCAAGTTAACCTTCTTAGCGTTTATGACGAGCCCATCTCGTCCAGAGTTTGTGTGAAGAACAAACTCTGGATGAGCTGTGCTCCCATGAAAGCTGCATATCCCCGGAAAGCTACGGCGATGCTGCATCCGCAGCATTTCCGGGGTTCTGCGGCTTCACTGATCGCGTCGCGGTGACGCGGAAGGGGACGAGGGTGAGCAGTGCCATAGACCTCCATGTTAATGGAGGGGCCTCTGCTTTCCAGCCCTCCCAGCTTGTGTCATGAATGACACTGGCTGTATGGAGAGGGGAGGGAGGAAATGGCAGGCAGTGTACCTCGTACACTGCTGCCATTGCCTGTACCACACTGTTAAAAATGGTGCGGTACAGGCAGTGCGCTAGGGAGGTTAAAAAATAGCTTTTAAGTCGATGGGGGAGCAACATTGATTGACCATGTGGGTATTAGCCTAATGCTTGAACCAAGAGCCAAAACAAAACTCGAAGTTAATTGCAAAGCCCCTGAACATAATATCATCACCAAACTTGCTGGAGAAGTAGAGAAGGGTAGGGGGAATACAAAAAAAAAAGTATTGCTCTAACACATATAGTTTTTGCATAAATTAAGTTAAAAGTCAAGTCAAAATTTCAAAAATTGCATTTTGACTTTGATTTTGAACTTAATTTATACAAAAACTACAAGTGCTAGAACAAACTTATTTTAAAAAGGTTTTCACAACCCTTCTCTACATCTCCAGCTATTTTGGTGATGATACTATTTTCGGATGCTTTGCAATCAGCTCACAAAGTCAGCTAGTCGAAAATTCGACCATCTCTAGAGGAGAAACACCCAATAGCCACTAATTAATTCTGCGCTGACGAGGGTATTAACTGACTAGTCAATTAGTTGATTTTAGAGGCAGTGTCTACCATTCCTGCACGGGTCAGCCCACACAGAAAGAGAGCAAAGCCCAGGTCCTTCTCTCTTGCGCACTCTCGCGCACATGTGCGTACTGACCTGAGTACATGCTCTGCCTCTGCTTCTTATTGGCGGTCAGCACAAGACCTTCTCTCTCTGTCAGTATTGGAAGGGGAAGTGATGTCTGTGTGATGACATCATGATTAGTCAACTTGACCACGTCTAGTGACCAATTACTCAAATTTACTAAATCATTAGTCATTAGTGCCCTAGTGTTTACTATTGACATTTGTCTATTAAGCTGCAGCTGGGGAATGTATATTTTATTATTTGGTAAATTCTATTAAGGCCAACCTACCGTAGTTATTCAGTTTAATTGAACACACATTTTGTTCAGATTTTCATTAGCAGGCCACTACTAGAAGAGCAAATTCCAGGTATATAAGGCATGAGCATGATTATTTTACAAAATTATATATATATGTCATCTCTCCCATGCATGCAGATTATAGTTATGTGACCTAATTTAGGGTGCACACTGGGTATTCTACAGATGGTGTAGAGACCCATTTATTAACAGCAGCCAATGTGAAAAATGTAATGATGTTAACGTGTGTTTCCTAAGAACACCAGATAATTTTTTATGTATGACCAATATATGGTGCTAACTGGAGCTTTATACACTGCCTGGCCAAAGAAAAAGTCGCCACCAAAAAAAAGATCACACACTCTAATATTTCATTGACCGCCTTTAGTTTTGATTACGGCACGCATTCTGATCACTGTGCAAAGCCTTCTCCAGCACATCCCACACATTTTCAATGGGGTTGAGGTCTGGACTCTGTGGTGGCCAATCCATGTGTGACAATGATTTATCATGCTCCCTGAACCACTCTTTTACAATTTGAGCCCAATGAATCCTGGCATTGTCATCTTGGAATATGCCCGTGCCATCAGGGAAGAAAAGATCCATTGATGGAATAACCTAGTCATTCAGTATATCCAGGTAGTCAGCTGACCTTATTCTTGGAGCACATACTGTTGCTGAACTTAGACCTGTACCTATTTGCTTAGTTAAATCCAGGTGACGACTTTTTTTTTTGGGGGGGGGGCAGTGTATTTTTATTGGGATACTATTGCTCTAGCACATGCGATTTTTGCATAAATAAAGTTCAAAGTCAAGTTAAAATATTGGTCAGATCATAACCATCTATAACCATGACCTGGCAAAAGATCCCCAACATATATAGGAGCTGTTTTTTGGCAAATTGATTGGATCACTCCAGGTAATGCATCTCAACACAAAATATTCTCCCTTTCACTGAATAGAATGTTCTTTCTGCTCCTATTATGTCGTTTGCAAAACGTACTCGTCTGACCCTTAGATAGGCTGGCTGTGCACTTAATTATCTCATAATGTGCAGTCAGCTTGGTCATCTTGCGGCAAGAATAAAAGAAGATTTAAATGTCTTCTCTTTTTTAACAGAAGTACATTTGAATAGTTTTGGATAATTAAAAGCGTAGTTACATTTTATAGAGATTGTAAAATTAGTTCTTTACAGTCCGTTAAACAAGAAGAAAGCTTGTATATAAGAAACATTTAAACTTTATTTGCAGATGTATGAAATAAAAGAGCAATGTTTTAGTTTTTAGTGATGGCAGATGATGAACTTGTATGGCTGTGGTCAATTTTAATGTTCTCACCTTTATGTTTCAACTGGTGAGGATTTACTCCATTTAAACAAAACTTTATTCTATTGCTTTAGGGTCTCCATACACCTTTAGATCACTCCATA
>CM070040.1:64881380-64903694 GCA_036250615.1 Ptychadena robeensis | reverse complement strand
AATACATAGTGATTGGAAGGTATATATCACTGTATGTAGTGCTGGGTCCTCCCTGATAGACTACATAACGATTGGAAGGTTTAGAAAGGTCCTCATATTACATGGTTTTGATAGAACAAAATTTGATTGTACAGAAATAGTATGGAAAGATTGTAAGGCGTATGGAGGCCTTTAGCTAGTCAAGCAAAAACATTATGTGATCCTGGCCCTTTCCTTGTCACATGTTACTTTTGTAGTTGCTTGATGGCATTATATATAAGATGAATTGACATTGAGGATTACCATTATGTGCCAAATAACGTTTATGATTAATAGCTTCCCAGACCACAAGAAAAAGATTCAAGATTAAAGAGTGAGCCATGAAGGCAGATATTAGCTTACAATCCCGACTCAATCTCTACTTTAGTACAGGAATCCATCAGGGAAACTTAACTCTAATGCCTGAGGGATTCTGGGAGAGCTCTCCTGATTTGACACAGCCCTGCAATACAGATGTCTTTTCATTGCCCCTTCTAATAGCATCTGGCCCTGGAGGGGGAATATTAAGCTTTGATATTCATATTAAAAAATTGTGTGAGAAAATATAATGGCCATTTGATATCTTGTTTCACATTCCACTTGTACAATATGGGGCCAAATTCCACTCTAGACTGATGAGACCCAGAAGGCTAAACCAGCTGCCTGAGATTTTCTGACATATTGGTTCATATACTCAACAAGCATGGGGGGGACAGAATGATTAAATGTGCCGTAGACAACCGTGATCTGCATATTACCCATAATCCTGGAGAAATATATTTCCCAAAAAAATATATAAATAAAATGAATGAATTTCAAATATTTATCCTAAATTGGTGCATAAGAGGTACACACATAAATCTATATACAAACATGGGCAGCATGGTGGCTCTGGGTGTAGCTCTCTGGCCATGCACCGCTAGTGTCCTAGGTTCCACTCTTGGTCTGGGCACTATGTGCAAGGAGTTTGCATGTTTTTCCCCGTATCTGCGTGGGTTTCCTCTGGGTATTTTGGTTTTCTCCCACACTCCAAAGACATGCTGTGAGGTTAAGTGGCTTCCCCCCAAAAAGAATCGAAAAAGGTTTTCGTGTTCAATTCCCAAATGATCACTGCAAAGCGCAAGATTGATCGTTGACGAATTGAATGAAAAATCTGTGTATGGCTACCTATAGACTGTGACATGCGTGTTAATCACATATACATGACTATGGTTGGGACATTAGATTGTGAGCTCCCCTGTTATAGGGAGCTCTACGTAATATGTTGGCGCTACAAAAATATGAGATAATAATGCTATGCGTAAGTATTAGACTTTCTAAAGTATGAGACACACACAAGACACACTGGAGTGTCGGATCAATGAAAAAAAACCTGTTAACTGTCCGCTCTCAGCAAGAGTAAAGGGACGTGGGGAAGCTGTCAGAAGCTGTCAGTTGCTCAGTGCTCATGTATTCCTAATATAAGGTATGCACGCTTTTCCCCCCTCGATTATGGGGGGGGGGGTGTGCCTTACAAAAAATACAGTACAAAAAATACAGTATATAGAACTGCCTCCAAAGATGGCCGCCTCCATACAGAGAGAGCAAGTGTATCATTTCTTTATAAAGCAGTTTTCTCTTATAGTTGGCAAAAGGTTTGTAGAAATGTGCTCACAATTGAAAAGCTGTAAGCTCCTCAGGGGAGGGGACTGTTGAACACAAGTTTTATTCATCAAAGCCCAAGAAACCACTTTTTCAATATAAGACAAACATAGACAAAAGCAAATTGTAATAATTACCTATATTTCCTATATCTATAAGGCAAACTACATTTAAGTAAAAAATACATGGTGCTAAAGAATATGACCTACTTTAAAAAAAAGTATTTTACTACCTTATGGGAGAAGACTGGCAAGCAGTAATCCATATTTCTGTCATACGTGAAAAGATAAAAGCAACATTTATAGACCTTTAGCATTATGCATGGAATTCTTTATTCTTGGATTCTGCCGGTGAGATCTCTAATATCAAGCATTGCTGTTTCATCATTGTAATTTCAGTCACGCTCCTTCCCATAACAGCTGCTTTTATATTTGACTCAAATTAAATCATTTGATTAAAAACATTTGAAAAGGGTAATAAAAAATCTGGCCAACACAGGTTCATTTGCTAGTTTACTTTATCTTAAAAAACTGGAATTTTTACATTCCATATTAATAATAAGGTTATCTTTAGGAAGTCTTTGGGTTGCCATACTGGGAGCCAAAGGATAAATAGTCACTTTACCAAGAGGTAAGTGTCACAAAGCGATGTAGAATATGTAATAGGTTGGCTTGATGACATCACAAAAGAATTATTTTGTATTGATAGCCAATGACTTGCATATAACTGTAGTCAGAGATCAGTTCTATGTACTTAAGACTTTATACACAGCATATCATCTGTCTAGTGGGTCCCCAGACAAGCACCCAGACACACATGCAGGGGTGGATACAAGCTATGACCGAGGCAGAGGAGGAGGCTCCTCTACTACTCTACTCAGTGACCCTAGTTGATGGAGTGTTCGTATTAAGCTTTCCTCAGCCAGATCCCTATACTGCTCAACAAGCCACTGGAAATGCCTTATCCATTTGGATCATAAGGAAACAAGCCACTGGTCCCTGCAAGGTCTTACCTCTCTGCCACTGTTCATGGATAGCTGAATGCTAGGGAACAAAAGTCACATGCACAAAGCACCTTTTTCTGCTTTTTTGACCATCAGACATGGACCACTCATGCTCCTAAGCAAGCCCAGATTTTGAATAATCATGAACAGTTGAATTTATTACAGGCTACAAATGCTAGTTAGCCACCTCATTCACGTTGGTTAGGTTTGCCAACGACACTGGAAATAAAATTATACATATGTAACTGGGATGCAGCCAGTTTTACACAATGCAATCCTTTTTTTCGTGATATCATGTTCAGGTGCTTTAATTTACTCAGAAATCAGCTAGCTGAATTAATGATGTGATGAAACAGAAGGGGATTTGCTGTGTGTTTCTGTGCCCTAGTTCTGGCATTTCCCACCCTAGGTTTTTATTGGAGTCATTAATCTTTCCAGTTCTTTGGGTCAAAGTTAGGTAACTTGGTTCATATTTGCATCAACTTATACTCAAGTATATACAGTATATCAGTATACAGTATGTACAGTATGCATCAATTTTCATGGATTTGGGAAAACTTGGCCCCTCTATATTTCTTGGGGAGACTTGATCCTCTTAAGCTAGGAACACATGTGTAGATATGGGCCAGATCGATGACCACTTCAAGTGCTGTGCACGCTCACAGCCATCTATCTGGCCCATATCATATTCGGCCATCCCTGTTTTCGAGGGGGACCAATCAATCCCGATAGGAAACCGGGATATCGGACATGATCGTTAACCACGGTCGATGTCCATTGCTTTGCATGGAGACCGCACATTGCGCTGCTGCAGGTAACCTCAAATGGCTCCTATATTAAGCTGTGTGTTCCCTGCTTAAGTGTATTAAAGAACAGTGATACAACAAAAAAAGAACAGAGGAGAAACAAGACTCACAGAGTCTGGGAATTACTGGCATATGTCCTATGAGCATTTCACTAACAGGAAAGGGGGTGGCTTGTCAGTAATTTCAGCCTTGCCTGTGACTTATCTCTTCAGAAGCTTGTGCAGATAAACAAACTGAAGCTGGGCAGTGAGATCAGTGCACACAGAACTTCAATAGTTCCTGTTACCGAGATCTTAATGGCGGATTCAGGAAAGAGAGGCAAGGCAGGAAATCCAGCTCTGGGTTAGCTTTATCTTCATCAGCACAGCTGACCCAAAGGCTGCTAGTTCCACTCCACACACTGGGTAAAAAGTTTGTTCAAAGTTCTACAAGTGGGCACATGTCTGATATCGCAGACAAAATACAGAAATCTGCCCACCGCCTTGGCCGTATCCATACAAATAATTATGAGCACGGGTTCCTAAATGATTCTTTTCCAATATGGTAAAGCACCTAAAAGCCTGTTCTTGTGGGTTTATGTCACAACAGCTGTGCCTTTCCCTGTGCTCTGCTGTTTGCTTCAAGGATCAGATTTCATGTCTTTGTGTTCCCACTCCAACTGGCAGCCTTCCACATTCCTTTTCAGTACACAAGCTGCACCTCTTTCCATTATATGGAGAAAAAAACTGCTTCACTGAGTCTTAAAACTATCCCAGAGCTCTAACCAACCTGAAGCTTTACAATGCTTACAACATCTAAAATATCTAATGGCCAACACAAGGGTTGGACCAGGCTGTGTTGGATAAAAGTTTAGGATTAGGGATGGTCGAATTTTTTGATTTTGTAAATTTGTGAGCTGATTGCAAAGCCTCTGAAAATGGTATCATCACCAACATTGCTGGAGATGTAGAGAAGGGTTGTGGAAATATTTGAAAACAAAATTTTTTGCTCTAGCACATGTAGTTTTTGCATAAATTAAGTTTAAAAACAAAGTCAAAATTCCGATTTTCAAAATTTTTACTTGACTTTGAACTTCATTTGTGGAAAAACTATTTGTACTAGAGCAAAACATTTTGTTTTCAAATATTTCCACAACCCTTCTCTACATCTCCAGCAATTTTAGTGATGATACCATTTTCAGGGGCTTTGCAATTAACTCGAAATCAAAATTGTCGAATTTTTTATCCTATTGAGGATCAGAGATGAAAAATCAGACTTGATAAAATATCTTCAACATTTGGAAAAAGAACCTAACTAAAAGAACCAATGGAAATGTCAAAATGTGTTGGGTAAGGCAAAAATAGTGTCATAAACCTATACATTAAAGGCCCCCATACACGGGTCCGTTTCCCATGGGATTCAGGGATGATCGATTCCGGGCGCGTGCACGCCAATCGATCGTCCCGGAATCGCGTGAAGCCCACCTTGTCCGTCCGATCACGTCCGATCATTCGGGGGCCCAGAATCGGATCTGACAGAGAACCAACATGTTGGTCTTTCTGATCCGATTCAGCACACATCAGGGGGAGTTGCCATTTGGGAAGTAAGCGATCGGACACGGAATTGTCCAGGAATCCGTGAGACAAGGTGGTATGTAGCGATCGGACAGACTTAATTGGCTGTTCGATCGGACCTCCGATTCCCGCTGAGATTGCCAGAATCGATCGGATAGGTGATCGATCGGCCATGGAATCCGACAATGTATGGCTAGCTTTAAATCTGTACAAATCAAGGAACCCTGGCACTGGGTATGCATTACTGATGAGCAGCATAGGCAACATTCTTAATGCAATGCATTAAGAAATTTTTGCCTAATATTCGAAAATTCGTACTCTCCAGTCATTATTACCTTCATTGGACAAATTGGCACAGAATGCCTGATAGTTCCAGGTACTGATGTAAAAAACCTTGAATATTCACGTTTACGAAGATGTAGCACCATAATCGAGATCTTTCGAGCATTATCAAAGTGGCGATATTCCCAATAAAAATTCAACACTAGTGCTCATCACTATGCTGCAGAGGTAGTTGAGGTACACAAAATTCCTTATTACACTGTAGAAGCTTTTGTGGTTATATTTATAAAGGTTATATTTATTTTGCTTACTTGCTTTCTAATTTTCAGTCCGTTCTTTAGGATCATATTTTTGTGACATTATTATTATTACTATATTTATATAGCGCTAACATATTACACAGCGCTGTACAATACATTATAGTGGAGATACAACACAATATAATGCACACGGGTACAGGTTATGACACAGGAGGAGTAAAGGACCCTTCCCTATCAGGCTTACAATCTAATAGACATGAAATGCACATATTTAAATAAAATTATTGCCAAGCAGTTTGACCAAACTTGTCAATTTATGTCAAGTAAGGACAACATGTCAGTGTCTGTTATTCGTCGATTTTTCTGGCTTCCTAAACGATGACAGATGGGGATTAAAAATTTGATCTAGTATGCAGTATATCAAAACCAGACTTTGGTAAACCGTGGAAACCTTTCCTGTTTTTCTAAATTATTTTTGATAATTCATTATTTTAAATGATGAAACCTTCATGATATCATAAAAAAAAACTTTACATATCATAATGCTAGCCTATAATGGCTTAAGTTTGCCCAAACTGTTTACAATTCATGGCTTAAGGGTATCATAAAGTCATAACAGATTCCCCAGAATATAGATATACATTACATTGCTGTGGTCACTTCTGGTACCTGGAACACACAGTTCCCGGTTTCGATATCCGGGGCGTGACGTCACTGACGTTACTTTGGTTTAAGCAGTTTTTCTCTCGCTAGAGACCGTGTTCTTTACCTGGTCTCTGGTGAAAGAATTCTTCCACTGACCGGATGTTTCTGCTCCTGCATCATCCATCTTAGACGATTCTTTGCATGGGGACCCACAGTCCCCATGTAAAGCAATGGACATCGACCGTTATTTATGATCATGTCTGATATCTCTCTTTTCGAGCGGGATTGATTGATGTGATAGCCGCATATATATATGGCCAGTTAGATGGCCGTGAACGCGCATGGCGCTCCAAATGCCCATATCTATGCGTGTGTTCCCTGCTTAAGTCTTCAATTATCATAGATCTTTACTCCTGCCACATGACCATATAGTTATTATTATTATTATCATTTATTTATATAGTGCCAACATATTACGCAGCGCTGTACAATACATTAGAGTGGAGATACAAACACATGATAACACACAGGTACAGGTATGAAATAGGAGAAGTTGAGGACCCTGCCCGGTTAAGCTTACAATGTAATAGGTTGGGGAGCAATGTATACAATAGGTGGGGGGGGGGGGGGGGGGGGGGGGGGGACTGGCATGGTTGTGATGTTAGGAATGAGAAGATGGGTAGGCGAGACTGAAGAGGTGGGTTTTTAGGGCTTTTTTAAATGTGCCAAAGGTAGGAGCAAGTCTAATGGGGCGAGAGTTCCAGAGGTAGTTCAATCTCCTTGTCTACACAGATTATAAATTGACTTTATCTAGACTGGATGACCTAGGTGCCAATGTCAGAAATGTTAAATTGTATATTTCTTTTAATTTTTAACTCTAATAGCCTTAAATATTTGAGTTGTATTAGAAACATATAACACGTGTGGCTGGAGATATGATTTGACATTAGACTGACTGCATCAATGCGGTGACCATTTCTACCTTTAGATTTCTATGAACATTCAGTGAGGATAAAATGAGATGATCAATGAGATGCAAAATATATGTCAATCGCATGCAAACTTTATTCCGACTACAACTAAGCCAATCAAATCCTTTATCTTTCAAGTTGCAATCTACGTGCAATTTCCATTTAACATGAAATATTTTGCATCTCAACAGTCTTTGATGATGAGGACTTCTATGTAACTCATCATACTTTGTTCTACTTGACTTTAGTGCAGGTTTACACAACTTTTTTGCTGTTGCAGGGACAAAACCCTTGACACTTTTAATTCTGACTTTACACTAGGCCACAACTATATTTATATATTCTTGAGCTTGTAGTGCCTTTTAAAGATGGTAAAATGTTTTTACAAAAATCTTAACATTTCGACAATTTTGAGTTAATTGCAAAGCCCTTGAACATGGTATCATTGCCAAACTTGCTGGAGATGTAGAGAAGGGTTGGGGGGAATACTTCAAAGAAAAAGTATGTCTCTTACACTAATAGTTTTTGCATAACTTAAGTTCAAAGTCAAAATTTGGAAAATCGGAATTTTGACTTTGATTTTGAACTTAATGTATGCAAAAACTACATGTGCTAGAGTGAAACCTTTTATTTTTTTGCAAATGTTTCCACAACTCTTCTCTACATTTCCAGCAATTTTGGTGATAATATCAATTTCAGAGGCTTTGCAACTAGCTCACAAAGTCAGCTAGTCGAAAAATTCAACCATCTCTAGTGCCTTTTAGAACCTTGTATTGGGTTGAGCTTTTAATGGTGAAGGAGGCAAATATGCAATGGCCAACTTGCTATACTGGACATCTTTGGTTGTGTCATGGTAGACCCAAATACATCCTATCCATTCACATTGCTGCTTAGTCTGAGTTTCTTTGTAAAAGACCTATAGCTATACAGAACACAATGGCACTTGAATCTTATGTGTATTCCTCAATAAATGTAGTTTCACATCTGCTAGAAACTGTTTTATTGCACTGCATTTCCTCACGTTTCCTTTCAGCGTATGATCTTCCTAGTTTCAGAGCTATTCTGGTACTTATCTCTAAAATACGCTTCCTTCCTGACCTTTGTTAAATCCAGAATGAGCTAGGTACTTTGAAAAAAATATATGCAGCTTTTCATTGTGCAAAGTATCAATCTTGGAAGACCTACAGGTGTGGTGAAGCCTTGAATAGCTGAAAAGCTACCCAAAACTACCCAAAAACCCTTTGTTGTATGGATAAGAACAGATACATACAGAGTAATTGGATCTGCCCAAAAAATTACATGTATGACTAAAGTTATCATTAGATGTTGAAGCAGTGTGCCTAGATATGACAAAGCTTAGGGTCCCCATACACCTTTTAGATTTATTTGTCAGATTTCCTTTAGATCTCCTTTTGTTTTACCAAAACCATGTAATATGAGGGACTTTCTAAATCATCAAGTCTACCTATACTAGGTAGTTGTTGGTAGATCTAAAGGGTATCTGACAGAGAGATCTAAAGGTTTATGGCTAGCTTTATGCCATACACATGCCGATAAGCAGCCGATTTTTAATCCGTCGGTCAGGTTAAAAATCGGCCGCTAATCGGCATGTGCCCACATGGGGCGACAGATCCCTGTCGCCCCACTTCTCGCCGGCCAGAGAATGGACATGTCCGATAATCTCTGGCCGATGGGAGTCGATGAAAGCCGATGCCATAAGCTGCAATGAAGCGGCGTCTTCATTGCAGCTTATGGCCGGCACACAAAGGGTGCCCGGCCAATTGAAGGGGCCCCATAATGCAACGGGAGGCTAACGTGATGACGTCATCACGTTAGCCTCCCGGAAAGATATCGGGACTAGTCTGCTACACACATCGGCGTGTGTATGGCAGGCTTTAGTCTATTCAGTTATGATGTTAAAGATTTGTTCCTTCAGAAAATCTGATATCAACCTACAAGTTGGTTTGCCTAACCAGTAGGTCCAATTGTTTTTATTAATTGTGTATCGTCTAGGGGGCAGGGCTTAAGGGGTGTTTCAGGGCAAAATAAATGATACACAATACATCCCCCCCCCACCTATTGTATACTTTGTTCCCCAACCTATTAGACTATTAATAATAATAATCTCTTCAATACATGCATTTTTTCCACATTTTCAGCTTTATATATTCTTTAACTATCAACTTTTTTTGTTCCAAATGTAATATGAGGACCTTCCTAAACCTTCCAATCACTATGTATTCTATCAGGGAGGACCCAGCACTAAATAGTTGTTGGTAGATCTAAAGTAAATTGTACAGAGTGATTGAAAGGTGTGTGTGTGTGGGGGGGGGGGGTGCTTTAAATTTTACACTTATAACAGGGGGTTGGCAATCTTTTTGACTCATGGGCCAAAATGGGTTTTTAAATTTGGCAGAGGGGCTGGACAAGGGACGCCCAGCCCCAAGTCTTCCCAGCCTGGGTGGAAAATGTAAACAGATTACAATTATAAGTTGATTCACATGAACATCTGAATATATGATCAACAGGTATCTTTGTTTTGCATTTAAAAAGCCGAACACTTTTCTAGACCAAATGGAGCCAAGAAGAGTTATTCATTGTTAGAGTTGACTTACACTATAAAAGTGCCAAACATTGATTGATTATAAGCTACCATTATGTAAAATTGCCCTGTTTTGTGGTACATTGTTGTAATGTAGATAAGTTAAAAAAAAAGTCTTCCTTTGCACACTCATATGCATTTTTATATTTAGAAAAAAATTTATGATAAGGAGCTAAAAAATAAAATGGCAATTACCTGTCGAGGCTGACCAGGTAAACCACTTGTCTGTATTTGTCGCTGCATTCGGGACGGCTGCATCAACTGACGTATTTGTTGCTGTAGAAATTGATTGTTGCTGACTTGTTGGGACTGCTGAACTGCTGGAGACTGGTGCTGTTGCTGCTGCTGCTGTTGTTGTTGTTGCTGCTGCTGCTGAAGATAATGGATTAATCCTGGGTTCGATGACATATTCATTTTCTGTCCAGTAGAGTCAGGTGCAAAGTGGGTGAGTGGTTTGGTGTTATTAAAAGAGAACTGATCCACTGGGTTTTCATTGACTATGCCAGCCTGTAAGCCATTGGATGGCTGTTGCATTATCATGTTCAGGTTTTTTGACTGGGTTGTGGCCATTGGTTTGTAAAGCGAGTTCTGTAGGCTTGGCTGGCTGCCTGTAGAAGTGAGATTAGACATCAAGGTGTTTTGTGGACTAAATGGCTGCTGGTGCAAGGCTGGGCTTGAAAGCTTCTCTGGTTGATAGGGTGGTGAAGGTCCAGCATTGGCAGATGCCATATTTGGCACCATATTGTTTTGAGGACTTTTCATTGCATTTCCTGGAATGTTGCTTGATGTTATGTTCTGCAACATGGAACTCTGTGGACTAAAGGGTTGCTGGTTTAATGCTGGGCTTGCAATTTTTTCTGACCCATAAGGTGGAGAAGGCCTGCTGGTCGGATTACTGGTAGAAGACATACTTGATAACAGTGTACTCTGTGAACCTTGTATAGCATTTCCCTGTAAACTTCCTGCATTCATGTTGGGTACCATAACATTTTGCGGACTAAAAGGTTGTTGAGGAGAAGATCCAGGTCTGTATGGTGGTGAGAGACCAGTAGGTGAAATCGTTGGCCAGTTACTTGTCGGCACTTGCTGCTTGGCTGAGGACCCTTGTTTACTGGCAGCCAATTGTTTGAGTTGTTGAGCATGCCAGTTTCCTCCAGGCATATTAGCCATCGATGATGGCAATATAGATTGCGACTGATTTTTATTCTGAGTTGCAGAGGCAGGTGAGGGAATAGGCTTGTTTGATGAAGGAATGGGATAGTTTGTTCCAGCAGATGATGGTCTGATTTGTGGGGAACTAGCACTGGCAGAATTGCACCCACTAGAGAAATCCTTGTTAGAGATATTGTCCAAGTGAGATGATTGCGGAGAAGAAAGATTAGGAGTGGTACTCAAGGCTGGTTGTGAATGACTAATTACAAGTGGATCATCTGACTTACCTCCCAATATCTTCTCAAGGTCTAGATCATTTGGAGATGGGTCAGGCATTTTTGTTAACTCTTCCAACAGGTCCTGTAATTCTTGGTCAACAGATTGAAGGTTGTTATTTTTTTCTTCATATGCTACCTTCTGACCCATATCTGTGCTCTGGGATACAGAGAATGGTGAAGCCATTCCTCTTCCATTCATGTGGTTGTTCTCAAGAAGACTTTGATGACCTCCCACTCCCATAGATGAAGAGTTCTGGTTGGTGGAGAAAGGCGAGTGTTGCATATCAGGACAAGACACGCCAGAGCTGTTTTGTGTTTGGCCCATAGGAAGTGTAACATCGTCAAGACAGAGTCGCTTGTTTTCATTGGAAAATATGATATCATTTATGCTCGAGGACACAGGAGAACTGTCTTCTTCCAGCTTTCTCTTTATGGATCCTTGTAGCTGAAAGAAAACAATAGAAATCATTAGGTCTACTTGTGAAATTGTAATGAATGAAAAATGAAAAAAAGTGACTACAACAATCACTTTACATTGATCTAACTATTGAGAGGTGACTACTGGATCAGTATACATTTAACACAAGTGTTGCTTATAGCAATACAATTTAAGATAAACCTGTAGGACTTAAATATTAAACTATGTCAAGGACAAAACTACCCAGCACTTATTTTATAATGGTTTTGACAAGCTGCTTTTACTTACGGTACAACCAATAGACTAACACAAGTAATTTACATATATGTTAATAATGCGTTCCTGTAACCCACTGCTAATGCCTTTTCCCATGATATAGTTGCTAAAGTGTGTTTGATATGCTTACAAAAAGAATATTCACTACCTGCTGTGCTGCTCTGGAAACAAATTTATGGATCAAAAAAAAAAAAAGTCACTCATCTTCACGAGCAGGTACATAATAGAACTGCCATTCTTCTTTATGATCAGAGGAATAACTATGTAGCAGAGAAGAAACTTCACTGTCATTAAATACTTATATTGCCTATATATTCGCCTGGTCTAGTAATTTGTCTGATATAGGGTGTTTTCTGTCCATACCTGCTTTCAATCTTAAATTAAGCCATACATGGATAGATTTTGACAATTGATATTATATTCACTTGACTAGTTGGACTAAAATATCGGCTGCCATTCTTTGGGCTATGATAGGCAGTGCGAAGAGTCCTGTCACAGCCCCATTGCCGTCAATGGTGTGCTTGTGCACTTGCCTAACAATGTTGATCGATGGTAATACCACTCAATGTAATCAATCCAAAATTAATTCATTCATTCATTCCATTCCAACGCCCTTTGCACATTACCATTGGATACAAAATCCAAGAAATCCCATACCAAGAAAACCCGTCAGATAATTTTACGATCAACTGAAATTTACTAATATTTCTGAAACAACTTTTCAATCTATTTTATGTTCAATTTCTATTACTTTTGGTTGATCTATTCAAGTAAAAAGGAATTGATTTCCAAACGATCTATTAAATGATCAATTTATTATGTTAAAAAAAAACATACGTGTGTGGCCACCTTTGGATGCAATAGGTTTAAAATGCACTATTCTGGTGCTATTACTTGCCTGCTTAAATTGTATTAGTCTCGCATATGGCAAGAGTTTTACAACTGAAGACCAGACAGCATAAAACCAACAAAGATGCCAGAATATAGTTGACCAAAATGCAGGTACATCTTTCTATTAGCACAAGATATAGGGCAACTTAACTTAACTTTTTCTTTGAACAAGTCCAGCTGCCATTGGGCTTAATTTAGAGTGACATACCACAGCCTCCTGGAAAGTGACTTTCCTCCTCTGTGGGCACTTGAAAGGCCTTTACAAACACCCCCATGTTAATATTTTGTGACGAGCACCCTAAAACCGGCCGTGGAATGCCTCATGTCATGTTCCCCAAAGTGGCTGTTGTTTTCAGGCAGTCGGCAATGTGTAAATGAGCCCTTATTATTTCTTCTCAGATAATATTGAGCTCTCAATCTATGAATACGTCTACCCTATTTGTCCATTTATTAAAAGGAGACTGATCTGTATTGAATCTCCAAGTAAAGCAGCTGACTAAATTTGTTTCTTTACCTATTACACCGTGATTCAATCAGCAGGGTAAAATTACCCATGTGATCAGCGTATGCTATAATGAGAAAACGACTAGATTGATTGGAGTGTTGATTAGAGTGTTAATTGAAGTTTGTCAGCCTAAAAATCATTTACTGTGGAATGTCTTTTACATTGAATGAACCTCATTTTGCCTACATGTACTGAGGTGTAGTATACCACTCTAAATATAAAAGAAGCTTTCAGAAGACTGTTGAGTTTCGTTAATTGAATCACAAGTTCAAAGAGCACAAACACTGGCAGGGCCAATCAACATTCCTTAGCTTTACTGTGAATTTTGGTTTGCAGTATCCCCCTACATGGATTACCCAACTTTCTGCCCTAGTTTAGGGGTTTGAAACTCTAAAGCTGGGAATAGACGGTATGATTTACCGTCTATTCCTTATCCGACAGCCATCCCCAGCCAAACTAATAGGTTTGGGCTAAAATTTACCATCCTGTCGGATAACTGTGCGATCCGACAGGACGGCTGATTTTAGCCCAATCCTCGTCAGTTGCAGCCTCCAATTCCTGCACGACTCGATCCCTAAGGGATGCGGGAGCGCACACGGCATCGGATCGGCTGTCGGATCGTGCAGGAATTGGTACATGTATGCCCAGCTTTACACAGTGTGGAATGAAGTTAAAAACTACAGGCAACAAACACTTTATTTTAAACCAGTGCAGATAATTAATTAAAAAAATTACAATAAAAACAAAATATTAATTTATAGCTGGTTGTATGTTTCATGTCTAAAGACAATTTGTTTGAATGCAGCAAAGCTTCTATTGTAACAAAACCCAATCTACACTATAAAGCGTTATTATATCGTGTGCAGCCACTGGTTTAATAGCTATGACCTCAATGTCGACTTGATTAATCTATCATTAACACCAGTGATTCACATAATGAGGAAAAATCTTTATAGCCCACAAGAAAGACAACAAAGAAGCCAAATCACTGGGATGTTAACAAGCCTTCAGCAGGACAAAAGCAGTTAAAACAACAAGGTGTACACAATTTGACAGGTATTGGCATCATCCAAAGTACAGTGTAAAGCATGGAAAGAATGAAGGTTGGCTGGCAATATATATCCTTTAAATTTAGCCTATTTAATGATAAAGTACAGATAAAGTGATAAAGTACAGAAGCCTATAGTGAGCTAAACTTCAGCTAAGAAAAGAAAAGTGTTTCCTGGCATTCCACTCCTAACCATTCATTGTATATGCACACTTTGTTTAGTCCACGGGTCTTATGCTAGTCATACGGTCGAACTAATAAGGAATCGAATGCACCCATCTTGAATGATCGACCCAAAAAGTTTGGATAAAAAAAACACGTATCGAACATGGATCCGACAAGTCTGTATTTTTCTGTACGATCCCCATTACTTTAGATGTGAACCCTCAATCCTCTTCCAAAGTAAAAAAGCCAGGGATCTATTCCCAAAGGTGGTACGAATTAATAGTGGTGACATAACCATGTTACATTCGATCACTCAATGAGAGAAGGGGAATCCATACATGGTTGGCTAGCTTTAGTGTTGATTCTCCCATGGTGAAGCCACTTGAAGACCTAAGCCCCCCATACACGGATCGATTTTCAGTTCGATTGATGAACGCTCAATGTGTGCGTCCCAATCCAAATGATCAAAGAGGAATTAATGTGAAAAGTGGTGAACATCAAGTTCTCCATTCAAACGACCCACGGTCGAGTCCAGCGTGGTGACATCACAATGACTTCACCATGCTGAAATCGATCGCGGGTCGATCAAACGGGTATCGACCCCTGTATGGACACCTTAAGGCTAAGGCTCCACTGGGGTGGTTTAGGAGTGGCCCAATGGGTCAGTCTCCACAGACACGGAGCAGCTGCATGAACAAAAATGCTATTTAAAAGGCACCATGCCGCAACCACATCTGAAACACCCAGCCAAACCCCGGGGGTTAACAAGAAAGAAAAGACAAACTTTTTTGCACATGTTTTCTGTCCGCAGCAGTGGAGCCTCAGCCTTAGACTACAATAGTTGAAGTACTGTATTTGGCAACACCAGGTGATGGTGTAGCATGCCTGTAGGTACCCTATGGGCTGAAGAAATTCTTCAAAATAGGGGCCACGCCAGCATGGTTACTGGTACTTAAATATCATCCTCCATTGACAGGCAGCTGTGCTCTACAGGCTGCAATTCCAAATCACTAAAAAGATGGTCTAAAGGGCTTGATGGCCACCTGTTGTCCACCACCAGCATATTAAAATCACAATGGATCAGGGAACAACTTAAAAAACAAAAACACAGCAAAGCGCATTGTATTCTCCAGGGAACTGGCAGACCTCACATATATTTATGCACCGCTACCAAATAATAAGTCATGTTATCTTTATATTTTGTTTCCAAGATGATCACACTACTCCCTGGGGCTCTGTAAATCTCAATAGCTTATTGTAAGTAGTCATGCTGTACAAAATGTACCTTGTATATGCATAAGCCTTGCAGAGCTAGCAATTTCTTGGTAAATATACATGCTATATGCCTACGGCAGAAGATTTTAAGGATAGCCTTGGTGATACCTAAGCCCCTTTTCTCCATCACTGAGCCAGCAATTCTTAGGAGCGATGAAGTACTCATCCATTTTAATAGCCCCCCTGTAGTTATTCTTTGTCTATTCTCAGCAGACATCCTATTCCAGTATTACATGGCTTATCACCTCCTCTTCAACATGTTCCATATGCCACAATTCAGCAGATAGGGGGGAAAAAGTTGACATTCATAAGGGGACATTGTATGGTGGGCTCCATTCTGTACGGTGTTTGCTTCATTTATTGTGTATATCTCCTGTTACCTATTGCAGGAACATTGGGCATGTTAATGACTGAAAATAGACTTTGTTCTATAATAAATACAGGTTAAACATTTAAACATTAAATAGCATTTTCCATGTACTTGACTATAATTTAAACGTTAGTTTCTGTTATTCTTAAAGGTTCTTTTTTACAGTTAAAAGTCAGATATACATGTTCTGATCATTCAGATGGATCTCTACCCTGCCGAGAATAGCATTTAATGTAAAGTGTACTCTTTGGGAGTAAAAATGATATAAGACACTGTTTTATTTTCGGGGAACACGGTACATGTCTTGTATTTGCTATTGTAGAGATGCATCACAAAGAAACATTGGACATATTTGCATTGGATACGTACAAAGACTCCTCCACTGACTTACTATTGACATCCCCACATATAACACCATCACATACATGGTTTCAAGACTTCTCTAGAGCCCCCTCCTACTCACTGAACTCTCTCCTTCGACCTATAAAACACATTCCTACCTAGGAGCACTCCTACTTAGTAGCCCTGAAAACCCATCTCTTCAGTATTGCCTACCCATCTTCTCATTTCTAAAATCACTACCTTACCTATTGTATATTTTGTCCCCCAACCTCTTAGATTGTGCCCCAGAATGGGCAGAGACCTCAGCTCCTCCTCTGTCATATTTTGTACCTATATATTAGCTTACATAAATGGCACTTTATAAATAAAAGTCAATGACCCATAATAAATAAAAAGGCTCAGTGACCTATGATATCCTCATTATCACAGATCTCCTTTCAATACTTACAAACTATAAAGGTGAATTGTTTGTGGTACATTTAACAATTGCCATGTGTATCCCATAGGATACTTTTGGGGGATGAATTTAAAAAAAATGAAAGGACTTAAGGCCTCCATACACGTTGAGATTTTTCGTTCGATCAACCTAGCCCGATCAAAGTTTTCTATACTGAGAATCAGTGATCGATCGTACTGCCATTGAAATTCCCCCCACATAGAGAAACAGATATTTAATCGATTTTAGTTTGTCTGACATCGGATTTAAGTATGCTAACTAGTTAAATCGAATAAAAATTGGTTGGCCACAAAAAACATGTGAGATAGGTTGGATGACTACTCGACAGATCAAAATTTACCGACATGTCTGATCATTTTTCGATCAAAATTTTGTCCAATTTTGATCGATCAAGGTCGATCGAACCATGTGGATGGACAAATATTTCCAGCCGATCGACAAAACACACTGATAAGTTTAGGTTGATTGAATAAAAAATCTTAATTTGTGGGCCCTTAATTTGTTAATGCTTTTGTGCCATCTCCTAAAGAAACCATAGTCAAGTCACTGTCTCTCAGAGGAACTCACCATGTAATACTGTAGTCATTAAGATTGCCAAGGTTGGGTGGAAGCTAGTTAATATACCAAAAGTTTTGTGGCATTTAGGTTATATAGAAAACAGTAAAAGTATTGGTAACAAATGTGACTTTCAAGACATGTATACCCAGGGGTGCACATAAGTACACATAAGTAACTATGCTATGCGTACCTGCATTATTGTTACACAGCTCATATGCGTACTAACAACTTGGAGGTGCTCCGTGTCTGGGCGGCCGCAGCTAAATGTTACATGTATACAATTTATGTCACTTGGATAACAGCAGGGAAACATGAATAACTATGAAAGGTTGCAGTTAGGGGTGTGACATTGGGAATGTAAATAATAATCCCCAAAAAAAGATTGGACGTCTATTGGTGTTTGAGGTCAGAGCAGATGTATGTAAGGGTAAAATCACTGAGAAAAGCACTGTGTGACAGCTGAAATATGACTTAAAGGTCAACATTTGGACTGCTGGTAGTCTCAGCGGTTAGGTACTAACCCAGAAAGTGATTGTACTGCTGAGGTATGAGACCTATGGGTTAAAGCGTGTTGTACTGTGAGTTATATTTGACCCAAAGCCAGCTGGTGATCTGTGGATGGAGTCAGCTAATTGAAGGCTCAATCAGGAACATGCAGGAGGCTGACGCAGAGGACAGTGAGGGAGACAGTGTGGAAGACCACCCTACATATGGGGTGAGTACCAAACTCCATCTCCTGGTACTCATCTGAGGAGCTTACTAAACAAGTTATGTGCACCTTTGGGTATAGCATTAGGTGATTCAACAAACATCACACATCAAGCACTGATTGATACGGTAAATATGTTCACCCTCTGATAGGGCAAATAAATAATCCTATTGATGACGGAAAACGCAAATTCCCATTTGCTATTCTAAAATATTGTTAGCTTTAAAAATGCCTTCCTGTTTTTTATTTTTTTGTAAGCTTGACTGAAATCTCTTTATTTTTACAATTCTACAGTCTCATCAGTCCTATCCATCAGAAACAATAACACAGACAAGGGTAATGATTCACACTTTGACTCAATATACTTTACTATGTCATTGTATTTTTTATAACAACCGACTTCTTCCATTAGTCAGGAAAAAGATGAGAGTGGAAGGCTATTAGCTATCAACTCGTGACTTTACAAATCACTCCGGTGGTGACACTCTACAGCACATGACAGAAGCTGCGCCGCTTCGGGGAGGACTTGAAAATACCAATATAGAAAACAAAGCCTAGTTTATTTGCTCTTTACTAAATAAAACCAGTGAACTCATGCCGCGGCATCTAAAAAAAGCAACAGCCTGAAACAAAACACAACAAGAGGGAATAATTTCATAGGAAACACCCAGGCATCGTTATAACTTATTCATAACAGAGCCTTTGTTTGAGAACATTGTGCGGATAACACACTGCGGCCTTGATAAAAGCATTGTAAAAGAAGGAACAGTGGGGTTTAATATGCAATTAATTAGCAAAAAGTGGCATTCTTAGCAGTGATTAGTATGATTTCTTTTAAACTCTCAAAAATAGCGAGCAGAAATGCATTGGAGAAAAACAAGAAACGCATAAATGTTTATTAATGTAAAACAATAGCTAACAAACACTTTAATAATATTAAAAAGAAACACTGTATATTGTAGTTATTGTAGATTTAATATGTTTTGAGAACATCGCAGTAGGGTGTTTTGTAGAATTATGGGATAAATTCCTTGTTTGTACTGGAACAATTCAAGCTGTACCTCAGATTGAGGGTAAACTCTGATTACCCACCACTTAGGTGGAGGGCACTTGGTTGGACCCACAGGGGGCTTAATTAGTTAATGGTTATCTGTGGACTGAGACACGCGGACACAACAAGGTCCGTACATTAGAAAAAAAAAATCAGTAATCTAAAGCCAGCCATAGACGGGCCAATTCCTGGCCATAATTGCGGGCGATTGACCGCCGTGAGTGCTCCCGCCGAACATGTAATGGAACTACATGGGTGGCCCACCTTGAGGATCCAACCAAAAAAGCCGGCAGGTCGGATTGCACGGTGATCCATCCTGCTGGTTCTTTTTGTGGCCGATCCTGTTGTAGGCAGTTAACTTGGAGGGGTGGTCTTTTCCCTCTCCAAGTTAATTGGCTACAATCTGACAGGAATCGTGTGTGTTGGTGGAGCACACAGGATTGACGTCACCACGCTGTGAGGTGTCTGCTACAAGCCGGCCATGGATCGATGACCTGCTTTATATATGTAGGGGCTCAACTACATTTGGAAGGGAACTGAATTGGTTTGAAAATCATTAATCAATGGTGGTTGAACAGATTTAGGTTATTTAATGGATAAAGCAGAAGGGGCCCCTTTTTTGGCATAAACAGCCTTCTGATCTGTCAGTTCATCCATTTCACTAATCCATTTCAATTGGTGTGTTAGCATGCCTATTCAGGAGTTGCGTCAAAGCTAGGATCCACATTGATATTGATGCATCATAATCTGCAATTGGTTGACACTTTGATGTCATTGTATGGATTGCAATGCCAAACTTCAGGTTGAAATATTGTCTCTATTCAATGTGTATGTTTAGTCTCCACTGTGTTAAATAGTTATATTTGCTGCACCAAAATCTAGATTCCAACTTTCTAGGGTGTCAATGTATACTATGAACCCAAGTATCAACAGCTTGTAACTTGTACAGAACATTGTGAAAATTGAAAGGCCTTATGATGTCATCAACAGCCTTCTGACCTGTAATTTAGTCGAAAACCCAATTATCCGAGCCTGCGGGGCTCAACTTGGTAAGGTTGTGGTAAAGTGAGGGTTAAATGGTTGGCAGGAAGTGAGGTTGGTCAGTAGGGGATGGGCGGCGGGGAGTTTTAAGTTTATTGCATCCACGTTGGAGATGGCAAGCGTGACCCACGCTCCCTTTACTTGGGGTTGTAGGGAATGCTGTATTTATTTTGTTTATATTATTAACTAATTTTGCTGTTTTTCTTTGTCAAGGTTCCTGGCATTAACGATTTGGTGAGGTGCTGCTGGAGGGGCAGTCATCAAAGACAATCTATGAGCTCTTAAGAGGGGTTAATCACCAATAATGATGGAGTATAGGAGTCAGTTATTTGGGTACCCAGATGGTTATTGGGAGGTAATAAGATTTTATTTGGTTGGGCACTGTCAGGGACATAATTTTTTGTAATATATGGTAAGTTTTTTCTCATGGCCAACGTAATATTCTACTTTTTCCATTGAATTTGGTGTCACATGTCTACATTAATTTATTTTAAGGGGGTCTAAAAGAGGTAATGGAGGGTTTCTCTCACCATATGTATCAGCCCTGCCTAGGTCATGAGAATTATATTTCTCATCCATTCAACTCATCCATCTACCGCCTGGAACACTCTAGAGAAGTTTATTTACTTAACCCACATTACCACATTTGCTCTAGCTAGTAGTCAGTCATATTTAATTGAAATTGATCTGTAATGGAGGCATTGTGCTGCTCATCCAAGCGGTTTCTTCGGTTCTCATTGGATAAACAGCAGAAAGTCCTCGGCACTAAAGAACAAGCCAAGATAAATGTGTGCAACATCTACCAGCTATGTCATGACAAGGATAAATGAGAACCTTCACACAAATTTGATCTATAACATTTCCATGACACTGTGTAGCTGGATGGTCTTTATACCAGTGAAATAAACACCACATGTACTCCATCTAAAGAGTTTTTTGACTGTACTTTGTTTTGAAAGATCTCTATTAGTTGAGAAGATGCAGAACTCACTGCGCATTGTGTTTATTGCATTAATTGCTGCGTGTCTGATGATTTAATGTGCCCTCCTTTGAACCGACTGTTCTTCTAGTGCGTTAAGGAGAGGCGTTTTATTTTCCCTGATTTATTCCAGAAACATGCAGAGTTTCTGACCTTTGTTTGTGGCTAATATCAGCAGAGAGCATTAATCTTGGTAAGCCTTCTTTTCTAACAGCAGGGTATGAAAATATAACAGCTCTGCATATGGCAGAATAAACATATACTGTATCACATTTTAAGAGACTCAAGATCATTTCAAGGTTGGATCCCTACATGTTTCAAATTTGCCCTGAAGGTTTTTTAGCACAGAGCAATGGGATGAAATTATCATAAAGATGTAAACCCTGTACAAAACAAATATCCAAAATGATATTATATAATGAAAATGCCACATAAACTTTATCTGTTACCTGTATTGTATTTAATATCCCTACACTTATCATAATGGTATTATCCTACCAGCCAATCTACGAGTTCTGTCTGCAGTATATATCTTGTTATTGTTTTTGAAAGGAAAGGACAAAGATAATAATAAAGGAAATAATCTATACATATAGTACAGAGAGCATGAGATGGAGAGAGCAGAGAGAGTGAAAGAGCTAAGAGAGTGAGATAGAAGTAAGAGAGACAGAGAATGTAGAGAGAAAAAGAAAGAGTTAGAGAAGAAAGAATGCAGAAAGAGAATGCAGAGAGAGAGAGAGAGAGAGCGAGAAAGAGTGCAGAGAGAGAGAAAGAGTGCAGAGAGAGAGAAAGAGTGCAGAGAGAGCAAAAGAGTGCAGAGAGAAAGAGTGCAGAGAGAGCGAGAAAGAGTGCAGAGAGAGAGAACGAGTGCAGAGAGAGAGAACAAGTGCAGAGAGAAAGAGAGTGAAGAGAGTTCTGTAAGAGACTGTGTACAAAGAAAGAGAAATTGTGGAGAGAGAAATAATAGATAGATAGATAGATAGATAGATAGATAGATAGATAGATAGATAGATAGATA
>CM070040.1:64860468-64871750 GCA_036250615.1 Ptychadena robeensis | reverse complement strand
TCTCTCCTTCTGCCCCCAGCAGCCTCAGCCTCTCTACATCACCCCCAGCAGCTTTTCTCCTTCTGCCCCCAGCAGCCTCAGCCTCTCTCCTTCTGCCCCCAGCAGCCTCTCTCCATCACCCCCCCAGCAGCCTCTGTCCATCACTGGTGAAGATGAACAGAAGCTGGTGCTGGGACGAAGAGGGGCGTGTACAGTAAGTCCCTCCCTCCTTCCATTTGCTCTTCCTCACATGAAGAAGCTCTGTGGGGCCGGTGTGCAGTGGTGATGGATAAAAGTTGCGGCGGGCCTGCGTGGAGGTATCTGAGCCGCACCAACAGCCAGTCCTGGTAACAGTGGCTTGTCCAGTGCTGGTTTAGGGCGGCCTGGGGGCAGCCCTATTATAATAGATATAATAAAATATTAATAAAACCTAAAGCCCCCCATACACCTTACAATCTTTCCATACAAGTTCTGTACAATCAAAATTTTTTCTACCAAAACCAAGTAATATTTGGAGCTTTTTAAACCTTCCAATCACTATGTATTCTATCAGGGAAGACCCAGCTCTACATAGGTGTTGGTAGATCTAATGGAAATTGTATGGATCGATCTTAAGTTGTATGGGGGGGCTTTAGATGGGAGTTTATAAGCACTGTGGATTGACACTTTAGATTTCTGTATCTTCCTAACCAAAATAACGAAGTAGAATAGTAGTTAAAGTAGTAATGACTGTGGCAATGAAATTCAGCTTTTAAATATGTGAACCAAGTACCATGCTATCAATCGTAGCATTTGTAGTTTAAACATAAGTCCGCAGTGCGTCAATTTTTACAATATTTCAATGCAGTTTCACACTCCTATAAAAATAGATGTGCCCACAACAAAGAAGCTGTCTTGGGAACAAAAGAGTTCAAGTCAGAGAAATCATAGAAATCTTCTGCAAAGTACTAAGGAAACGATGGATTTTAATGAACTTAAAATTTCAATGCAAATGACACTTTGTTAGGCGATTGCGGCCAACAGAAGGTGATCATAGGCTGGAAACTGACATCAGTGGCCCTCAGCCCCTTAAATAAGTCTTTGGCTATTACTGCGGCCAGGCCTGGCAAAGGCTGAGGCCATTTAAATGTGAGGGATACACATTACGGTAACTGTTTGAAAGCAAATAAAATCAAGCAGTTATATATCCCACAAATCTGGAGTGGTTTAATGATCAATTACTAATGTTCACAAGCACAAATAACAAGGAAAAAATATGGAATAGTTATGATCAGTTGTTATTCATTGCTACAAAAAAAATATTTGAGAAATTATGACTTTTGGTTTGGCCCAAGAAATTAAAAAAAAGTAGAAACCCATTAGGGTGTGTAAATGCAAATGCGGGGCCAGTGTTAAAGGTACAGACTTTTTTTGGAAGGTTGTGTACCTTGCCTTTATGCTAGCCACACAGCATTCCAGTACGGTATGCAAGTAATTTTTTAATAGCGCTCTTCCTACAGCTGCCATTTCTCCCACTATGCAAAGTATCAGGGTGCACAGTATGACTATTGACTAGCACCCCCCTACTCAACAACTTTACTGCTAGCACAACCCCCAGTCAAGAGGCCCCCCCCCTATGCTTGATTGCTAGGCAAATATTAACCACCCCTAATCATCCTCCATTGACAGCCTTAAGCAGGCCATACACTCTGAGATAAAAATTAGGGTCCATTAAAACCGACCAATGAATGCATTTTATCGTCCTGAAATCCGCACATGTCCACATGGTACCACCGATATATTACGATCGTAATTGCCGTTTTTTTACAATCGTAATTTATTGGACATGTTCAAAAATTTTAATTGGTCTGGCAACATCGGGAAACTTCATTCTGTTTTCATAGTGTTTACCGACCAATTACTGTCGAGGCTTCCCCTTTAAAAAACAAAAAAAAACCATCACTATGGCCGATATAAACGGCGATGAATTTTGATGACATCCTCATAAAAAAAAAAAAAATACGATCCTAAATTGGATTTTCAATGTGGTAGCTTATTTGCCGAATATTACGATCCAAACCGATACTGCCGTCGGGATACATTGGTCTGTTTTAATGGATCCTAATTTTTATCTCAGAGTGTATGGCTAGCATTAGGCAATATGCTGCTTGAAGCATCTTGGCCATGACCATAGTTTTGATGGTTAGGAAATGGTGACCAATCCCAACACTCTGATAATGGGAAATTAATTTTTGTACAAGCAAAGCACTGATATTTTCACAGATATTTTCATAGATTCCAATAAAAAATATTTAAAAGTAATTTTTCAACAATTTCATTCAGAGTTTTAGCCGAAAGAGAAATTTCTCCTGGGAGAGCATAAAATAAGACCAAACTAAACTAATTGAGAATGAGAGGTACAATAATGTGATATATTACCGTGCATTCTCATTTAGCAATGTGATAGTCAGAACTGTACACTTGACTGACTTCACATGTCATTAACAGATGCTGATCGTGGAGGAACGGAGATCAGTGCCTTCCACAGGCCACAACATCAATATTCCCACAGTCCTAATTGCATTTATACAGCACAATGCTGCGGAAAACACAGGAGTTTAAAAAAATTTATAATAATGACTTATATAGCGTACAGCACAATTCTGATTCACTTATATTGCTTAACATATACATATATCCATACATACATATATTATACACGTATACGTACATATTTGGAATAATCTGAAACAGCTAACCTTCATTTGGCACTAAAACCTTATCTTCCATCTGCAGTGCGTATTACATATTTTACGAATATAAGAAGAGACAGCGCATAACAAATGTCATGGTGATTGTATACTTAGGACTTAAGTCTTTCCTGTGCTACAGGGTACATAGGGCAGCAATACTCAAGCTTTGTAACCGTTGTCAGATTTGTCACGGTTGGGTTGTAAGCTCAGTACGGAAGCCTTGTTTAATCTTAAAGACCTGGTATGACACTAACCCCAAGAGTGCGTTATTTTAGATGTGCGTACAACCCTTATTAACACACCTCCTAATACTCAGGATCCTAGCAGAGCAAAGTAAAATGGCTAATCACAAAAGCTGGACATAGACGGGCCGATCCCTGGGAAATTGTCCCGTCTATGCCCAGCTTTAGGCTGGGTTCACACACATCCCTTTATAGACATTAAAGGCGTCCATACACACATAGATATGTGCTAGATTGATGGCCGCTTTGAGTGCCGTGCGGTCAACTGACATGCGGTTAAGCAAAATCAAAACAGTGGGAGGTCCACTAACCAAAGGCTCACTACGGGAGACTACAGGAAGGGACAGGGAAAAGACCTCTAACGTCAACCTACTCAAGGAGAATGAGCAGCATTGCTGTAAGAAGCTCCTGTACACAGTACACTACAAGTGTGCCACTGGTAAGAGCTGTAAACGTACCCATACACAGGTTGATTTTTTTCATTTCGATTCCTGATTGCCCACCTGGAGTGATCGGTCCCACACTATAGAAAAGTCAATCGTTTGGGGATCGCACAGGTAGCGCTCTGTGTATGGGTAGCTTAAAGCGGACCTTCCACTTGTTAGTTTAGCTGATACTGCAGAGATCCCTGTAAAAAAAAAAAAAAAAAAACGATTTCTGACAGCAGGAGGGGTGTCTTTTTAGAGACAGCCCCTCCCATTGTGTTATGTCTCACCTAGGCAGGACGTAACAAGCTTCAGGGGTTACTGGGGATTTTCTCCCATAAGCCCCTGTGTCTGTCGTCACATCTGTGAGACTTTGTGAAGAGGGGAGAGAGAAGCCTCTCTTCACACAGCTAGATGGGTCCAGCCGAGTGCCCCCCCCTTCCCCCCCCCCCCACACATGGAGCTGCAGAGGAGTCTCTGTGTAGGAGTGTGTGTCAGCTGCTGCCCGGAGAAGAATAGATCAGAAAGTGGCTTCTCTGCCCCTATTCAACATGCTGCCACCATCAAACAAAACATGAAGAAGGTAAGTAAGTTTTATTTGGTTTTGTGTAGCGGTTTTCCAGGATCTGAACTGCTGACAGGTAAGTAATGTGCATATTTCATGTATTTGTGTTTTTTTTGTTTTAGTTTAAAACCGCTTTAAGGAATACACAAAGCAGACCAACGATATTAAACATCATCTATGCCCCATATAGCTATACAATATTGCTTATCCTGGAGTTGGGATTTAATGAACAACTGCACATTGGATCAATGTCCATAAATATCCTTTGCTGAAAAACAAGAGCTCACCAGACCATAAATTTCCAAGCATGCAAAGCAAACATGATGCAAGTTAGTTATCAAGAATAAATACAACCAATCTGTCTATTATGTCAACTTTCAAGAAAAGAAATTGCAGTTGCTGTTGTTTGTGCAGCCAGGATCGCATTTGATGAATATGAGAATAACCATTCTGTGTGACTTCCTCTCATTTTCAGAAACAGGCAGATTTTTTTGTACCACTGTAATTAGCAATCCATTCATTTCCCATGAATACATCTGACCTTGTGCACCTCACTCCTTTGTTCTGTTTGACTTTAAAAGCCCATTAAAAAAATGCGGAATTTCCTTTCTGTAAATGGTATTCAAAATAATTCTTCACTGACTTATAAAAACTGATTTGTTTTAAGAAACTCGCCATAGGAAGTCATGTTTTGTATTATTTTTTTTAACTTTACCTTTATTCTTTATAAACTTTAAATACTTAGTTTTCTTCACCTATAGTATTACCTTATTACATTGAAATCTGAAAATATTCACAGGCTGCTCTGCTACCCAAGAACCCACCTTCAATGCAATGCTTGGTTATGCGGTGGTATGGTAATGGTATGGTTAATTAGAGCAGTGCTCTATTGGAGGGAGCCTGACTGAGATTGAGGCGGTCAGAAGCAATGTGAGAAGAATTTAGCACATCCTTACCATTATCACATGAACTAATGGCAGCCATACCAGGTTAGATTTTTCTAAACCGATTGTTAAAGTTGATCATTTGAAAATGTTTCCTTTTTACCCAACTCGATCAACAGGAAATGGAACTGACAGATGATATTTTAATCTGACAAGCCAATAGACTTTCAATGTTTGATCCACCTCTCATACTTAACATGAAGGCAAACTGAATATGGAAAGTGTTTGTCTCATCGGTGGACCACAAACACCCAATGTTGGCAGCGAACCGGTAAATGGTTTGGCCATCTCTAAAGTTGATAGCTGTATGGCTACCTTAAGAGGGTGGGTAGCAGCCACACACTGCTAATCAAATGCATGTGATTTTGTGATCTTTAGCACCTGTGGACATCTCTATAAGGGCTCATTTACACAGGCGTTTTGCGTTTTTTATCTGCAAACTCCCCTCCAACATACTTACATCACACCTAAAGGCTGTGAGTATATATGCACAAACACTCTACATAATGTTTACTATGATGATGTATAAATGACTAAGATGACTTTGATATGGGAATCGGAAACATTGAATTCTCCTGAAGAAGCCAATCGGCGAAATGCATCGAGAAAATGTATTCCCAATCTCGCACAATGTGATTGCTCTGTATATGTAGAACCTTGGTGTGAGATACATGTTTGTAACATTTTATCTTATTGATACATTATGTTTATTTATTAAATTGATGACATTGTAACATTTCTGTTATTGAGAATATTACTGAATTACCGAACACTGCCTAAAAAAATGGTGTAACGCTTAACGCATGACTACCATGTATACAATCAGGTGCCGTCACCACAAAGTCCCTAGTCTTCATTTGGGGTGGAGAGGGGTTGATGCATAGAGCATCTGTCTTCCTCACACCCCAAACTATTTTCTTTCAAATATGAATTTGGGATGTGGCACACATACTATAAATGGGAAGCTAGTTACTATGGAACACCTCCTGGTAAACACCTTATGTGGCTGTCGGCTGATAAGCCTGTCAAGGGGTCGGTATCTAAACGCCTCACAAGCGTCTGGCCAAGAAGGCAGGATTGCATGTGGTCCCTCTCAGTCGGCAGCAGCCCAGAAAGCACCATTGTAAATGTAGACTATTAGTAGACATTTGGGCAGTTCGCCTCTCTAGACCATTTTGGTGTATGCCAAGGTGGAAACTATTTTAAGGAAAGGGTTATAAGGCAACTTCCAAGCAATTCTATCGTAAGAAAAACAGAGCATTGATGTCTGACCATAGCATCAATTATAGTGGAAAAAACCCCCCACAGCATATCATCCCAAACATCTCATAGCAATTCTCATGCTTAGTAGTGGAGGGTGATTATTGAGACAATAGAACCCCATAGTCATTAAATAGCCTCTGAAATCAAATCATTCTGAATTAAAATATAAGGACAAAACATTATCATACCAAGTACAATGATTCTTAGGAAAGCGACAAGTCAAAATGGCTGAAAAAGAAGGAAGGTTAAGTCAAAGTTTAGACATCAACCTGATTGAAATGCTGTGGCAGGCGTTTTTTAATGAAACCCTAATGAACTAAAGCAATGTTGTAAAGACAAAAGGCCAAAACGAATCTCTAACAATATGAGAGACTAATAAAGAAATACTGAAAGTTATTGCCAATGGATGAATCATAGGGTGTACTTATTTTTACAGATTCTCCATTTTGGCTTTATTGAATAAATAAGAATATACAGGGTGTTGTTTTACACCTGAGGTTAGACTTAGATAAATACTAGACCTGCTAAGGACCAGATGGATTTATATTATGTCCCGATGCATAATATACCCATGACTGTTAGAACATACACATCTTTATGATGTAAATTCAAACAATAACATGTAATTCATACATTTCAGCTGTACACTTCCCCGAACGCAGTGGTATATGTTAAGCTGTATAGCATTACGCTTGATGTGCTCTTGATACTGAGGCCCCAGGACATGTCCATCTGTTACAAGCTACAATAAAATCGCTTCGCCAGCAGCTCTGTTGTCCTCGGGGATTCACTATTGTACCTGTATAACTAATTACCTAGTGACAGGATTCACTGGCAGAACGGTAATAGTGAAACATATATTTGCTATGTGTTTGGAGACAGAAAATAATCCAACATTCTAAATGTCTCTACCTTTCTTATAATAGTTCTTGAAAGCATCAACATTTTTATGTATTGCAAATGGTTACCTATCTGTTCTACCGCATGTTAGGCAACACATAAGTGCGCACCTAAAAATGCATGTTACTACACAATGATAAAGGGATAGGTGTGAATGGGGCCTAATATTTTTTTTATGGAAATATCAAACTTTACCTTGGGTGTTTTGCAAAATACCTATAAGCTGCTCTTGTAGAGAATTCACCATAGAGGTTAGAGATGGTTGCCAAACATTCACAAAATTTTGAATAGCTAACTTAGGTTAAGCGTCTGAAAATAGTATCATAACCAAAACTGTTGTAGATGTAAAGAAGGGTTGTAGGAACCTAAAGAAAGTATTGCTTTTGCATATATTAAATTCAAGGTGAAGTAAAAAATGTAACCATCATGTCATAGAGCAATCCTTTTTTCGTAGCGTTCCCTCAACCCTTCACTACCACAACTTTGGTGATGAAACCATATTGAGGGTTTTGCAAATAACTCACAAACTAGTTGACCATCTCGAAGAATGCCTCCCACAATCCAGTTGTGTTATTATTTTAGTGTAATAGGTTTATGTATGAACTCCATGTTATGAACAATTCATAATGGTTTAAACAATTAAACAGAAGAATGGACTTAGGCTATGTTTCCACATAGTTTTTCAGTCCACCAAGGTCTCTCTCTTTAAGGCATCCATTAAGGCATGCGTTAGGCATGGGTACAGACTGATGAAGTTTCTTGCCTTCTTCTTCCCATTTGAAAATGGTGCCAGGAAATAAGGTTGATTGTGCTTCTGGAAGTGATGTTGATGAAGAGAATGGAAGTGATAGTGGGTAAAGCTGGCCATACACCTTTAGATCTTTCTGTCAGATATCCTTTAGATCTACCAATAACTGTGTTGTGCCGGGTCCTCTGCGATTGAACACTGGTAGACTTGATTGTTTAGAAAGTCCCATATATTGCATGGTTTTGGTAAAACAAAAGGAGATCTAAAGGAAACCTGACAGAGAAATCTAAAGGTGTATGGGGACCCGGCACTACATAGTTGTTGGTAGATCTAAAGGATATCTGACAGAGAGATCTAAAGGTGTGTGGCCAGCTTTAGTCATGGAAGACAGTCCGTTACCAACGAATACCCATCCGCTGGTAATGCAATCAATGCATTGTCTATGGGTGCGTCAGTGCATCCATACTTGCGTTGGGCTGTGTTTTGTTAATAATGTTGATATTAACGCAAGGGATCACAACACATCAAATCAACGCATGTGGGTACAGGGTAATTTAATATAATGCAATGTGTTAACATCCCTCTGTTTGACGTACGTCAAGTGGAGGGGTTTTGACACCATGGAAACATAGCCTTAAGCATCCTGAGATGGTCACATGTTCAAGTTATGGTAATTACCAAGTCAAAGTCACTTAAAAAAAAAGGAAGGAAGCAAGAAAGAGGTATTTGAAGACAGGACTGGTCTCCTAATACAACAATCCAGTTTTTATTTCTTAAACTTGAATGGATATTAAGATTAGCAAACACTAACATTCTAATGATGTAGAAGGAAAGATTTTGGCGATATACATTTACCATTATTTTGGGTGGCCGCTCTTCTTTCTCTGCACTTAATAAATGTTCACCTGTAGCACATTGTCCTCTCTATAAATCCTTCTGTTCAGGATATAAGCTGTTGTCACATAGATTTCCTGCCAGGTCCTACAATGCCGGACAGCAGTCTCCACTCAGCCCTGCAACGTGACAGATGAAACTTTACCGACCCCGGTACCTGTGCGTATCCCCATTAAATTATCTCCATAAAGAAAACCTTTCAACATCTGGAATGACCCAGAACTGACATAGTGATTAGAGACCAAGATCATGAAACACAACACTGAGAAAACAGGCACAATTCATTATTCAGAAGGCTTTTGTGGGGGGGGTTTCAAATTACAGATAATTAGAAGGGGAGAAAATAATTCTGTTTTGCATAATTTGCATTTGCAGGAGTTATTTTGCCACTGAAAAACATTTGCTAAAATCCAAGAAGATTATAACTTTGTTTTTCTGAAAGGATTTCATTTTAATATAATAAACTGTATATTATCTGTATCTTTATACCAAAAATCATATGCATGTGCAATTAATTAATGGTATGTACTACGTTTTTTATTTTTTTTAAACCCATAGAGTTGTTTGACACAGAATTGTGTAGTTATCACCAGGGGTGTGTAATTTGCTTAAGTGGAGCTACATTTTTGACTGTATAACTGGCTGGTTGTCTATACATTGCTGGTTTCGTATGATAATTGTAGTATATTGTACTGATCTAAGGCTAAAAGCGTGGCTGGCATTATGGACACATAAGTGTGACGTGTCCACGGTGATCGCTCGTAGTTTGCCCGCTATTCAGGTACTGTTTTCCGAGTAATAATGGTCATGTTGGTGTCACCGCACCCAATTAATTTAAATGAACAAACCATATATAGGGCGAAATTTGTTGACATCCCAAAATGTGGCCATTAAGTGTCTGGCATGTTAAGTGACTACTGCTCGTGATTGCATTTAGCATGCCCCAATGCTGGTAATTACGTTCCAGTATAAACTGGTATGCAATTTCCAGAAGAGGAAAGTCAGGGGCGTACACAGGTCTGCCATCAGAAATTTTGGGGCTTCAAACTAGGTAATTTTTCAGGGGCGTGGCAACAGTGGTGGGCATGGAACGGCTGGGCCCCCTCCATGGCACCATCGGGCCTGGGCAGTAAGGGCATTCTGTACTGGCCTGACGGCAGCCCCAGGCGCCATCAATGCATAAACGTAGTGTAGACAAGCCCTTACAGAGATTCAAAATTAGCGACTTCTCTAGTCTAGAATACATGCAAACTTTTCATTTCGCTTGTCTTGCTTCCTTGCACTTCAGAGAAAAGTAGCGTAATCTCGTGTAGTAAGGACAAGAAATATCTGCTTATGCTAGACATACACATGCCGATAAGCGGCTGATTTTTAATCTGACCGACGGGCGTGCGCGCACGCCCGTCGGTCAGGTTAAAAATCTGCCGCTTATCTGCATGTGTATGCCTAGCATAAGAGAACTACAGATCTCAGCATACTCCAGGCAATGGGCCCTCAATGATGTCACTAGGATGCACAGCTTAGCCAGGACTTCTCTACTAACAGAGGGGGAGGAAAGAGGAGTGGTGAGTGCAGCTGGTAGGGGTGCTCCTGGGAAGGCAGACGTGCATTGAAGATCTTGATCGTGCATTGACCAACACCTTCAGATAAGCTAATAAAGCAGTGAGAAGACACAAGACATATAGGAGATATGGCGACCAAGATGAACTATCACGACCAACATATCTACAGCATAGTCAAGTATATCTGCATCAACCACTCAGCAATCCTTCAGGACGGTTTCTATCATATGTGCATATGTATATGCCTTTATAAAGCCAAAGGCTCTGTGTCTACAGAGATCCGGCAATGTCATTATAGCCCTGTTTGTGTTCATGCTTCAAAAATATTAATAACAAAATGAATAAAACCAGATAACGTTAGCAAAATTTTTTTAAAAAAAGTCTCCAAAAAAGAAGCATACAAAAAGTAATGTGGTACAGATTAATCTATTAATCTGCATCACAATTCAGTGGTCCCTCTAGCACTGCAGATGCCAAGGATTTAATAAGGATAGAACAATCTTAACAAGCTCTTAGATTGTACAGAACACATTTGCCTGATAAAACCCTCTGCTTGTGCAATCAAAATCCTTTTAGCAATGTAGGCTACAAATGATAAGAGACAAAGCAGAATACTAAATTTCATGATGGTAGGCCCTTTTCTACAAGATAATATTACACTAGAAATTGTATTTAGAAGCGTTTCTCAATGGGTTTTATTCTCGCAAATGAAGATGTAAGCACTAATTGCTGTATCATTTGTTTCAGTAAAAGCAAGGTGGTCACAATTTGGAGAATTTGTCAGTGTATGCGAAAAACTACATGCAACCAGTATGAAATATACTAAAGTCTTATTATTAACAATATTTTAAAGGTAAAGATAATGGAAGAAAAACAAATTGGCTTATTAAATGATAATTTTGTTTAAATTGTTTTATTGGTTTTTAACATCTACATTAACCGCCCTAGCGTTATGGACGGCAGCACCTCTCCAACTGGTACTATCGCACTGGACGAGGTGCTGCCGTCCAGTACAAATCACAGCTGTG
>CM070040.1:64849492-64860324 GCA_036250615.1 Ptychadena robeensis | reverse complement strand
AATGAAAGCAGTTTTCTATGTAGAAAACTGCTTTCAAACTCCCCCCTATGTACTAAATATTGCCAGAATAAAGTCCCTGACGCCCATTTGCAGTAACCCTTTCTTAAGGTTTCTTAAGGGTTAAGTGCAAATCGGAACATCTGGGGCACCAGAGACTTTTTATTTTGGCGATATTTAGTACATAGCAGCATAGTTTTGTGTCCTAATTTTTGTGTTTTTTTTTCATTATTTTTATTAAAAAAAATTTATTTTTATTTTACATAATTGTTTGTTTCAAACATTATTATCGTCAGGATGTCTATTAGACCCTTGTACGGACATATTTTGGGAAGTAACAGGCCTACAACATTAAGAAAAATTTACCATTGAAGTCTATGGTGCACTTTTGGTACAGAAATCTGGACCTCAGCAGTGCGCTAGGGAGGTTAAACAAAATCAACTTATTTTAATTATGCCTAAAAAAAGGTCTCTTTTTGGTTGTTATAAGAAGCAGGGCATTTTTTTTTTACAGGGATAGGTCACACAGTGTGTGTAGTCCATGTATGCCCCTATCCCTGTGTCTACATTATGTGTGTAGTTCATGTGTGCCCCCATCCTTGTGTGTACAGTTCATTGTACATTGTTCATACAGTACTTTGCCTTTCACCAGACCCATGCTGGTAGCCCTCTTCCCAGCTGTGCTTTCCCTCCAGACCCCCTACCAGCTGTACTTACTCTCCACCAACCCTGTGTGAAGAGAACTACAGATCTCAGCATACTCCAGGCAGTGGCCCCTCAGCGATGTCACTGGGATGCACAGCTCAGGGCAGTTTTTTACAGGAACTACATAGCACCCATTATACCAGCCATGGGCAATCCAAAACCAGCCCTTCAGTCTTTTAATTCAGCACTTTGTCACCGTTACTGTATTGGAATGTGCGCTTTATCAGTTTGGTTAGCATTCATCTAAACACACACTATTATAGTGCTCAAATCTAGTGTTGGGCTTGAATATTCGAATGTCGAATATTTTTCACGAATATCAGCAATTCAAGAATAGGTCTCATATATCGGCTGATATTTGCGATTTCGAATATTCGCGGAATGGCCATATAGTGCAAAAATAATATTTGCATTGTGAAAATAAATATAGCATGTGGCCATTCATTTCGAAGATTTTCTCAATGTGAATATCATTTTCACAATTGTGGTGATATTTTCATACCACAAATATTTGAATGTACGAATATCAAATCAAATATTAGTAGAATTATTTGTGAAATATCACAAATTCGCATATTGCCTATGCGGATCATCACTACTCATATCTGGCAGTTAGCCTATAGGCATTGAAACTCCATCCATGTAGGCCAAGATTTACTGCTGCATAACTGGATTGATCAGGTGAAGTTCAGGCACCCTAAAATGTGAATCTTCGTTTTTTAGTTAGTACAAAACCAAATGGATGACCATGTTGATGATTTATTTACAATATTTAAGGCAGATATTCCCACATAATAATCAGTTTGATGTAGAGCATGGTAAGGTAAAAATCCACAATAAAGGTTGCCTAAACCTTGCCTATTTTATAGTTCACCATCATCTTGTATGTATGTCCAAGTTTACTTTTCATGGTTGTGTGATACTTATTTTGAACATCCAAAATCACCAGTGAGACAATAAAAGCTTAATTTATGCTTCATTCTTTCTGGAAAAAAAGAGAGAAAACCACAACACCACACAAATGTCTCAAATACCCAAAACCTAAGACAGCTAAATTTATATGGACTTTCCATGCTGCCTGTAGGGGAACAGAGATGTAGTCAGAGGGAAAATCATAAATGCACAGATTGTTCTATAAACTTTGATAAACAGCCAGCTTAGTAAGGAAGACACCACAAAGATTGGTTCTCCTCTGTACAGAATACTCCTTGTTCACAGTTTGTATGGTATTTTATTCGATTTCACAACAGGAATCCATGCATAGTGTATTGCATGTATAACTTCAACTTTCATGTTCCTACACCTGCTGCAAACAAAGCACCTGGCTTGCATGCCTCTGTCCATGGTACTAACAGGATTGTGAGACAAGTACAAAACAAACTGAAGCTACCACACATCATTTGCATTTAGGAATGACAAGTTAGGCCATGTTAGACTATTTTATAAACAACTAGTATATATAAACCATAGCTACTAGTGTTAAGAAACCATGTATATCGAGTAAGCTGGATTGATGTGAGACGAGTTTGGTTTACTTTGGGACATCACTCTAAAGCATTTACCTAGTGGACCAAGACAGGTCAAGGTAGACAAGAGTTCCATACTGGATCCATAAATATATGCCATCTTTTATAGAAATATAAGCATTGTTATATATTATTGACCACAAAAAAAAGCCATGTAGCATTCCGTGGTATGGCTTGCAAAGAATGAAGGTGCTCAACAGTTGCCAATATGGTACAAGTGGTACAATGTTATTCCTCCCCGTTATTACAATGGACAACAGTCACCCATGTTATTACAATGGACAACCATCCCCCATGGTCTTTCAATGGACAACCGTCCCCCATGTTATCACAATAAACAACCGCCCCCCATTTTATCACAATGGGCAACCGTCCCCCATGTTATCACAATGGACAACCGTCCCCCATGTTATCCCAAAAAACAACCGCCCCCCATGTTATCACAATGGACAACCGTCCCCCATGTTATAACAAAAGACAACTGTCCCCCATGTTATCACAATAGACAACTGTCCCCCATGATGTTACAATAGACAACTGTCCCCATGTTATTCCAATGGACAACCATCGCCGTGTTATTCTAATGGACCCCGTCCCATGTTATTTCCATGGACAACTGCCTGTTATTTGTACTTTACAGTTGGGAATGACAAGTTACCAGTTCCTGCCCAACCATCTGAGCTAAGCCTTTAAGTAACCCAGTCACTTTAATAAAAAAGAATTCTTAACATGAAGGAGATTAGTTCTGTCTGGAGGAAAAAAAAGAGTGTATTTATTACTTTTTTGCATTGGGTATTTGGTCCCCTGCTGGGTGAATTTTTGGTGTCAGAATAGCTAAACCCACACCAAGACGAAAGCAAAGTTGTGATCACTTCCTGTAAAAAATGGCAATAAGTTGGGCAGAGTACCTGACTTGTATGACCAGGGATAGCAGGTTGCTATAAAATTTCTATGTTTACTGAAACACAAGTCTAGATGTAAGCTATATAATATCTGATATTCTACTCTACCAAGCTTACTCCATGATTAGTATGGTCCCTTTTAGAGTTTAAAGTGTCTGGTAACAGGGCAGGCAGGGAGCTAACATATAGGGATAAGCTCCACCATAACCCATGGATTAACATGCTTTGCATTGATGTGCATATACACGCACATTGGCATGTTGCTCTATTTAAAGAATTGTATGTTTTGCCTTAAGTGGTAAAATGAAGGTCAGCGTACCCAAATGCAGCCTGAAAACCTTTTTGTCCAATATATTGGAACAACTAATACCAATAATACAAAATCAATGTGAATTAGGGGATGGAGGCATACAAAAAATGAATATTAACAGCGAAATAGTTTTATTACAATTCTCCCAGAGAAAACCTGTTTATCAGCCACACGCAGTGCATTTTGGGACCTATTAAAATTTAGCTTGCACCAATTAGAAAACCCCGAAACAAGCTCAATGTATATCAATGCTGCACCAACATAAAACTACACCGCATAGCATTTTGGGGTACAGTTTGAGAACATTATTGCGCCCTTCCTGAATACAGAGCTTTAATGCTTTGTATTCGTTATTAGTAATGAGCTGCATAGACAATATTCATATTCGCAACATTTTGCAAATTTTCCGCCTAATATTCGCAACAAATTCGGAAATTTCGAGATCTCCAGTCATTATTACCTTCATTGTGAATTGTAATAAAATGCGGATATTCATAATATTTTAGCGATCAACACTATGTATTGATTGTTACCATTACAGTAGTTATGTCCTGATTGTTCGCATTTCAGTCAAGTTATTCCCTGTCTCCCGCTATTTTCTTACCACAGTGGTAAGGTTAGTTCCCATTGAGATGTTTAGAACATCCACTATACCAGATTCCTTACTACTGGTTTTGTAATATAATTTTATTAAAATTTTCTGTACATGGTTAATTTTTTTTTATCTCAATAGGATCACTTGTAGCTTTAAATGAACCTTTTTTGCCTTTTTATGTGCATTGGGGTGAGCAGTGCCTGAACTTCTCCTTTATACCCATTTGGGCCCATACAGCAAAGCAAAACCAGAGCCATATCGACCCATCAGGATTCACCAGTAAGTATTTTATTATAATAAAGAAAAGCCAGAATTTAGCTCTGAATTTTTTCATTTTTTACATTATCGTTTCTCTTTTAATCAACGTCGGTAAAAATCTGACTATCCCTTACACAGTGTGTATTCGTCCGACTCAGCAAGTAATGCTGCATAATGCTGATATCAGTTTCACAATAAGTCACTTTACACCCTAAACTCCTTTATCTGTTCTGAGTTCTGAGAGTGTTAAAATGACAAGCTGTGTTCCTGTAATTAGCTGCGAGTTCCCGACTATGTCTAGTGTGCTGGAATCAGAGTGAGACTTGCTGTGAGCTCTTCGACTCTATGAAAACGAAAGCAATAGATAAAAGGTGCATTTTGAAGAACTGTTTGATGTTCAAGTCAATTTCCCTTTTCTCTTGTCATTAGTCACTACCTGTTAGGCTCTCTAAGCAGGGCTTGCTCAGAAAAAAATCCAGCGCTGCATTTTCCTGTAAAGTGCTTATTAACATACAGTCTCACGGTAAATTGAAACCTCTAAGCTATTTTGCAATGTCTATGGTAAATTGCTGATGGCTGGAGCTTTAATAAAAGACCAGTTTAGTAAAAAGGGAAAAATGGTGACACTGATGAATTTTATTTCTAACAATACCAATAGCACTCAGGCTTATTCAGTGGATAATAATAATGTACAAATTGTGGTAACCTGTAATAGCCAATAAAGCTGCACTCACATCAGTGATCTTTGTTTGCCATCATTTAGCTGGCATTGAGCACCATGGCTAAACTTCACATTGGCATTTTGACTAAACACCAAACCATTTGGTAGAATTATAAATCAAAGTGTTCACTCTAAAGTATTTGAGTTCACTTGATATGCTTTATCTCAACTCTAGACTTTTAATACAGATATAAATGGATAGGGGTTATACTGCAATTTGTAGCTTCTTAAGGTTGATTTACTCTCAATGACCCCAAGAGACACCACGGTAGTAGACCAGGGTTATCTGGTCCAAGAAGTCATACACAGAAATACATCTGTAGAGGGTACAATCTGACTTCTATGGGGAGATATGCCTTCAATGACCCCCTATGACACTGTTGAGGAAAACAGTGGTGTCAGAGTAATAGAAGCATACACAGCAATACCTTAACAAATTGTAAAACCTGACAGAGTGCTTGTCCTTTGTAGCTTCTTTGGTGAAATATGCCCTCAATGAACACCTAAAATATCAAACTAGGAATAGGAAAAGCACTGTTCTCTAAGCAATGGATTCATACACAGCAATACCCAATCTCCTAGCCTTGTGTTTTAAGAGGGAATGGAAGGCATATTTCCACAAAGTAGCCACAAAGGACAGGCATTCTGTCAGGTTTCACCCTCTTAACAGCAGTACCTAAATAGATGATAAAACCTGACAGAGTGCTGACCTTTGTGGCTTCTTTGGGGACGTATACAACCAATGAATCCCTAAGACACCAGGCTAGGAGATGAGGTAAGCAGTGACCCCAATGAAATGAAGACATACATCGCAATACCAGGGTAGAAGGAGAACATTTACAGTATGCCTTTGTAGCTTCTTGACCTCAATAGCCCCTTAAGACACCAGGCTAGGAGATGAAAAGCATTCTTTCAATGGATTCATATACACAGCAAAACCAGGATATATGACCATTCCCAACTTTAATATACTTTTTACTAAACAGGTACCACACCATTGTCAGTTTTAAAAACTTTGTTCTTCTGACTATCTGTCATTAGCATGGGTTTTGTAGTATTGGCTAAATAACATGATCATGACATAATCAAATTAAGAACTTTGGTGCAACTCAGACACCTTTTACCACATTGAACAAATCCATATCCATGATACCTGCTGACAATCCTCATATATATTTGTATTTCCTAATGTTATGAAAACTGGTTGAAAAAGGCTTCCGACATCTTTTATGAACACGAACCTCAGAAATACATAGTGGAGAGCAATCCTCCTGTATCCTGGCACAGGGTTTTTTCATTCTTTTCAGTTTTTTTTATTAACTACTGGTAGGACAAATGAGAACCGCTCTCATATTTACCTGTGCATATCCCATTAGTGAGAGTTAAGCTACCCATATATGGGCCGATTTTTAGATCGATTGCCATGTGTGTTTGCGCTGATCGGTGAACGATCTATCGAGGAATCGAACGTGAAAACTCTTGTTGGCTCAAACAAATGTCGATTGAAGAAGGACCCAACATGTTGGTTAATCTCTGTTCGATCACCATTATTTTGAATGAGGAGCAGGATCCCTTTTCAACGCATCAACGAAGAATCGATCATGCAAAGTGGTGCACATTGATTCGATGAACGATCATTTGGCGATCGGTAGCATCATCACACCGCAATCGATCGTTAGTTGATTGAATGAGTATCGACTTGTGTATGGGCACCTATACCCCCCTCTATTTGCCCTAAAGACAATGATAGAAAGGGTCAATAGGAATGATACTATACAAGAGGTTAAAGTACATTTTCCACTGGGGATACCTGATCCAGGCAATACATTTTAGTAAAGAATTTCCCTCACATCTTACAAATTTCCTATGGTGCATATCTGAAATGAGCAATAATAGAAAACTCCCCCATCATGACACACTGCATAATCGTTTTCGAAAGCTACGGGTTTTAGTTCATAATATAACCAATTTCTATATCTACTGTAACATATAGATGAGAATATATAGATGACACCATAATTGGTAAATATAATGCACCTTGCTGTACCTATTTCGGCAATGATCTTGGCATGTATTTCTGAAAAGGGGAGATGAGCAATTATACGTGATGTGTCTAGCTCATACTCAACACTCTGCCATCAATGTAAGAACGCTGGGATATGCAGTTGAGTAGTAATGCTTGCCCATGCCTTGTCTAGACTGTAAGATTTACAGCTTGCTTTAGAAAAATCTTTAACTAATCTGTAACAATTACATTAAGTAGACAAAGATTGGCTGAGCTGCCAGCAACAAATATGTTGCTCAGCTTCAATCTATTATCTTTTCCTTTAGATGTCGAACAAATTCCCTACAGTCTCTAACAAATACACAATGACCTTTAATAAGGTAATGGCCTTTACCACAGTATATCAAATCTTCTGACACATTCTGTGTTATGTGGAGTTGAAAGCATGTACCAGCCTCTCTTCTGTGGATACACTGAAAAGCCAGAGGCAAAGTGAGTTTACTAGTGTGTTTGCCGGCTTACATCTAGGATTTTGGTCAATGCGGGGATTAAACCAAGAACTAAAAGTAGCAAGTATTAGCGTATTTAACAACCTACTAAAAATAGTAATGGTTTACTGGAACCAATGAGAATTTGTTTTTTACTATTGGTCGATTTGTTTCTAACCACTAGGGAATGAAATGTTGATTTGTGATGGTTGCCCAGACTCATTGACATCCTCTCCAGAACTCAAGTCAAGCAATCCAATTCACATATATAAAGGGGTTGAAAGAAACAAAGGTTAGTTGTAACATGTTTAGGTCAAATTGTCTTGTTTACCCCAAAGATATCTGGCCCCCATTTTACAATTTCATGACCATCATTTGGATTCACATCCCACTGTTCCTCTTTCCTTCAAAGCCAGCCTTTTATTAGGTCCAATGTATAAATATGACCATGTACATAATCTCAATGCCTCTTCACTATGCACCCCATTCACTATAAATGGGCGCGTTGCCTGCGATGTGTGTGTGTCCCACCCTGCCGCGATTCTAAATGGCTGGGATGCGCAACAAGAAAATGATCACTGAGATGTTTCTGTAAACTGTAGTGGAGCAGTGCCCTAATATCAATAACCCAAAGGAATCAGTTTAATCTGAACTCACATGTGCCTTTTATGCCCATAAGTCTCATAGGGCAAAGTTATTACAATCTAACCTATCACACCTATCTACCAATCTAATCTAGTGCTTTTCAAGATCAATATAAACCCTCAATTAATATTATTTTATAAAAAAATTGCATCTAGCCAAGGCCCCTTAGTCCTCTATAGCCAAGGAAGTGACGTGGAGATGCTTACCCATGACATCAGCTCCTCAATCTTTGAAGGGTTCTTCATGGATTATAAAATAAGAGGGTGGAGCTTGGGCACCAAAGGCAATTGTGTGTTAAAATTTCCCTGCACAGATGTCTACATCTTTAGTGTCACATATAGATATAGCCATGTCAATTGGCCATGTTAATTTTTATTAATGGAACCAAGTACAGCCAACACTTTTGGGATAGTGAGATTTCAATACAAGTAGGTGTATATATATATAAATCGTATAAGCCTGATTTCTTTTAGTTTAACTTCATTTTAATTGCATAACTTTGGAACTGTTATTCGGGTTGTGGAACATATGGATGTAAATGGACGCCTCTTTATCAACTTAAAATGTGAAATTTGTAGTGATAACAGGAAAGAGTGTTTTGGAAGGGAGTATATAAGAGTAGCATTAGAAGCCACACTATGTTTTCAGATAACAAACATTTAAATGGAAATGTACACACTCTCTAGCAAGTCTTTTCAGATTAAACACTCAAGGTTTCCAATAACGACCAACTGAATTCACACGATTGGACAGTATTACACTAATGGAAGGATAGAATGTGATTGTTTCTACACTTAACACAACTTAGTTATGGTTTACGTCTCCTTATTAAATAATCCCGCTGATGTGTAAATGAATTATTAAAGGCTGTGTTTCATAGTCAACAAATCCTGAGCAGTGTGAGCACCATTCACTATGGAAGCACATGCACCAACAAGAAAACTTCACATGAACCTCTTGTGGAATGCAGACAAAATGACTGTTCTCTTGCAGACAAAGAGCTGATTCTCAGCAACACAAAGCTCTCCAATTCACAGATACCACATTCCTGTGGCGAGTCAATGAATAGTCAACTGAGTGCTATATCATATTGGTTTCTAAAAGCATCGCTACTAGGTTTAACGCAAAATCAGAATGAGATTGGCAACTTCGCCACTGCCCATGCCCCAAAGATCAGGTCTTCCTGGGTTTCTTTGCGGTAACATTGACAGTTTAATGCTGAACAGATGGACATTCCCCATGATGCCCACCTAACCAACAGGTAAATCGACATGATGTAACCTCACAGAGGCCACAAGGTTTCTGTAATAAAGATTACTAGAGTGCAGTGACTGGGAAATAGAAAGTATCACAAAGCAACAAGCAGACAGTAGATCTGAAGTTGGGTTGACACTATAGGTCTGTCTGTCTGTCTAGTTCACACTCTTGTCTTAATTGCTTCTAATGTCATTTCTATAACATACTAGGTATAAATATCCTCAATCTGTTATTCTTTAAGGTTCATCTGGCTTGAAGCTAGAGTTTTTTTTTATTTATCTGGATGACCTGAAGGCTAAAGCCCACCACACAAACCTTTTAATCACTCCATACAATTTCCTTCAGATCTACCAACAACTATGCAGTGCCGGGTCCTCCATCATAGATACAGATACATACACAGTGATTGAAAGGATTAGAAATTTCCTCATATTACATGGTTTTGGTAGAACAAAAGTCGAGAAATTGTATAGAAAATTGCAAGGTATATGGGGGCCTTAAATAATCTACATGGATGAACTTCTTTTGGAGTTGCAATGTTTTCCAATAGTTTAAAGTATGTAACAGGCCCAACACTGCATTTTATACCATTCAGATTCATGGAACTGCAGTTTTATGCAATGCAAATAAATGGAGCATGGTTGCATGCAGGGCTGCCGTCAGAAATCACGGTGCCCGGTACAGCAAAAATGTCCGGGCCCCATGACAGGATTTGTTGAGCGGGGGGGGGGGGGGGGGGGGGGGGGGGGGGGGGGGGGGTGATGCTAGCAGAAATATCACAACTCCAACCCCCCTACCCACCGACGTGCTGCCTGATCGGTGCAGCAGCCGATCAGCCCGGACTGTACATATCATATTCAGTACGGGCTGACAGTGAGCAGAGGCTGCTGTGCCGATCCCCTACGTGCTGATCGTCTCCCCCCCCTAGCTGCCCGGGCCCGGAGTCCCCCCTGGCGGCGGCCCTGGTTGCATGTATTATTAAAGGGGTTGTACAACTTTACAGAACTTTCACCAATCAAACCAATGTCTTCATATATTTCAACTTTGAATTTTTACTTTTAAAATGAAAATGACCATATATTTTTTACCAGTTTTCAATGTTTCCTTAAGAAAATTTTTAAATAATATGTACCCTTCCAACACCAATGTTCCCTCCACTCAACACTTATGTAGATCCAGATCCCACAACTATGTTAATGTTCAACAGAATTATAGACATGAATGAACAGTGTGGATTATGTCTACGATTCTGTCACACCAGTATAGAAGAGGGGGCAGGACGTATACTTCAGAACTGCAGTGAAGCTAATTAAGAAAGAGATCTGAGAGATATTTCAAATTAGAAATCCCCTATAAATCAAAGTCTTCTATGGTGGAGGAATCACTGATCTTCTATGACCTTGCTAAATAAATAAAGGACTAA
>CM070040.1:64824957-64842259 GCA_036250615.1 Ptychadena robeensis | reverse complement strand
GATGTGATGTCATCACGTCACTCTGAGGGGGGGGGGAGAGGAGAGAAGGAGGCATGCTGGCACATCGGGGACACACGGACAGTGCAGAGAACTGTGAGTATGCGCTGTCCCGGTGCCCCGATGTGTACTGGACGGCAGCATCTTGCCCAGTGCGATAGAAGCAGTAGCAGCGCTGGACGAGATGCTGCCGTCCTGACCGCTAGGGCGGTTAATATTGATTTATATATACATATTTTTTTTTTCCCATCTGGGCTACGAGAACTAGTCTAATCTAGGACACTTATGCTGGGCAACGACTTCTTGCTCCGGCTCTTCTGTCAAATTTTAAAACCATTATGGGCCACAAGTCACAAAGTTTTCCCACCCTTGTTCTAGATCTTTGTGAATTCTCAAAGTGCAGATATTCACCAAAAACATTTGCAATTAAAATATTTGCCAGCAACACTAATCATTATTATGATTTTTCTGTTTAGCTTTAACTTTTCGGACAGTTATACTATGTATTGATATGGTAAATAACCCACAGTTGCCTAAATTACTGCAAGGTTCCCACACATTTCATGTTCGCATTATTACTTTGTGTTTAACCGCCCTAGCGGTCAGGACGGCACCATCTCGTCCAGCGCTGCTACTATAGCACTGGATGAGATGGTGCTGTCCAGTACACATCCGGCTGCGCATACTTATGGTTTTGCACTGTCCCGGTGTCCCTGATGTGATATGCTGGCTGGATCTTCGTCTCTTCCTCCACCCCCCCCCCCCTCATCACGTCACTCGGGGAGGCGGCAGGAAATTTGAACAGTAAATTGCACGAAAGCAGTTTTTTATGAAGAATACTGCTTTCAATGTGCACCTATGTAATAAACATCGCCCAAATAATGTCACTGGTGCCCCAGATGTGCCCATTTGCAGTAACTTTTTCTTCCCTGGTGTGATTTCATCACACCAGGTTAGAGAAGGTTAACTGCATTGTAAATTGGAAATTTCCAATCCAGAATTTAAGGGATGGTCTAGACTGATCTTCAGGCACCCTTAGCATTTTTTTGTATACTAGAAGGTTACCTGCAAATGGGCACATCTGGGGCACCAGAGACTTTTTATTTTGCCGAGATTTAGTACATAGCAGCATAGCTTTGTGCTCTGATTTTTGTGTTTTCTCATTAATTTTATTTAAAAAAAAAATATTTTACATAATTGTTTGTTTCAAACATTATTACATTCAGGATGTCTATTAGACCCTTGAAGGGACAGATTTTGGGAAGTTGCATGCAACTACAAACATACATACATATACCTACAACATAAAGAAAAATTTACCATTGAAGTCTATGGTGCACTTTCGGTACAGAAATCTGGACCTCAGTAGTGCGCTAGGGAGGTTAAACTAACTATAGTAGTGATTTTCAAATGCAAGTTATTTTTTCTTGTTTAATAATTTATTTAATAAGATTTTATTGAAGTTTTATACATGTAATACTTTTTAACAACAATGCAATATGTACATAAATAGATATATGGTATATTATATTTCAATCATTTAAATCTCAAAAAGTATTTATAGGACAAAAAAAAAAAAAAGAATGGGAAAGGTAGGGGAAGGGGGAGTCCTGAGTGTGCGAGGAAAATGACATCCAAATATCAAACATCTGTTCAATATTTAGTATACTTAAATCAATAATTAAATATACAAAACGTTTTGAACCTTCTATATCCATTACTTAAACCATATTTTTATTTGTATATTGATTAAGGAGATTACAAAAGTTTGAAACGAAGTCCATTTAGCCCATCTTTGTACAAACAAATGAATAATTTTAATATATTCCTCCATGTAATGTACAAACATAGGACAGCAGCATTGTTGCTACCAGCTTTGTGCTCATTATCAATGGTTTTGAGGAAAGAAGCTGTCTTTGGAAGCACAGACAAGTTAAGTGTTGAACAAAAGCCAAGTGCCTATTGGAAAAGCCTAAAAGACCCTGGCTGTAAACAGTGACATTAAACACAGCCACAATGATAAAACACCAAGTTAATGGAGTGAAGCAAAGCATGCAGTTGTGTTTACTAAAACTCAGTGTCTTTAAACTACCAAACAAAAAGCATTTTCACTGTTGTCACAGCACAGAGGACACGTTTTCCAGTAAAATCATCACTCTTGCGTCTTCCAGTATCCATGTGTTGAGCCATTCTGGCTAAAATCGTTACATACTATATGGTCTGGTACAAATTGTTATCAGGTCATATTGAGTACATAAATCACAACAGGCCTGCCAAATTGTAATGCTCATACATCTAACTCTGGCCCTTTATTATGCCACAATCCTATAAGGGTTTACTGGATCAATGTCTGGATGACAAGTAGTGAAAGCTTCTTTCCAGTAAATCGAAAATGCCAGTTATCTGTCATGGATGAAATGTCTGACCTCCCATACAGCTGTTCAATGACTACGAGTGCGCTAACCATGCACACATGGGAAAATGCTTGTACCAAGACCAATACAACGCAATTGTTGGTACATGTGTTTATTTCAAACATGCCAGGTTCAGTAATGTGTTTCTTATGATGGACTTTATCTATTGTGGAAATAACTGTACATAAAGCAACATGCACTTTGCTTGTTTGACCTTCAAATCTAACAGCCTGCTAAAATTCAAGGCTGATGAAAACAAAGCCAGACCCAAGTTTACGTTAGTCCCAAGTTAAGTAAATCCCAACCTGGGTCAACCCAAGAAAAGAACTGGGGATTGTTTTCTCTTTTGTTTCCTTGAAGACATTACAAATATGTATTTTATGCAGGGTAGAATATGGTAGTACACATGAACTTATACTTAAGGTAAATTATATTTATACTTAAATAACTGGCAAAGTAACAGATCTATTTATTTTACCGAGCCAGTAGTTTCTTCTTACTCCAGCTGGAATTAGGAAAAATTTTACTTTTCTAAAACCACCCCATATCAAAGCATTGCTTGTCATTAGCCTATAACTAGAGATTGTTGTGTTTATCAACCTCCTTGGAGGTTTGTCCGACCCCAGCTCGGGGTAAGTTTGTTGGCAAAACAAACGCACCCTGAGCTGGGTTTGGGTATACTTGCTTATCCTCGGCAAGCCTGTGGCAATTTTGGTACCCCCTCTTCAGTATCACCTAAGATGAAAGAGGGAAGGCGGGGAATCCTAGCAGAAGTACTGTGTACTCTGCTTTGATTGCATGTACCACATAGTTGAAAATGAGTGTATGGCCATCGAGGTTAGGAATGATAATTGCAAATCCCTGAAAATGGTATTAGATGTAGAGAAGTAAAAATTTCCACTTGACTTTTAATCTTAATTTATGAAAAATCTACTTTTGCTAGAGGAATGTTTATTTTTGCTCAGACAACCTTTCTCATAAATAACAACTTTTTATTGAAAATATTTTCATTTAACAACAACAAAGAATAATAATGCCAACAAAAAGGACAATTATGTGTACAAATCTAAGAACAGGGTACATGTCTCATATACACAGGTTTATTTTGGCATAAATAAGAAATAAATTGTGAAAAATAGCAAAACCAAGAAACATATTGGTACTGGTCAGTCCAAGGATATAGGAGATTTGTAATTAAATCTCAAATTCAGCTAAACAATTGGACCTTCTTTTCCTATAACCAGACTTGCATACCTGTCGGTAGCCTGGCTGAAGGCTGGAACAGAGGGTGGGTTAAGGGGGTTCTAAAAGTGGCGCCCCTTACTTTGTGCTGTAAAAAGGAAACCTGTGTAATGTTTGCTTTCATAAAAGCCTTCGGTTATCATTAATGCCAACTGGTATTAGGACCACCATTATTGTGCGTCTGCTAGATTAAGATCTTAATGCTAAAATTGTGTTTCTCATTCTGTCCTCAATCATATTTCCATTATTTAAGGATGGCATCTTCATATGATTGTCCTAGGCACTGAAAAATGACTGTAGAGAGCAAGATCCAGAAGAGAGCAATGGAACAAATGGTCAGCGTTAGGTTTCTAGTCCATGCAGTCTAGAATTCACACCTAAACAGCTTGGCGATTCCACAGGAGATTGCCATATACCATCCCTGGCTCAATTACTCTATTATCCATCACACTACAACGATCCCTCAGGTTAATACCTGTTTGGATTGTTTATGAGAAATGGTTCTTCCAAGAGAAAGTGATTCCTGGACGGCTTTCAAAGCTGTGAAGCCATTCTCTCATTTTATTCAGTGCAAACAACTCTCTTATTGTTATGAATTGTCAGAAAGCCTCATATGTGTTGGGAATCAGAACACTAACTTCAGCAGGATATGCATTGAGTTAGGGGATTTGTGATCGGTAACTCATTCTTTTTTGGCAAGAGCCTTTAGACTAGTGCACAAATATCATGAACACCACTTGTTCCCTTAAATTGTATTTTCAACACTTAACCACCTACTTAATCTCTATACTTGAACAACTCTCCTGTTTTTTAGAGTTCAATAATATTAGGCCAACAACTAAGCATTATTATTACACAGAACTGTAACCTTTAATTTTTTTGTGCTTATATAGGTAATAAAATCAAGTGGGGCTTTTTTTTCCTGGGCACTACTTGATCTGAAGAACATTGGTAACTCTGGTGTTTCCCTTGTTCTGGCATCATGTCTGGACTGTTGAACTGCAGACCTCCCCATTTATACTTTTCTCAGACTTTTCCCTTTCATCTTTAATATGATGACTAATCTAATATGACTAGTATGGAATTCATTAAAGGAATCGATGAATGGCATATCCAGCTACACATGTCAGATGTTGGTTGGGGATCCTTTTCAGCCCCACCCATGGGTGGTTACTTCTTGTGTAGCCAAGGCATCATCAGAATTTCCTGAAAATCAAGATTAAAAAAGAAGAAATGCCATGGTTTGTATGGGTAAAGGAGTGGTTGTGGATGAAACCTAATGCAATCACAACAGATAAAGTTTCTATATTAACTTTTTTTAGTGTTAAAGGGGCACTTTAATTAGATTAGAGCAACTGCCTGGGAAATGAGACACGAGTGTTCCCTGGGGGCTTTTGGTAGCTTGTCCCATTGAATTAAAATGGGGATATTTAGAAATACCCCCTAAATGATTAGACAGGGTGTGCAGGCGCACAGAAGTGTCCGGTCACTTAAACAGGCTACTGGCATCTCGAAAAGTGACAATAAAATGAGCCATTAAGATGGTTTTGGGTTTCCAATTGATCATATGTAGGGCAATATCAAGTACATTCAATAAGAATTCTGATGACTTTCCATATGAGAAAAATCCAACCAGAATATTGTCAGGATCAAGCCCACAATTGTTAGAAGACCATCTCATGTCTGACCTCTGCCTGAGGTCATCTGCCAACCTAAATTATCACTATGCCTCTTCACCTTACAAAATAGAGAATTTATTTATATTACAATGTAAAATATGTCACATTATCCAAGTTTCATTGCTGTGTATAGTTCATCTGAAAAAATTAAATTACGTTTCCCACTTTTATAAATCAACTCCTCACAAATATTAGATTTACAGATCTGTTATTTTATGAAATTCGAAGCTTAGCTCAGTCTGGCTATTTCTTATGTCAAGACTGGCTAGCTATAGCTGATGGCAATTTAACAATGCCTCATAAAACTCACCACAGAGCAACACTGCATCAACTCACTTGACCTAGAAGTTGAAAGTCAAAGCTCATCAAATAGGAACATTACTGTTAATAGATGTCCTTGCAGGCTGCACAGTTCTTCTACCGAATTGCACAGAGGGAAACTCCTATTGGCTGCCATCTGAGTCGAGAACCAAGATGTAGCACTTGAGCAATTAGGCATGACTCATTGGGCCCTTAAATATTTCAGTAGATAGTATGCAGATGCAGACTTTAACCAAACGAGCTCCAGAACAAGCAACAAATTGAACTTCAAGCAAACAGATGGCATATGTGACACAAAATAAATATGCAGAGCAATAGAATTTGATAGAACAGTTTAATATTACATATTTTCTCTGTTAAACAAGAAGAACAATTTCTCAGAGCTATGCAGAGTGTGATTGTTTCTGAAAAACACAGCATCATTAAAACGCAATTTTTCACATGTTAAGATAGTTTGCAAATATGAGTAATAAAACAAGCACAACCAAGTAGATAGATAGATGACAAGATACTACATAAACAGGTGATATATAGGTAGATGCTGTTTTTTGTTAGGATAGGAGTCAGATTTTTTTTCAATTAGTCATGAGATCTAGCTAGTCCTGCCACACAACATGTCTAGGTCAACGGCTGTTGTACCCACACATCTTGGCCATGAGAAGATCTCCAGCCTACCATACTGGTCAACCTTTTACTCAACATTTTTATGTGCGTCTTTCCCGGCCAAATCAAAATTTTAACAAACCAGAGATATTTACTGTATTTTCAAACCTGGCTAACTTAGGAGGGCACATTTCTCTACCTCCTAACTTCCAACCTCGCTTGTGAAGGTGATGTGCGGGGTGGAAAGTTATGAGGAAGAGTAAAGCCCTCTCCCTCCTAAGTTAAGGTGGGAATACACAGATCTATTTTTTTGTTCTATAGATTCGAAAAGATAGTTTTTTTTTAAACAAAACATCTAACACCGAACAAAGGTTTAATTCGACCAACTTCGAACAAAAGTGAACGATATCGCACAAAACATCTTTTGAAAGCTGATCGGGCATGTTGGTAAATTTTAATCTAACTTGTAAAAAACAAATGTAAATCGAATGTATTATTGTTTCATTCCATAATTTTTGTTCGATCTAATACATTTGAATGAAGTACAGTACAGTCGAACAAAAATACAGTGTATACATTCGATATGGGTACAATCGATATTCCATCAAAATATCGAACATCCTGATCGAATCTATCGTCGATTGTGCAAAAATCTATACGTGTATTTCTACATTTAGCCAGCCAACAAATAGAAGGGAGGAAAAAATTACACCTACCCCATATCGGAAGTGACAGCATTGAATGTTACTACCGCTTTTTGCAATGCGGAAGTGACACGTCACCCAGCACTTCTGCGTTCCAAATACTTTCTGTAAGTTCTCCTTTATCAGATGAGGGAAAACTTGACACGTATGAGTCTAATAATTGGGCATTAAGCATGAACCAACAGAAATGATAAGTAATTTCTTCTTTTTCTTTCTGTCTGTTTTATTGGTTACTATTGCCTCTTTTTTCCCAGTCTTAGTGTTGCTTTGTAGGGAATTTATTGACTACACAAATGCACAACTTATGCTTTTACATATCTGGCCTGAGAGTTACGTTTTTGATACATTAAGGCAGTGGTTCCCAAATTTTCTTTGCAGGGCCCCCCTTTTCTATTTAGGGACATTATCAAGCCCCCCCTCCCTATTCAAACCTATGTAAGATGAGGGCCCAGGCCCTCTGGAACTACCTTCGAGACCCCCCCCCCCCCCCCCCCCCCCCCCCCCCCCCCCCCCCCCCCCCCCCCCCCCACCCCACGGCCCACTAAGTCATTAGAGGGTGTCATTGTCAGATTTGTTGTAATTAGTTAGCATTTGTTTGTCTGGCTATTTTGATGACTCCTGGTAGTGGAGTGTGACCAAGTTCTGCATAATCGGATCTCCTGCGCTTCGTTTTTTTAGCCTATTCTTTTAACTGGATGGTGATGTTGCATTCAGCTATTGTGTTTTGTGTCTCTCTCTTTCTCTCTCTCGCTCTCTCTCTTCCTATATATATATATGTTTTTGCTGATGACAACAGACACTAGATTGTTAGTTTGTGTAGAGCTCTGCAGAATATGAAGACAACTTCTAAATAAATAATGATAATAAAGTGCACTCTGATATTAACTAACCACAAAGTCAACTACATGCACTATGGTTGTTTATTTGATCCATTCGTCATTGAAGGTCCTAAGTGCTGATGTATTAGATTATGAGACTCATACATTAAAATTGAATAATACATATTTTTGGTGGCATATAGATGGCCCTGCGTAAACAATATATTTCTGGTAATACTGTTTAAAACATAATTTTAACACTGGAAGTGATCAAAGCTCAACAGCTAGATCAATCGTTTTGAGTTTTCCCATAAGGTTGGGAACTGTTGAAACTAGTTAATTAAAGGTTTGGTACTGATACACATTGTGTGTCAGGCCATTGGCATTCTGGGTCACTGGTATCCAAAATATAAATAATAATTGGATGAACTTGAGTCTGAATCACTATAGTAGTAGTGGCCTCATTGAGTAAACACACATGATACACGTGCTGGTATGAACTGTAATTCTCTGTGTAGAACAAACATGTGCATATGATATGAGGCCTCCTTTATGAATTGGGACTATGAAAAGCCTTTATAATTAGCCTTAAGCTCTTTGAGTTTTCATCTTCTACTTAAAAGGATGCACCTTATGGCCAGGCATAGCCTTAGCTGTAACCCCTGAACCTTTATAGTTCTTTTCTGGTATACACTAACACTAAAAATTTAAATTTAATTAAATTGAAAAGGATTTTCAGATATATAACATTCAACATTTTAACAGGAGGCACATGTTTACAATACATCCCTTCTTGATTTCTATATATAAAACTGCATCAAACTAAATATGCACACATATTACCACAGACAAAAGGCTAATGTCTTTGTAGGCGGACAATGAAGAACATTTCTGTAAGATAATTAAAGAAAGTTTTGATCTATTATATATTTATACATGTGAACGAGCAAAAGGGCAGCCATACCCCTAAGTAAATCATGCATTTCATTTTATACTGTGCAGAGCACAGCAAACTGGCTCAGGGAGGTTGCCTGAGATAACCTAATAAAAGTCAAGAAAAATACATAAATGGGGCAGATTTCTAAGAAGTGGTGCCTGACCATTGTTAAAGGGGCCCCTTTGATTAATGCATTTCCAATGGCGTTAATACTCCAATCCACTATATGATAATATATAATACTGCCAAGTATTCTGGACCAATGGATCTTTTTTTTTCAATTAGAATTTTAAAGAAATCTTTATTTCAAGCAATTGACATAAACATATATGTACACGTAGTAACTTTCAGTATATTACAATGCAGGTCCCACATAACCCTCTAAACATCAGTAGGACTTTGTATTGCTGTCTAAATCTGACTGGCAATCTATTACAGCAGAATCTGCACAGTTCTTCCTCATCAATGGCTCAAATACAATGGCTCAAATACTTTTGAAGCCAGAGACAACATTTTCAAAAGAGGTCAATAATGGTAGCATCCAATATCTTATAATACACACTTGTACTGTTCAATGTACTGAAATAGTGGGTTTTAGAAGTACAAAGGATTTGTATTGAACTCCCTAAAGATGATCTGCACACATGAGTCTGCCATCATTGACCTTGATCTTAGAATTTTTTGTTGTTGTACCCAACTGATTTTGGTTCAATTTAAATAAAAAGCATACTTATACATCTGGTGGCCGACTTTTTGGTGTGCTTATTATCAACCTCTTTCGATTATGCTTTTGATCAATCGAACCAACATTGATCAAATATTGTTTTCTCCATGTGGGGGGTATTTCGATCTTAGTATGGTGATCATCCATTCTTTGATTATAAATTAAATCAAACCTGACAACGATCGTAGCGAAATTAAAACGTGTATGGGGGCCTTAATTGCCCTTGCTGATTAGAAAGTCAGAACTCCCTATTTGTAATTGTGGTACAGGTTTAGTTGGAAAGTGATTTGTTCAGTATGACAGCAAAACAACTTGCATTAAAATTCAAAATTATAATTCAAATTAAATAACTACATAAGCTAAAGCAAGATTTTTTTTATTGTTGCCACAACCCTTCACTTCAGCAATTTTGGTAATGATAGCATGTTTAGGAGCTTTGCAATCAACTCACAAAGTCAGCTAGTCAAAATTTCAACCATCTCGAACACACAACCAGGTAAACATGGCACATTAGAACAATCACCAGGACTATAAGGGCAGTCAGGAACCACATATCAGGTAAATCTACATAATGTATGCCCAAATCCACCATCTGGCTGTTTAATAACCAATTGGTTCTGATGTATTTATTTTCATTAAATATAACTGGCTTGTGTTGGATATTTCAAGAAATGTTCAAGGAGGAAGTATAGGAGGGTCATTCTATATCCATATATAGCCTGCCAGGGTGATTGAGAAAACAAGCCTTCTCTTCCTGAAGGAAGCTGAAGTGGAAAAATATATCCTTGGGAATTTGGCATACAGATGACCCCATTTTCTTTACAAATTACATATTAAAATGAAAAATGAGCCATTTTTGAGCCATTCATGAAACACATGTATCACAAAACCTTCAGGATATGTTCAAACTTATTAGCGTTATTAGTGGAAAAACACATTTTTGTCCAGTTTGTTTTATTGCCTCTTCTACACCGATTCTACATCTACACAGCTAAACCACAAACTTTGTGAAATTCAAAAGACAATATCTTGGAAAGCAGATCAATTTTGAGTTTCTCTTTGTGGATTTGTTACATGAATCAAAAACAAAGTGAACGAAAATATGTAATGGTGAAGATATAGAAATTATCCATTGGTCAAAAGTGTGTAACTGACAGGTGATGCCAACTAATTAAGTCATATGGTGCCCATCATTATTTTTACATATTTAAACAGAAAGTGGGACTTTAAGCAGCAACACATGCTGGACCCATTTTTGTATTTTGAGAACATCATCTTAACCTGTTTATTCATAAATTTTTCAAAATTTTATTTGACTGCTAATATTTAAAAATTTTATTTTACATACATTTATTTGAAAGGCATAAATATTTAAAAAGATTACATATCCATAGTACATTGCTATGTGTGTGAAATAAGCCAACGAGTTTCCCCCTTTATGGGTTTTTTTAGGGCAGGGTATTGCATACACTTAAAATAGAAGTACATGTATTAGACAGACTGGTACCCAGCTTATGCCGTATATAATCATTTTGTTCAAACAAACATAACCATTTTCCAGAGTCCCAATACAGAGTCATATTGCCACAGATAAAAAAGATAAAGGAATTACCATTGTTGACTTGCTCTTTTAAAAGGGACCAGCTCCAAAGGCCAATATTTAATTTAGTTGACCTGATGCCTATTATACAAATGTTTTTGTAGGCCACTGATTTATTAAATCAAGTAGTAAAAAATGTGAATACCATATTCTCCAGTCCTGGAGTATAACCCTGTCCAAGTGTGGGGCTAACATTGCAGTCATGGCTTCTGTTAAAAAGGACTTTGACCAAATGAGAATGGGGCAGATGACAGGAAAAACAGGGACCATATTTTTCAGACCATAAGACTTTCACTTTTCCCCCCCAGAAGAGAAAATGCTTCTTATGGTCCAAAGGTGGGGTAAAGGATATTTGTTTGGTGTCCCTGCCATATAGGCAGGCACTACAGCTTTTCGTGGCTGTGTTCCAATCGTTGTCAGCACTAGAGAGGAGAGATCTGCTCCCCAGCCTCCCTCCTTTCACAATGTGTAAAAAAGAAGCCAGTGATGTAATCTGTAAATTGTGGACAAGTGTTCACAAGGGACATCTTGTGGCTGAAATTGGTATTGCATTGGTGATTTTCCCCAATCGAACAGATCAGATATTTTTTTTTTAGTTTCCTGCTCTAAAAACTAGGTCCGTCTTATGGCCCGAAAAAAAACTGGTCAATAACTGCAGACATAGGCTTTTAAATATGTAGGCCTTGTTAAACGAATACATATACTTTAAGCAATGATACATTTTGTCAAAGGTGATAAATTAGCTTAAGAAGCCACATAGATTACCAGTTTACTATATCATATCAACCCATTGTGAAGACATCCCAAGCAACAGTAAATTGGATTTTACGTCAGAAACTCAAGCAGACTGGGCTTTGTCCTTTGCTCCTCATCAGCTAGGCAAGGGCACATGTATCCCACTCTGCCCCCAAGTATACATAGCGCTACGCACAATATGGCGATTATCAGGAAGGTAAGAAGCCTTTAGTGCAGAGTATCTCTTTTTGATAGTATACAATTTCCTTTCGCTCACATTTACACGTTTCTTTAATAAAAACTGTGTAGGTGTCAAACTGCTTAGAAAATTGACTCTCAGTTTAAATATCCCCGCTGAAAAGAGGAGTCAAATAGTGCAAATTCAGAGAGTTAGACAAGCTAGTTACAGCTAATTATGTTCAGTAGACACGCTTGCTTTTGCTCCTGTGCGAGTGTGTATTTCAGCTCCCAGTGCTCTGATAGCTCGTGACAGCTTGCTGGGACACAAGAAAAGAAGTAGGTCAGGGTAAGCTGGAATCAGCAGCGGAGGATCCCATTAGACAGGCTTGTAGGGCAATAGCAAGTCTGTGATGTAGTGACAGTATAAGATACACATAACAAACAGCCCGAGGACAGCCTCCAGCCAAACCAGTATATTTATCCTCTGTGTGTTATAATGATCCTGCATATAGCTTAGGCAGGCTGCAATTCATTGTATACAACTTATCAAGAAAGACATCCTATCAAAAGATGGCTTTGTGCGTACTGAAAATATGTAAAGCCACAGGACATGCAAAGCATGCTCTAATCTATCGGTTGGCCTTATACAGCAATATTTCTCTGCTTACTTCAGCAAAACAGTTTGTATTATTTCCTGTGCCAGGTAGGCACCAAGCACTGTAAATACTAAAGATACCATCTATGAATTGCAAGGTTTTTTTTTATGGTGGGTGAGTGAGTCTGCACACATAAACATATAATGTAACACTATAGTTTGTATCAGCCAACAATATACTTGATATATTTTTATTATATATTATATTTTTCAAATATATTTAAGAAAAAGTGTGCAGTAAAAAAAGGACAAAATGTTTAATAAAAATCCTTCTGTAAACTGACACTTTGAGAAATAGCATTCTTCATGGTCCCCTACTATGGTCATTGGCTCATCCTACTGATATCCATATCATGACTACGTCCTGTAGTCAAGATTCATTCGCACAGTTGGTTGGGAAGACAAATAATCCCCACCACCTTACTGCCCAGGGACATTTTTTAGGTGGTCACCCATTGGGGAAACATTAGACCATTGTCCGTAAATGATGATCTTTGGCAAAATGTTTGCAATCTTTGCACACAGTGATTTTAGGGTGATCGTTAGTGCTTAGTATCACCCTTCCTTAAACTGCCACTGTGAATGAAGTGGAGAAGTATCCCAAAAATATTACCAAAGGTCTAGTTTTCAACAATTTTTTGGTTTAATTACCATATTACCTTTCGCCATTTATACCTTAAACCAAAATGTTACAATTTTAAAATGGCACTTTCCGCTAAAACGTTAATAAAAAGCAATAAAAAGAGGATCATATCTAACTTTCTTCTATATGGTCTTGCAATATTCACCCACTACAACCTTATCTATTAAATAATCAATTTGACAGATACTTTGTAATAAGAAAAAAAAATACAAACAAACTAAATAATGTATCCCCTTTCATACGCCGAGCAAGAGAACAGTCAATATATAGTGCCATAGTTATCATAAGCTGTCACCAGTAGAGTTCTTATCGCTCTGAATTCTTAAAAACTCACTTTAACACAGCATAGAAAACAAAATCACAATTTCCATCACAAAAAAAAACCCAAAATAACTGAAAGGCTAAAAAATAAATTACCATTTGCCACTCAAAAGGAAACCTCCTTCTGCAATCTCCAAGGGAAAGGGAACATCTGTCATTATTCAATACGGTGAGGTTTTATTGCTACAACAAAGCCTCCTGTACAATTAATCTTGAACAGGTCTTATTCAAGGAGCCCTGGAAGTGTTGGTTTCTAAAGCAAAATAGAGTCCTTGGCACTTTGGGAATAAGCTAGGAATAGTATGCTTCCACGATAGAACTGCAAAAGATATGACAAGAAGAAAAAACCCCACTAAATACAAAACAATAATGCACAAATAGTATACTTTCATGCCACTACAAAGCTACCAATCACCCATGAAATGACTTTATTTATAAAATGTGAACTCTTGAAAAGGAATAAAAAAAACTGATTACTTGAGGGCTCATTTATATCATTGACTTGTGGTAACATGTTCAATTTAGTAATGTGTAACAATACCCATGGGATGTGTTGGTGTACGGTGGAGTCATTTAATGTGAACGCCACTCCAAAACACCTCTAACACACTGACATCATTTGCAGCCTGTCCTGTTACAGTTGAGGCCCAAATATTAGCCCCCACCCTCTCTGAAATTAGAGAACACTTTTGATTTCTGAAAAAAAACAAAACATTAACAACAAGTGTTTGTTATTTTGGAAACAAATACACTATAAAAACAATGTCCACTATGTTCAATTAGGATATTTTATTGATACACTAAAGCAGGGAACACATGCATAGATATGGACCCAATAGATGGCCGCTTTGAGCGCACTCACGGCCATCTATCTGGCCCATATCTAATGTGGCCATCTCTGTTTTCGAGCGGGATCAATCCTGCTCGAAAACAGGGATATCGGAAATGACCGTAAACCACGGCCGATGTGCATTGCTTTGCATGGGGACTGTGGGTTCTCAATGCAAAGCATCGTCAGAGATGGATGACACAGCAGTGCTGCACCTTCAGCTCCTCGAATAGCTCCTATATCGAGCCGTGTGTTCCCGGCTTAAGCTGAAACAAAAAAGGTGAGACCAAAATTATTAGCCCCCTGGCCATTAGCAGTCAATATTGTGAGCCACCACTGACAACAATCTCTTAAGCTGGCCATACACCTGCAGGATTCTCTGTCAGATTTCCTTCAGATCAGATCAGATCTACCAACAACCATGTAATATGAGGACCTTTCTACACCTTCCAATCACTATGTATTGTATCAGGGAGGTCACTATACTACATGGTTGTTGGTAGATCTGATCTGATCTGAAGGAAATCTGACAGAGAATCCTGCAGGTGTATGGCCAGCTTTAGAGTAGTTCTTTACTAGGTTGGCACAGGTCTCCTGAGGGCTTTTATCCCATTCTTCCATTGCAAACTGTTCTTCAAATCAAAAATGACAATTGCCCCCATTGTTTCCCCTATGGGATGAAAAAAGAAACGTCCGGCCAACATGATGACACTTTTTTGCAATCGGTCATTGAAAACGTCATGTTTTCAGATGCCCATCTCAATTTAGTTCTATACTGGACAAACTATTATTACTAACTTTAATTAATATACTGCTTACAAATGACACAGCACAGTTCATTAAATCAGAGTTGAGATACACAGGAGTTGAGGACCCTGTCTGATAAGGCTTACAATCTATTCTATATTGTGGAGCTACAACTAAAACAAGCAATACACCATTCAAAGTAATTTATGAAACCTGAAAATCATGTATTATCACTTTCAAAGCTTAATGTGTCCATGAATGATAAATGGACATTATGCATTGTTTTACTTTATGTTTTCCTCATGCTTCAATGCTAAGGAGGACAAGAAATCCAACAGCTTACTGCCCCCATGAGAGTCCTGATACAGTCTTTATTAATAAAAAGCAGATATTTTGACAGATAGGCTTGTGGTGAAGCTGAGAGCCTTCCCCAATGAGAGGGGCCACCAAAAAGTAAAAAAAAAAGATGCTTGTTTCTTTAGGGGTGCAAGGACCAATAAAATCTGACTTTTTTGGCCCCTGCACCCCTAAAAAACAAGCATTAGGATACATATCTTCATAGGCTCTTCCCATGAGCAAGCACCAAACCCACCTAAATATTTTGACAGATTTTTTTTTCAAAAACAAATGGCATACAATAAATAAAGAAAAAACTTTACTATAGACCAATTCTCAGAGATAAGTTAACCTTTTTTAAAAGGACACATTGGGCATTACAATAAAAGACATATACGACGTATAAGGTGACCTAGATACATTGGATACATGGGCAAGTACATAATTATTCACATGACAAACTCCATATGGATAACTTTATGGTTGGGCATTTGAGGGTGGACAATTCATTTCACATACCATCTGGGGAAGGGGGGTATGCAAATTAATGGAGTTGTACAATAGATTTGAATATTTAAGAGCATCCAAAGATTGGAACATAGCCTTATGTTTAATAATAGAAGCAAAGACTGGAAAGTGAGAAATTATTTTGCCCATAGATTATGGTATAGTAGTCTTATTTAAAAATCTAGTTACATTTTAGTTTCTCCCCCCCCCCCCCAAAAAAAATTTTTAAGAAACTGGAAAAGGAAGGAAAACTAGATCAATATAGCATAAAGGACTTAAGAAAAGTACTAAACAGACTTAACAATCTACATTTAATTTGTCCTTGAGAAGGAGCAATGTGACATTCTTAATATTTACCACCCGTGGAAATATCAGTGCAAAAACATTCACCTGAGAGGGGTGCCTCCACATAAACCTAGTCTTGTATTGGTAATATGTTGGGTTGCAGGAAATGTCTTAACTATCACGAAGCAAGTGGAGTTGAAAGTGACCAACTACTACCAGCTGTACTTACCTACACGTTTGCTTGACCACTGAAGACACACCATGCAACAGTATATTAGCTCGTTAAATTTTTTCTAGCCATGGCTCAATAAATTTATGGCAATAAAACATATAGCTTTTCATATTAAATAATTACATAGAGTGAACTTAACCTGATTTTGTGCTACATCGGAAAGAACATTGAGTGTAATATATAATATGTGAGACAGGCATCCGCCATATTTTTTTATATACTTTAGAATGCATCAGCCAAAATTGCTTGATAGAAGTGTTATTACTGATGACCTATTCATGACCGTATAATTATTACTATTATACATTATTTCAACCTCAAAGTCAGAGGGCCATTGGATGGCATAAAGAAGTCTCAATGTTCAAAATTCATGTAAATGTCAAACCTATTCTTCTTGAAATAAGTAGTGGTTAGTGGCCGCAACACACCAGGATGCATATAATATTGTTGACACGCAACAATGCTGCTAACATTTCGCAGCTTGGCAGTAATTATTCTTAATGATCACCTATTTTAATTTGTTATTGAAGGAATTTGCTTAAAGCAGAAGTCCCCAACCCTCACAATGTGGATCGGTGCCGATGTGTGGCTGGAGAGCTGGAGCTACCAGGCCTAATTCCAATAATCTTCACTTGGCAACTCTATCCACAGCCAGGCCCTATAAATAAAGCCCCCCATACACATTCTGATTTTTCTTACGATCGTGTCACTCGATTTTCACTTAAAATGTTAAAGCCGGTCGCAGGGCCGCCGTCAGGGGGGGACAGGACTCCTGTCCCGGGCAGCTGGGGGG
>CM070040.1:64783481-64793783 GCA_036250615.1 Ptychadena robeensis | reverse complement strand
GGGGGGGGGCGAGTCTCCTCTACTCTCTCCCCAGGCGAGTGCGCAGATAGGGAAGAAGACATCCGCCCAGGTTGCCCATGCCTAAAACCGCCACTGACAGTACCCCTTTTCTTTTGCATTGCTGGGCAAAGTTTGCCCATAGGGGGGTGAATTACCAGTCCTTGTTTAACCAAGATGGAATGGGCATCATATAAACAGTAAATGACTCAGGCAGAAAACTAATCTACTTCTCTGAAAACATTCCATCCCCCCATATGATTAAAATAAATATATATGTTAATTGCAGCTTGTTTCAGCCGCTGAAGATATAGATGAACACTTCTGCCTTAAGGATAAAAGGAACGTTTGAAAAACTTACAGTTGACTGGCGCTACCTAGGTTACCTCTGAATGACATTAAATCTGGTACATTATTTAGAGTGGTGTATGATGGGAATTGGTTTATTGTGCTGATCCATAGTAACCAACTTCTGTTCGTCCATCATTTATCTCCCGAGCCAGTGACATATGGGTCTGTCTATTCACACTCTCAGCATTCTGTCTGCTCCAACAAACACTCTGCCTTTTTCTGCTTGGATAAGGAGATTTTTTTGTTACATCCATTATGTGTGTATCAACATTTATGGCAGCAAGATAATTGCCCGAGAGCTCAGGGGAATAAAAGCTCCCTCTTTATAACATAAGCCCCCTGAAAAAAAAATCAATATTAATATGAATTACTCTGAAAACTCAGCTCTGGTTTAGCTACAGCTACAAAACGCATCAGAACAAAGGTAACAGAGGACAATGAATTCCTGATACAGCTTCAAATAATGCAGCTACAATCATATGTAAGGGGATTGACTTACTTTAAGGGCTCAAAGGAATTCCCTTGTTATATTGCTGGCTGGGCACAAATACCAGCTTGCTGGGAGGAATTGTACAATAGGTGCCTTATTGCTGAGTTATTTAGTGGTGTCACCGACACCAAGACTTGCTACTGACGCCTCGAAGTGAGATGTTTAAGTCATCGGTTATGACCTTGTTGTCCTCACTTTCTAAAGGCTGTAGCCTGTCTATTGAGCTCTACCTCAGTCATTTTCTGCAGGCTGAAAGGGAGATTCTTATTACAGAGAAAATAACTCCACTACACACCAGGGGTGCCCACAGGCCGGAGGTTGACATACTGCACCTTGTTGACCTTCCAGCCGGGGGATTGGCAGAACGCCATGGGAACAGCCGGTGCTGTAGGCAGGTAATGCGCAGTGGGTACAGACCCGATAGCGTCGTGGAAACATAGCCTCAGAATCTCATTTCTATTTTTTTTCCTAAACTCCACAAGCTAGAATCTAGAAGCTACATCTATTTTTTTTATAGTTTTGGCTTATTGTATGGGAACCATATAAATCTAAATAGAGTCCATGGCCCATAGTACATTGATCACAATATAGTGTATATCATTCTCAATTATTACGTCAACCTTCTGGGAGGTACGGGTATTCCAAAAAGTGGTAAAAACAGATTAGATTGTAGTCCAGGGGTGGGCAACCTTTTGGACTCGTGAGCCATATTGGCTTCTAAAATTTGAAAAAGGGGCTGAACCAAGAGCCTGTAATGGCAGACCTGCTATAGTTGTACCAATTCCATGCATCCCCTACATCACTAAAGGCCCCCATACACCTTACAATCTTACCAAATTACTTATAAATTTCCGTACACCCAAATTTGGTTCTACCAAAACCATGTAATATGAGGACCTTTTCAAACCTCCCAATCACTATGTATTCTATCAAGGAGGCCACTATACTACATAGGTGTTGGTAGATCTAATGTAAATTGTTTGGTAAGATTGTAAGGTGTATGAGGGGCTTAATGATGGTGGTGATGTGTGATGGCGACATATAACAGTGATGTTGGTAACTTTTCCTGCACTTAAAAAAATGTTCATTCATTGCAATGAGCAGAGATAATTCTTAGAGACCTGCTCTCACCATGAGGATGCGCCCACAGTGTCATGATCATGCCGCTAGATTGTCCCCAAGGCAACGTTTGGACACCTCTAGGCATTATGTGCACTGATTGCAGAGAACGTAGGGGAGCATCTTTTCAACAAGGTGACAAAAAGCCGGAAAAGAAAGCTAAACAGACTGGATCCAGCCTCCAGTCCTTAGTTTGCCCACCCCTGATGTCTATCAATATTTCCCACCTGCATGATGCCAGTGGATGTTGGGCCCAGGACACCTGAGGGCTTGTTTCCATTACGTCAGGAGCCCTCCGCTAAGCGTACACGCTTAGCGGGGGTCCCCGACGTAGCAGATAGACTTACCTGCTCGGTGGACGGGTCTGTCTTCATTGCGCCGACCCGATACGCCGGTGTCAGGCTGAACGGTGTCAGGATGTCTAAACAGACCATCCGCCGGCAGGCTGAGTCTATGGGATACGTCGGGACCCCTGCTTAGCGTATACGCTTAGCGGAGGGCTCCCGACGTACAATGGAAACAAAGCCTTAGACTGTATTATTGCATGTGAGTAGTGCTTGTTGTAAAATAAACTCCTGAAACAATCACCAATGATAACAATTTAGTAAATAATTGTACAAAACAAGTTGGAAATCTATTGATTATTCATACAGGATTTACTCATCACTGTCTATAAACAACCATAACCAACTTTCACTATTTGTTGTGCTGGCCTTTTAACTTGTCTTCTGAACGGCAATACATCATTTTATAAAAAATTCTGTGGAATAAAACAGCTTCTGTTTGGTAGTCTACGCTGAGGAAAGAGCTCCAAGCTGCTGGCCGTGTATTTTATGATGCCTTGTTTGTTTTCCACCTCTCAGCAACAGGCCATTTCCTGGTTGAGCTAAAACTCTGTGACGTCTCAGTCTCAACCCACACAGCACATCTTTGTCACTCTCGACGTCAGCAGCAGGAAAACAGGACTCCACGCCGCCTGTGCTTGGAATATCCTCACAAAACTAATTCTACTCCATTAATATGGGAGAAGAAGACACAAGCTCCGAAAATAGTCCTATAACTAGACAACAAAACACATCCAAGTCAAGTTAGTTCAATTAACTCAACATTGTAGCCCATGTTATGATGGACAAGGGTGCTCAAATGTTGAACTATCTTAAGGTTCATACACAATAGTTTTTTTCTTGGTCTTGATACAGTAAATATTTAAAGCCGCGCCGGTTTATTTTTTTAAGCATTTTCGATATCTATGACCATTAAGAATTCATTTCCTGGCCCAACAGGTTGATGGAACTTTGGAAGTTTGGAGAACATCCCTCCTAAAAATATACCATGACCTCTAGTTCTGGGGACAACACCAGGGACATGGGGGGAATTTGTGCCCCTGCACGCACATTTGCTAGCATCCCCCCCTCTCAACAACTTTGCTGATAGACTCGCACACAGCAAAAACATTTTGCATAGGGCCACCTAAATGCTAGACCAAAATTTTTTTATTTTTGGTTCCTTTCTAGATGATGCCACTAGGATGAAAGGAAAGTTTTGCCTAGATAACAATTTTCTCTGAAAAAAAGACACTGTCTTATATTAATTTTAGGTGCAAAAGATGCGCTAGGGCATTTTTTCTGGTTTTAGAAGAGGTGAAAAATGCCTCCTGTCATGTCTTCACTAAATATGGAAGCTGTCTCTCTGAAATGGGATTAGAAGCAAAGGGGAGGGGGGGGGGGGGGGGGGGGGGGGTAAATGGCAGCTAGATCTTATATTAGGGGTATATACTTTTTTTAGGGTTCTTAATCCATTTCCTTTACTTGAATTAGCATAAGAGGGTAGAGGTACAAACAGCTGTCTTAATGCTTTCTAGACCATGATTACATTGTCAGACTCAAAGGTTGACCTATCAGACAGGTAATAAAGGCCATTTTTAACAAAGCACCTTCTGCACACAATCGTATATGTTCTTCTTGATACACACTAGATAGCAATACAATTTCTAATAAAATACAAAGAAAAAAAACACAGAATAACCTGAGCAGGAAATGAATAGAATCTCAGTCTCTAGGAGTCACAAAGGACATCTCTATTAACTCCTTCATAACTTGAGCTGGTGTTATTTTTCAATTACTTTACATAATTTGTTTGACCAACTGTAGTTCAAACTAGACAGATGCTTTCACTGCTATCTTCTAAAGTAACTAAAGGCCCCCATACACGTCTAGATTTTTCATCCAATCAGCTTAATTCAATCAATTTTTTTGGTTGATTGATTGAAAATCTATGGCAGCCCACATGGTTAGATCAACCTAAAACAATTAAAATGGGGTAAAAAATTTATTGAAAAAGGATTGGACGTGCTGGAAAATTTTAATTGGTTGTATTGAAATTCATTACACTTTCAGTTGATACCAGAAAAGTTGATCAAATATCTGTTACTACAGTTGGCAAATCAATCACCAATACAATCAATCACCAACTTCCCAAATTGATCTTTTTAAGTTGATTGAACAGAAAATCTAGACGTAAAAGGGCTTAAAGGAAGATATCTTCTGTCAGAAACCTCTGTCTAGTCTAATCCCCGCATTGCATCCACTATCTAAGTTCTGCTGATGAGCAGGCAAGGGGCTGGCATTAGGAAAGACGGGCATTCGAAACGACAGGTACTTCCTTCCTAACTGTCATTGTTGTACTGGTTCATCAGCAGCCATAACCACTAAATAGAAAGAATGTGAACACTCTGTGGGACAAAGGCCGAAAAATCAGCCAGGCCTATCAACAGACGTGTGTCTGTACTTGCTGTTCAGACAATCAACTCATGACCTACTTTCTCATCTCCGTGTCCTGAAGGGGTTAAAGTGTCTACCAAGAAAAGTTGTCGAAGCAAATAAGTTGAACTCTTTCACTCTTTCATTGTTTGCAGCATGGGAGACTGAAAAGACAAATGTGTTTGGCAGTGTAAAGTAAAAAAATAATAGAAGGGAAACATTGACTGCCTACATAATACTGTAAAATATAATATTGACATGTACATAACGGCAGATATGATTTAAATCATTTGAAATGGGTGTAAATGTCAAAGTGAAATGAACAGAACAAACTCTGTTTAACAGAAAGTGACAGGGAAACGTCATATTTAAATGCTAACAACTCTAATGGCACGAGTCCAACAAATCCCCAACAGGTTCTACTTATAGAAGACTAGACGGGTAGCCAGAGCTTGTATCCATGTTTTACTCTAGATTGTGGCTCAATAAACAAAAGCTAGTATATATCATCCCGGAACATTCTTCCTATTCTTGTTTTACCTGAAGGTTAACTCGACTTTGCTTAGAGAGTTTGTCTAAAAGAAGAAACTTGCTCTTCACTACATTAACAAAAATGTCTTCCTCTGTTCTCCAGTGTTAAGGTGGGTCGATTTTTTGGTTCGATCAACGAAGAACAAATGATTTTTTAGTTGACTGAACAAAAATCTAGAATGGGAAATTTGTTAGATGGATAAATTTTGTTTGACCTTGAACAAAAAATCATTAAAAAGATCATCGAACATGTTGGTAAATTTGTATCTGTCGACAAAAAAATCTAATGTTACATTCGATAAATTAACGAACGATGTTCGACAACGGCCTCGAACAAAACATTGAGTTGGCAGTTGATGGAAGAAAAAATCTACACGTGTAAACCCACCTACTGGCGTTCAACTATTCATGATGTTAAAGATTTGCCCTGCCAACTACCTTTCCATTGTCATAAGAGACTGGCATTGAAAACGAGTGGGGCTTAGCCAAAAAAAAATCAGACTAGTGATTATCAAGTTATTAATAGATAGTCAGGTATCCTGTGGTTTTCTCTTTGAGGGATTAAATAGAGGTATGATACATGTTAAAATGCAGTATGGTGACCCTGTGGCCAACGCTCTAGCCATGTAGAACTAGGGTCTCATGTTCTTGGCAAGGACACTATCCTCAATGAGTCTGTGTGGGTTTTCTCTGGGTACTCCAGTTTCCTTTCACACTCCTTAAATACGGAAAAGTTCAAGTTTCCTTTATTGTACGCACTGACATATACAGACAGCCAACGTCCAACCTGGGATGGTGACGCCTTTAACTCAGCACTGTGAGCTTATTAGTAGAGATCCTAGAGCTACTAGTAAGGTAAATAGCTTCTCCAATAAAATGTCCTAAGACTGTACTTATATGACTGAAACTATGACTAAAGCCCCCCATACACGCTTAGATTTTTCGGTCGAGCGACCACCGCGCACGCTCAATCTGAATGTGTATGGGGGGCTTTAAACTTTATTAGTGACATTTAACCATGGTAGGGACATTAGATTGCTAGATCCTCTGAGAGACAGTAAGTGATATGACTATATACTCTATAAAGTGCTGTTTAATATGTTGGCACTATATAAATATGACTTAAGCTGGCCATAGACTTGTCGTTTTGCTGCCGATTTCTAGGCATATCGACCGTGTGTGATGACAACATTATGCACGGGCACTAGAGCCGAGAATCTGCCATCCCCATCCAAAATATTGGGATCAGCCGGGAATTTACCCACATGTCGGTCTACCATGTGATCTGACATGTGGCAGATTCCTGCTTAATCTTGCCAGGTGGGCACACCCGATCTTCCTCCATGCGCATTCCCAATCGGCTGGCGTTCACCTGGCAAGATCAATCAAGAATCTGCAGCATGTCGAATCTGCCGGTCTTTGGCCAGTTTTAATAATAACATTGCACTTGAGATCTATTAAATGGTTCGGTTGTTTCCTGTCCTATATTCTTCATCATTTGTTCATTGGTGAAGATTTAGCATTAGTACATACACCCTCTAACATTGTTTGTGATCCGCCATGTTTTTCTATTGACAATGGAAATGATCACTAAGCATAATGACTATAATTAAGTATGTGTACAAAGCCTATGTGTCAATTTTCAGAGTAACCCCCAATTCTGACCCTTTGATAATACCAGCTGTTGTGTTCACTGGTTCAGGCACCATCCCTAACTCAAGTGGGACCGCAGTCTGTATAATACTATATATCAGGGATGCTGATACATTCAATGTTTTCAATGAAACAATGATGTGATTCCTCCTAGAAGCTTTGAAAAAAATATAGAATATGACTTTCTATAAAACAGTAAGAAGCATGTCTGATTCATGACAATATGTTTTCAATAACATTTGACGGTCTTACTCTACTCAACATGTTTAAACCCATAAATGGATCAAGATAAAAATAGTACAGTATCACACAATTATGATTAAACTAGACATTTCTGAGTTAGCCTTCTATGGAGGAACTTCTGTTAATGTCACAATGGTCACCAAATCACCAAAGGTCCCCATAAACAATGCACTTATATCAAATATAAGCTACCCAGACGGTTTCTATTCTGGTAGACAGAAAGGAAGATTCATATTGGCTGTCACGACTGCATGGGGTTTTAGGCCCCTTTGAAATATAAGGATTACTACATTGTACTATGATATGGGCCGCAGCATCTGAATCCTTTATTTGATTTTACCCTTGTGTTTAACTGCTTATAAAAAGGCTCCAGGAGACAAGAGTTGTGTCACATCCACCTCCTGTCAAAGGCACAGAAAATGCTGTCTTCTCTGGAATAAAGTCAGCAGGTCTGCACAGGAGAAGACTCGGTTTTGAAGCAAAAAGCTGATTAGCCGTTCTTGCTGGCAAAAAGCAGCTGGGCAGTCCGACAGGTTCAAGGCCAACACAACTCCCCTTTCAAGGAGGCACCATATGTTAAAAATCTCACATCAGCAGCTTTGGTTTGTGATAATCTCACTACAGAGAACTAGAGAATGGAAGGACGTGAATGGTTCTGAAAGCAGCTTGAGTACTCGACTATTTTAACTTCAGTCCTGCTTAAATATATGCGCTTCGGCTAATCTCTAAAGGGGGCTTTTAAATGCAGTCTTCTTGGCTCCGACACTTTTAGCTTTCATAGTAAATCAATTGTAAAGTGATACTCGGCACTCAAAAAGACCATATGGTAACACCACCATGTATTGTTGTTTGATCAGAGTTTTTGGTTTCCCTTTCACGAATAAAAAAAAAGAAAAGACCTCCAACTAAAAATACTTGGAAATGGCATACATACAAAGGTTTAACAAAAACGTAATGGCAATGCAGAGGTTTAGGTCCAGGAGTCAATCCAGTAAGCAGGGGCCAGGACTAGGTGTGACCAGGTGCTGATTGACAAGTAAAGATACCCCCACACAAGTTAATGTTTCACATGATTGACAAACTATCATTCACTGTGCAAATTTGGTGTGCACGTTTACGGCGATCAATTGTAGCCACCCTTTCTTCAAGTAGTATAAATTGTTCCCGCTGTAGGAAAGGTTGATTAAGTCAGGGAACTAACATGTTGGTAAATCCCTGTTCGATCACCATTATTTGGATGTGGCCCAGGGTCCCCATCAAAATTATCGAATGGGAATCCATTGTGCAACGTGGTGCACATTGATTTGCCTTTAGATCGACGAACGCTTGAGCACAGCGTGATGCCTGTAAATAGCCAGTGATATGAAAATTGCGCACCACACGGTAAGCACTCTGGCCAAGTAGCAATGGGGGTTGCAAGTTCCAGTCCAGTTATTCTTGTGTCTAAGTTGGAGTCTTCCAGGTAATCCACTTATATCTGGGCGGACCTAATGGACATGCCAATGGCACCAGTCCATGCTTTGCCCGATGCTTTGGAGCGTTAGGGGAGCGGTATTTGCCATGTTGGTGATACTACTCCCTGCTTATTTAAATAAACAAACCTGTTTCACACTTTGGTGCTTTTTCTTTCGATCACAGGACGTTGACGGACCCACATCGCCCGGCGTGTCCCATTGCGGGCAATGATGCGCCAGTATAGACTGTCACATTTGTCCCATAGGGGAAAACAAGGGTTGTCTGTGTTGCTTTCTCCACTTTGCCACATGGGCCATGGCTAACAAGGGGAAATAATGTAGTGTAGCTAAGCTCTTAGTTATATATTATTATAATGTATTTATATAGGGCCAACATATTATGTGGCGCTGTACAAAACATTAGAGTGGAGAACACAAGATAATGCACACAGGTACAGGTTATTACACAGGAGGAGTAGAGGACCGTGCCCAATCATGCTTACAAACCTATAGATATAGGACTTTGACTAACATATAACTAAAGCAGCCCATACACGGGTCAGAATTTCAATCAATCAACTTAAAACGATCAATTTTTAAGTCGGTATAAAATTGTATGCCGATTGTATCATGGGCCATATGTAATGGCCATATCATGGGCCAAGATTTTTGATCGATTTTTTTTTCAATCCACAAAACAATCGATCCAAAATAGTCCGATTAAAATTTCAATCAGAAGTGAGGTAGAATAGGTAGAAAAAAATTGATCAAAAATTGGTTGACCACACTTGGTTCTCAAAATACCGAACCAATTTTCAATCGACCGATCAAAATTTACCATCCAGTCCGATCAAAAAACGATTTAACCAGGTGGGCAAAACTCAATTCTCAATCAATCGACTAAAAAATTGATCGTTTTAAGTCGATTGATTGAAAATCTGATCCGTGTATGGGCTGCTTGAGACTGTGTTATTTACATACAGATGACTATGTTAGGAACATTAGATAAGAGATTGAGAGTATTCAGGAAGAGAAAATTAAAGTCCAACACATACTTTCATGGGATGCTACTTCACCAACATTCTGCTCTTACTAAATTCCATGGCTGCATGTCATAGTATCCTCAGGAGGGGCAGCATAACATGCAATGGCATCTTAGATCATGATACATACCCAATGGAATTCCTGTTGTAACAACTTCTACTGAATCTAAACCAAGGGCGCCCAAAATATTATGTGCAACATGTAATCTATTAAGAACTAAATCTAACCTGAGCTGATAAATGACCTGGGATCTATCTTTATGTTAATACCCATGTACAGAGAGCAGGGCGAGATAGAACATGTGCAGCTTGACCTTAAACACGGTCTTATCTAGTAATTCTAACATATTTCAGGAGAAGGATTATTTATGAAAGTAAACAAGAGGGATCATATAAAAGGGACGGTGCTGAGTTAAGGTGGTTACAGGAACCATAACAGATGGAAGCTCTAAGAAGTGTTTGTACCCTCCTACTTGGAAATATAAATGAAACCGATGCTGTGAAAACACATTGTTAAAAAGCATTTAGTTGTTTGGATCAAGTTTTACATTTCAAAATAAATTCAGTGTAGTTAGTGTGTGTCCCCAGTTGAAAGAACTACCCTTAACTTCCTGTCCAGGAGACACAACAGTAGGAAATTATTATTATTATTATTATTATTA
>CM070040.1:64749413-64763546 GCA_036250615.1 Ptychadena robeensis | reverse complement strand
AGAGGATGATGTGGTCAAAATACTCATTTGCCTAATAATTCTGCACTCCCTGTATTGCATATATGACAACATCCCTTGGTGCAAAGCTATGAAGATATAGTTGACAGATTGAACAAAGAGCTTTTTCGGTAATCTGATATTCCATACTCACAGGTGTTAGGAGTGTGTGGTCATGTGCTCATGGGGTAAGGAGCATAGATGGTGACTCTCCTAAGGGGTCTGGCAGGGGGAAGAGGACCATCCCAGCCCCGGGGTCTAGCGGTATCCAATGGTGTCACTTAGAGAGTCCCAGGTTGACCGTAATTCCAAAGTATGCAAATAGATAACTTAAGCCATTAGGCATCGGAAACATCAGGCATTTCATGGTGGCTCCATAGGAGCTAGAGAACAATATGGGAAAGTTATGACTACATTGGGTGGGGGGCTCTGCCATTTTATTCTAATTGGGGAAGATGGCAGAGTCTAGGAATGCCTCTCGATACATTGCAGTGTTGTTGCATTTTCCCAGTGCCTTATTACATAGCTGGGTGCTGAAACATGGGCTGAAACCCTTGCACAGTCTGATAGATAAGCAATTGGTTTAAGGAGAGGCATCAGTGTGTGGTCATAAATAGAGTGCATTCAGGAAACCAGTCACCAATGGGGTACTCAAGGCTCACTACTAGGTCCTGTGCTGCTTAATCTCTTTATAAGTTATATCATGGAAGGGTCAAGGTCTGTCTTTTTTATTTTTTGATGACACAAAGGTATATAATAGGTATAGATGTTGGTGGTGAGGGGGTGCATGGAACATGATATGGTGTTACTGGAGACCAACGTGTGTAAAGGCAAAATAATTTAGGGAAAAATAATCCTGTTGCTGAGAACAGTACAGTTTTCACCAAAAGTACAGAAGAAAAAGACTTAAGGCTGATCATTTCAGCTGATTGCAATGTAGGCAAACATTGGTGCCAGGAATTCTGGTGGCATAACTAGTGAAATCACCAGAGCAATGGGCAATGAAGGTAATAAATTGTTAGTTTTCATGTGATAGTGTTGATTGCGAAAAATTGTGAATATCACTTTTTATTGCTAAGATCTGTAATATAGTCCTACATCTTCATAATTGCGAATATTTGAGATTATGGGGAAAGTACCATTCATTGCTTTCACAATATGCGCATGTACAAGTGCTTATTTGCGCAGTGAAGGTAAGATCACAAATTCTTGAATTTATTGTGAATAATAGGTGAAACATTTTTGATATTTAGTGAATATGAATATTGCCTATGCTGCTCATCACTACTCTACATTTAATGAGCAACTAGTTATACTAGGAAAACAATATACAATGAACTAGGAGTATATATCATCCTTTGTAAACAATTGGCTTGGAGAAGAAGTTTGGATCTGTAATGTGACCCTTCCGCCAATACAAGGAGCATTTTTTGTGAGTTTTTGTTGGTCTCCCTGGCCTGAAGTGCTGGGAAAAGGCACCTTATCCCTCCCTACAAAAACAGCTGTGGAATGTTCTCTGATAATTCTCCACTTTACCCGGGCATTCCATTGACACAGCTGTGCCGGAATTTCTAATGATATCACAGCCTATATATTACTGTGCTAAAATCGTGTATAACTTCTAGGTAAAAAGGTAGCCATACAAGGGTCGACCTTTGCCCAATCACTCTTGGATTCCATCGTCTTCAATCGTCTTATGCAATTTAAATATTGACTGTCAGTCGAACATGGATTGTACCACCGCACAGGGTCATCGATTTAAAACCGATAGATTCCTTTAGTCGATTCCTTTAGTTAAGTACATGCTTCATAGTACAATCACATACAAATCGAGAACAACCCGCCAGTAGTGTCCAAGGTGGAAAGTTCGGCCGCGAACATAACATGTTTGCTTTTCTTCCCCCGGCCAACAGTATGGGTGTTTGGCCTGCCCTGTTCACTGGTGGGAAGAAGGTGACTATTCTTCTGCCGGCCGGATCAGGAGCAGAACGATCCGACCAGTGGAAGAATTCTTTCACCAGAGACCGCAGAGAGAAGCCGGTCTCTAGTGAAAGAAAACCGCCTTAAACTGGAATTGACATCATTGATGTCACGTCTGAATAGCGAGACCAGGAACTGTGCGTTCCAGGTACCGGAAGTGACCTCAGTGACGTTAACTTCCGTTTTTTTTTCTGATTCTTTTTTCAAAATCCGATCCGCCTGTTCACGATCCACGCCCGACTGCAATACCTTCGCTCCCCCCCCCCCCCAGGGGAACCACTGCTTTAAGTTGACCATGATATTTATTTTTGGGGTTTTGAAAGTGGTACTACAATGTAACATGTTTAAATTTCCCATCTGATCTCCCACCCGATGTTCAATTTTTTTTTAAATAAGACTACTTTGATTTGGTGAGTTAAGTGCAAACCTGAGCATGGTATAATCACTATACTTGCTGGAGATGTATTGAAGGGTTGAAAGTATACTACAAAAAAGTTTATTGCTCGTATAGTTTTTGAATAAATTAAGTTCAAAGTCAGTCAAAATTTTTAATTCAAACTTAATTTATGAAAAATCTACTTATGCTAAAGTAATACATTATTATTTCCAATTGTTCCCACTACCCTTCTCTACATCTCCAGTTGTCTTGGTGTTGATACCATGTTCAGGGGCTTTGCAATCAACTTGAATAGGAAAATAATTCTGATTTCTCTAGTCCACAGCAACCAGGGGGAAAATGTTCTGCCTGGTCACTCAGCTGAAAATCGTGTGCGCCCACATGTCGATATTGATCAGGAATTTCCCACATGTCGGATCATATGATCATTCCCGGACGATCCCATTACTTTGGATGTGTCCGGAACACAAAGAATCCGCTGAGAGCCAGGCTGCAGCGTGATGACATCATGATGCTGCAGTTTGTCCCTCATCTATTGAGGGGGAATATTTACGTGTATGGACATCTTTATGGTGTGAAGGCAGGACCACCTGCAGCCGTTTGCTGAACACCTCACATACAGCTCTGCAGTGGGGTCTGGAGGTGGGAAAGCTGTCAGAGGCAGCTTCCCAGCCTCCTTAACTCCTGCTCTGGCATGGAGCTTGGGCCAGCAGAGTGGGAGGAAGACAAAATGTTTTTTCAGCCATCAGACACTCCATAGTATAGGGTAAACACTATGCAATGTGCCCACAATACGATAATAGTTGTTTAATTGCTTTCAGTTTTTATAAGGGGCTTGTATTTTTTATTAGGGACACACAGGTTAAATATAAAAATTGTATTCCAACCCGAAATCAATGATTTTTAAGCTATTTATTCTGTTCTTTAGATGAATTCACACTTTACAGTGCAGAAAGGCAGCACACCAGACCCACAAACATGAATACACTTTACCAATGAACACAATTTCCTAATCACCTGGGAAGGTTAACACATGCAAGTCCACAACTGGTCATGCTCTGCTTAAGTACAGTGTTGGTTCCAGCTAGCATATCTCTTAGTGACTTTTTTTGTGGTTTGAGTGATTTGATAAGCTCAGTATAGATTTCTACAGCAATTTCAAGGCTACGCGGTGTGTGACAGACACAACAAAATGGAACTGAAATAGGGAAAGTGTCAGTGATTACTGAAGATAGATGTTAGAAAGAAGTTTGTGCAAAGAAGCATATCAAATGTATAATACTATTAAATTATATGATTTGACAATATAGAACCTAAAGGGCATCACCAGGACATATTTCCCATATTTATATTTTCAGGTGCATTGCATTCAAAAATAGATATTACGGTAAGTTCATTTGAAGCTTTACGCCAGAGAGATACAAAGAAGAGAAACCCCCAAAAGCTGATTTACTCATCTGGCCTCAGATCCTCTACAGACTCCCTGTGCCTCACTGATTCCATACTACTCCTCTTCGGTAAAATTATACCCTGTGTAAGTGTAGCAAGGGGAAAAATCCATCAAATGTAACCTGTGTCATTGTATTGGTATTACACATGCAGAGGGGGATGCTGGTACCCCATGGGGTAAATAGGGCCTAAGAAGAGGGGCAATAGGCCAAAGAAGGCCAAAGTTTTACTAAAATCAAATATTGATTTTTTGGTGTCTACACACCAATAACCCATACATCCATATGCTTTACCTGATCCATTTTGAACCCCAAAATAACTTTGGTCTATGTTTGAAGGCTAAAGGGTTGTCTCTTGGTTCTTGGAACGAGTCTTGTGAGGAATCCCTGGGGGAGACAAGTCATGGGAGGAGCCAGCAACTTGTAAGTAATGAAGCACAGGCATAGGGTAGGGCAAGTGGCAGTCCCAAAGAAATAAAACCATGTAAAAGCTCCCCTCATGGGGGAAAAGGACGAGAATGTTCTGTTACCCTAAATATACACTCTAGTGACAGCAGCAGTGACTGAACATATTCCTTTCCCAGTAAAGTCCCCCAGTTGGATTTTCGATTACTCTCATGGAAAGGCTTATGTATACCTTTAATATAATTATCTATATATGTATGGGGTAGGTAGTGGTTTGGGACTGGATGTAACCATGAGAGGTCAGGTCAAAAGGAACCCTCCGTCACAAAAGCAGAATAATGCTCAGCCAAAGTCAATATAACAAATATAGTTTGGGGCACATTGAGGCTCCTGTTAAGCTTTCCCCTGTCAGGTTGCACAAGCCAAATAAGATGGAGTCTAGACAAGTTTCATTATCCATTTGAGGTACCTGCTGAAAAAAGCTTGCCATCGTCAAGGTCAAAAGTTAATTTAGTCTACAGACCTGAGGCGACTGACGTCCCCTAAGGGCACTACTCATGACTTGACACAATTTACTCCACTTTTTAAGAGCCATAGGTGTCAAGTAATAAAATATCAGTGTATTCAGTGTATTTAATACTAGCATAACATTCTCCTCTACAAAGAAGGTCAAAGTTTTACTAAAATCAAATATTTAGTAAATGCTTCTTCACCTTTGATGTGCCTACACACCAATAACCCATACATCCATATCCTTAACCTGATCCATTTTTAACCCTACAATAACTTTGGTCTATGTTTGAAGCTTCATCTTGAATCAAGAACTTCCTTCCAATAGACCCACTTCTCCTTTTATATATCATTATATCACATTTTAAACCCTTAAGTGTCAATGTGGAGTGTTGAGCAATAGGTCCTGCTTATGATATATGTTCTAGTACATTCCAAAGTTGATTATGGTCAGGTCTCTGTGTAGGTCAGTCAAGTTCTTTCACACCAACCATGTCTTTATGGACCTTGCTTTGTGTACTGAAGTACAGTCATGTTGCAACAGAAAAAGGTCTTCTCCAAACTGTTCCCCCAAGTATGAAGTATATAATTGTAAATGTTGCATTAAGATGACACTTTCCTAGAACCAATTATCCTATCCTAACTCTAAACAAAAACACTATTTGATTATACCTCCTCAAAAATGAAAGATTATACAATACAATGGAAACATTCTCCTGATATCAAAAAGCCCAGATTGGCTCATCAGACTGCCAGGAAAACTCAGTCTTAACCATGGAGACTTTAAGACCTAACATGATTTAAAAGACCAACAGTTACTAGTGATGTTCGGGAACAGGTAAATTAAACTTCTGCAACTACCCGCCGCTCGCATGTTCATGGCGAACCTCCATTGACTTTAATGGAGGGCGATCTTGTTGAACCTTCAGGTCATATTTGTAGAAACAATACCAATAAAAAAGTGTCAAAAGGGTGCAACCACCTGGACAATGTCATGCCAGAGGGGAATCAAAGTCTAAACTTCCTCCAAAAAATATGGATTTTTTAAAATGCTGTTTTTTTTCATGTCTAATGGCCTGAAATCACATGTAGATTACAGATTTTGCCAAAACCTAGCTGGAGTGGGCTGCCAGCCCGACACCATCACACTACTTGTGATGGTGAACTACAACTACCAGGACACCTCAGCTCAGGATTATAACACAGAGCACGGGTCCCATAATAGAGCATACCACATCCCCACAGAAGGACTTTTGTGGCTCAGTAATGATGAACTGCTTGTTCCAGAACACCTTAGGTATAGGTAAAGGTATAGATACAGATCACTGAATGGAGTATAATAGCAAGGAAGCTCAGCCATCCCTCAATCAGCAGCAGCTCTCCCTATCTATCTAGTACTGGAGACACAGGATAAATGTAAAATGGCCACCAGGCTGCTTCATTTATAAGGGGAGGGTTGTCCTCCAGTAGGGGAAAGTGTGTTATTGGATGTACTGTCCCACATGACTGTGGGGTGAGGGGTCAAACTTTGTCTCCATCTTAAGGTATAGGGGGCGGGTAGAACACCCATAATGTTCCCTGGCCTTGTGAACTGCGAACATGCTATGTTCACCGCGAACTTTTCATCCATCACTAACAGTTACCATGTTGGTGCCAGATAGCAGAGGACATGCTTAGTGATCTTGTGGAGTCCATATCATGGAGTTGAGCTGTTTTAGAAAAGTTAATAAAGAGAATTAAGAATAAAGAGTTATTAACAAAAGCTGTTTTTTTTTGCTTTGGTACAGACACACACTAGAAGTCTTCAGTGCCATGATTTCTCTGTTTTGTGCGAGTTGCCTTTAATAGAATAATGTTCTGCCTACAGGTTCTCCATGCATTGCTTCATTTGGGTATTTCCCATTGTTGGAAACTTAGATAGACAAAATTTAAATGGTTGCTTTTTGGGTGAAACGCCACAACCGATCGAAAAGCGACTGCACAAGTGTTTAGATAACAGTCCCATATAATCTCTATTGGGCAAAAGCCCCAAAACTACCTGGCACATGCCTCATGTCACATATGCTGGGCGGCTATGGCTTTAGGAGGGTAAAAGGGTAATTGAGCCCTTAGAGTGAATGCTCAGTTGCCAGAGGTGCCTTGGTGTGGTAGTGTGTTTTTCAAGAGATCTAAATGTCCTCAAATACCTTTAGCTAGCCATACATGCATCGATTCCTGCATGATTGCTGTACGCTCAATCGCAGCATGTTTTAGCCAAAAGCGAAGAGCACTCGTTCTACAGGGAGTGCAGAATTATTAGGCAAATTAGTATTTTGACCCACCTCATCCTCTTTATGCATGTGTCTACACTCCCAAAGTCTGTTAATTGGCCTCGAAAGCCCTACTTACCAATTTTAAGCACTATTACGGTGATGTGCCATACAAACTCTGTAATGCAGAAGAGGGTGTTGTCTTAATGACATCAACACCCTACTATATGGTTCTGTGGTTAAGATATTATTAGGCACAACTTCACTTTCCTTTCGGCACAAAATGGGGTCAAACAAGAGAGGGGACTTTGACAGGCTTTAGAAGAGGATGGCGGGCGAAAACTAGTGAGATATCTTGGCAGAGGGATGGCAGACACTCTTAAAATTTGCAAAGGCTTCTGAACGCGTGATCATGGAACCAATCAAGTTGGTTTCAGTTCAAAAAATAGTCAACAGGGTCGCAAGAAGCGTGTGGAACAACCAAAGTGCGGCGTCAAAATAACTGACACCTGAATACCTGAGAAAAGAATCAGCGTGCAGACTGCCAACGATGCCACTTGTGCCACCAGCTTCTCTTGGCCCATATGTTCAGAGCCTGCAAGCACTCACCTCGGAGGTGGCCCAAACAGCACAAGGTGTGGCAAACTCAGAGAGAGAAGGTGAAAGGCGGACCACCCCTGAACAAGGAAAACCCTATAGAGTGGGAACGAAGAGGCAGGAAAAGGATAGTTGGCTCTTTAGAGAAACCCCTATTGTCACCATTATTACAACTCTCCACATACCATGAAAAAACCCATCAGAAGAATTGAAAGGAGGAGAATACGACACAGTAGGATTGAGAGACCTCACAAAAGAAAAATGTTAAATAACAAGGCAAGAGATAAATCAAAACAAAAAAGATACTATTAACGGGCACTAAAAAGCCCACCCACAGGGCCAAGAAATATCTCACGACTGATTTTTCTAAGGTTTATGGATGATGAAAAATGAGAGTGAGTCTTGATGGGCCAGATGGATGGGGCACATGGCTGGATTGGTAAAGGGCAGAGAGCTCCAGTCGGCTCAGACGCCAGCAAGGTGGAGGGTGGAGTACTGGTTTGGGCTGGTATCATCAAAGATGAGTTGTGGGGCCTTTCGGGTTGAGGATGGAGTCACTGGCTATGCCAGTTTTGGAAGACACTTCTTCAAGCAGGGGTACAGGAAGAAGTCTGATCCTTAAAAGAAAAAATTGATTTTCATGCAAGGACAATGTCACTATCACACCAAGCGTCCAAAGCTATCTCAAGCGTGGCTGGCAAGAAAGGGTATAAAAGAGAGAAAAAACTAATGACATGGCCTCCTTTTCACCTGATCTGAAACCCCATTGAGAACCTGTGGTCCATCATCAATGTGTGATTTACAAGGGGGAAAACAGTACACCTCTTGAACCAGTGTCTGGGAGGCTGTGGTTGCCGCTGCACGCAAGTTGATGATGAACAGTCAAAACACTGACAGAAACCATGGATGGCCGGTCTTTTGCGAGGTCCTTGCAAAGAAGGTGCTATATTGGTCACTGATTTGTTTTTGTTTTGTTTGTGCCTGTCCGAAGGTATAGGTGGAAGGGGAGAGGGGAGAGGGGGGCGCACGGCGGAAAAAGAAAGATAAGGGATAAGGGGGAGAAAGGGGGGGGGGGGAAGGGTCCTGAATGAGAGGATGGCACAAGGAGTAGGAGGAAACGTGCACGACAACGACTGGGAGGAGCGATCTCAGAAAAAGGGGGAGGCCGAAAACGAAAAAACAGACGGAAAAACTTACTTCCAAAAAACTATTCAGCTTTGATAGTATATGAGTTCTTTGGGGTTTATTGAGAACATGGTTTGGTGTTAAATTAAGAAACTATTCCGTCAAAAATACAACTTGCTAATAATTCCTGTATTCCTGCCATGTATTAACATTTTTGCGAATCAATGTGCACAAGTTTGGGAAGATTGATACGATAGTTTACATGCAAGGTAATGCTGATTGAACAGGTATTTACCAACATGTCAGATCCCTGTACAAAGGACATTTAGTTCAAATGCTCAAAACTTGAGATAAAGATTTGTGGATCCGCACACTGGGCTCCCATACACTGGATATGCACACATAAACTTCCTCGGGTTATAGAAACATTCAAGACATTGTAAGCCCCACCGGGTAGGTTCCTCTACTCCTCCTATGTCATAACCTGTACCTGTGTGTTATCTTGTGTATCTCCACTCTAATGTATTGTACAGTGCTGCATAATATGTTGGCGCTATATAAATAAATGATAATAATAATAAGACAATTCATTCCAGTGCTGGATAACCTCTCGGTACTTCTCCAAAGACCTCCCAATCATAATCACCACAGTTTAAATGGAATCCGCACTCAGGCGTCACATCCGTAAAAAAACCTATGACTATTCCCCTGATCTTTGGGGAGAAATGCGTCAGGTTGAAGGACATATCTCTTGTGTGGGTTCAATGTATTATGGCCTTATGATTTCTTTGTCAATAAAGCATTACTGGTTTTAAATGGATATGACACATGAGTGTGGATTCCATTTCAACTGTATCAAATGCTCAAGTGGGCAGCACTCCATTCCTGATCGTTCAGTAATTGAGCGCAAAATTGTGCCGCTAATGGGTACCTTTACAGTTGGTTTTACCAAAATGATATAATCTAAAGCTAGGCATACACAGTTCGATTTTAGCACGATCGATCTTCAATTTGATTTTCATCTTTGATCTTTTGATCATAAGCAAATCCAAAGGAGTACCACATGGAAGGTTCGAAAGTAATGATCACCGATTTTAGTTTCGATAAAAAACCACAACCAACAAACACAATGCTATGACTTTAGTCCGAACGTTGTACAATCGACAAAAACTTTCCAACATGTCCGATCACATGTTTTGATCAGTATCGAACGGGCTTTTCGCACAATTTTTTTTTAAAACACGCAAAACCCCTGCCCGGGCAATCATTGCCTGCTCTCTCCCACATTGCCTGTGTCAATTAGACGTTGTGTGGGGAGAAAAGCGACGCCCCCTCCATTAACATGGAGGTCTCTGGCGCTGCCCCCTTCAGCATCACCAATGACACTGAAGACACAGGGCCGGAAAGGCTCTGTGTGCCTGCAGCTATGTAGAAATGCTGCAGGCACATGGAGAGCCAGCGGTAGTGCCGGATCCCAACACGGGCGCAGTTTGATTCTGGATCAAACTGCACCCGCACTGGCTTTGGACATAACGCCAAGGAGGTTAAGGGCCTTTCTAAACTGTCCAATCAATCTGTATCCAAAAGGATGAAAGGTGTATGGCAAGCCTAAAATAGTGTTAATTATTTTACAGACTCCGTTCAATGAAATATTTATACTGTTACTGAACAACATTACATTTACTTGTTTATCCATGAGGCATTCTAGCACTGGGTTGGGGCCGTTAGAATGTCTCTAGCAGAAATCTCATGCTGCCTATGAACATTTTCTTATACATTTCATGTGGGCCAACATTCATGTAACCTATAACTTGCTGTAATGGTTTGTAGAGATCAGTGGAGCAAGTGTACACATATTTAATCAAGTTACACAAAGCCGATTTAAAGCTTATTAGACTTTCAACACAGTGTGGAAGTACAGAGTTGTGGTCCGTTGATTTTTCTGATTAACACCGCCAGTGTACTTGATGAAAATTTGCTTACATCTGAATGTTTGCTGGTGCTGCTCTCTACACTTCTACACATCCTTCAACAACTGCCCACTTTGTCTACTGGGAAAAGCGATCCTTCTTGTGTAATAAAAAACGTTCAGAGCATTAAATCAATCATCAAAGAGCAAACAGGAAACACACAAATATATTCTATAAAAGGAGTAGTCTCATTAATTGTGGGGGAGGTTTTTTTTCCCGCATGGAAGTAGAATTTCTGGAGGAAATTATACACTGCTTTGAAGACAAATTCTTAAAAGAAAAGTACAATGTATTTTCAGGAAGTACATACTGTGCTATTCCTTAAGGCTGGATTCACATATATATGCATGTGCTGTCGGGCAGATGTACTACGGCATGTTGTGTGGTGGTTTGCTGTGTGTTGGTTGTGTAAGCCCATTCTTTAACCTCCATAGCGCACTGCTATGGTCCAGATTTCTGTACCAAAAGCCCACCATAGACTTAAATTACTTTTCTTTTATGTTGTAGGCCTGTAACTTCCCAAAATATGTCCGTACAAGGGTCTAATAGACATCCGGAATATAGTAATGTTTGAAACACATAATTATGTAAAAAAAAATACATTTAAAAAATAAATAAATAAATAAAATGTATCATTTGAATAATAACATCACTAAAATACTTCTGTAGGAAAGATTTTAAAACAGTATGTATTTATATTTTGTTTATAATACAATTTTTTATTCAATTGGAAATTTGTTTTGTGGTCTTTTTCTACTTTGAATTGTACTGTCTCATAAAAACCTGGAAGTGACGTCAATGACGTCACATCCGGCTATCTATGCGTTCCAGGTACCGGATGTGGCATCACTGACGTGACTTCCAGTTTTTCGGATTCAAATTGGGGAATTTGAATCTACCCGCGAACAGGCGGACTTTCTTAAAATTCCGATCCGCCTGTTTGTGGAGGGATCTGGCCGATGTTCGGCCATCACAACCCCTAGTGTGATAGACCTGGTGACATCACACCAGGGGAGAGAGGGTTAACTTTAAAGGGGTACATCTAATCACACATCACATCACACACACATCACACTAATAACTGTTTTTCTCCATAGAAAGCTGTTTTCATGAGATTTACTTTAAAATCAGGGGGGAGGGTTCTGCTCTCCTGCAGCAGCCTCTTCTTTAGATCGGAGCCACTGTAGCAGCGCAGAATGGTAAATCTGCGCCGCCGGGGCTCCGATCTTCGCCAGACGGCCCCATCTCGTCCAGTGCAGTACTAACAGGACAGCGCTGGACGAGATGGGGCCGTCAGGAATGGCAGGGGGGGGGGGTTAATGAAGAGGATACAGAAATGAAGAGTTCTTATTAAGTCCAGTCTAAGGTTTTACTATTTTTCAAATACAAATGAAGGAATAGCCAACATGTTTCAGGGGCTCAGCCGTCCACCTTTGTCAGGGCTATGAACAAAACATAGCAATATAAACAAGAACATAAAAATTTGTACTTCGTCGCTAACTATTGCATATGTGTTTTCTCAAACTCTATCTCTATCTATTTTAAAAAGTTGATATTCTCTACTTTGATCAGATTAATTATTCTCAATAGATATTTTTTTACTGGCATAATTGAAGTACCCATTTCTATGGAAATACAGAAACAAAAGCATCAATACACAGCACTTATAGAGTCCTGTCCAAGGTTTTATTAATATAAATTATAATAAAGGTAAATCCAACGCATTCCGTGGCCTCAGCAGTCCCCTCTTCCTCAGGGAACGAACAGAACAGAGCAATGTAAAACGAGACCATAGAAATGGGTACTTAGATGATGGCAGTAAAAAAATCTAACATTAGGTATAATAAAAGAATCTATTGATAACTAGTGATGGCACTAACATATTCGCTTTTCTTCCCCCGGCGAACATTACAGGTGTTTGACCCTACCTGTTCACCGGCAGGTAGAAGGTGACTATTCTTCCGCTGGCCGCATCAAGAGCAGAATGATCCGGCCGGTGGAAGAATTCTTTCACCAGAGACCGTGGAGAGAAGCCGGTCTCTCATGAAAGAAAACCGGCTTAAACCAGACGTGATGTCACTGATATCAAAATAGGGAACTAAGAGTTCCAGGTACCGGAAGTGATGTCACTTCCGGTTTTTCCTATTCAAATTCCCCACAGACAGGTGGATATCTGACTTTTTTAAAAGTCGGACGGACCTGGCCGATATTCGGGCATCACTTTTGATAACCACATGATTTATCTAGTTATTAATAATAAAAGTAGAGAATATTTAACCTTTAAAAGAGATAAAGTTTGATAAAACAACACATATGTTAGTGATGAAACACACATTTTTATGGTCTTGTTTTATATTGCTCTGCTTTGTTTGTTTTATTCATGCCCTGAGGAAGAGGGATGAAATGTGTCGGCTATTCCCTTATTTGTATTTATATTATTAAACTTTGGACTGGACTCTATAAGCACTGTGTATTAATGCCTTTGATTTCTGACTCTCCTTACAATATAAACTTAAGCTAGCCATACATGTACCGATTTTTCATTTGAATCGAATGCCCACCTTGTATGATCGACCCCCAAAAAAACGAGTGATTTGACATGTTGTTTTTTGTTGGTCGATCGTTTAGCGATCAAAGTATGTTGGTGGAGACCCTTGATTGCTTCCTGTGCGATTGACTCTTATTTGCATCATCTAGCTCCCTTTCATGCAGCCAGTTTGAAGACAGCTTTGAATCATAGCCTACTTCCTTCTCCAAAAATCCAGCCCATTTCACTTTCTTTTCCGGCCGTTTATCACCTTGTTGAAAAGATGCTCCCCTCCTCTTGTTCCATGCAATAAGTGCACAAAATGCCTAGAGGTGTCCAAATTGGTGTTAAGCGGCATATGGTATATTTAAGTTCGCGTAATTTAGCGATTATATTACGGAACATTCGAAATTCGTAAAATTTGATTAGACTGTATTCTATTGCCTTACATCACGCGTAGCTGTTTGCAATTATTTGCAAAGAACCAGCTTTAAGGATTCTCTTTCTCATTCTGTGATCTCATCCAGTACGAGCACTGTGTGTATTGCGCATATAACTCCGCAATGCGCACAAATATTCCGATGTATGCCGGTAAATAGTGATGATCGCGAATATTCGGATTCTGAATATTAATCACGAATATCGGCAATTCGGAAATTCGTGAAGATGGTGAATATATTGCCGAATATTTGCAATTCCAGATATTCGGTATTTTTTATCCATTACACATGCCTCTCAATGCAAGTGGACGAATGGGAAGGCCGCAACAAGAGCTTAGCAACACCATCAACAGTTTTTTAAATGAATATTGGGGTGATGCGAATATTGCGAAAATGTCACTTTAAAAATTTGCATAAAAATTCGCGCCATGTTTAAAGCGGACCTACCACCAGGAATCTATGTTTTCATGAATGGCACTAGAAGTGCC
>CM070040.1:64693645-64723914 GCA_036250615.1 Ptychadena robeensis | reverse complement strand
TCAATGGCGGGTTCGCGTGTTCGCGAACTTTTACGGAAGTTCGCGTTCGCTGTTCGCGAAACCGAAAATTCGGGTTCGCAACATCACTACCCCTGCTATGTAAATAGAAAAAGCGCAATTTTTTGTATAAATAAATAGATTGTTTGTTAATTCTTATTGTTTGGTTACTGTTTTTTTTTTTATTCTCCCCACAGTTTATAGCCGTTCCCAATCTGAGTTGATACATCTATTAAGCCTTAAAGGCTCCCATACACGTTTCAATTTTCCAGTTCGATCAAAAATGCCTTTCTACATGGTTCAATCAACCTAGTTCGAGTCTACATCGAATGTTATTTTGTTGTATCCGACCGATTTTAGTTCGATTTAAAAAATAAGCATACTTGTACATCCGGTGGCAGACATTTTGGTGTGTTTACGATCAACTTCCTTCGATATGCTTTTGATCGATCGAACCAACATCGACAAATTATCGGTTTCTCCATGTGGGAGGTAGATCTCATCGTACTTCGATTGAACCATTGTCGAGCAAAAATTACGATCGAATCTGACATCGATCGTAGGGAAATGGAAGTATGTATGGGGACCTTAAGCAGGGTACAGACGTGCAGATATGGGACGGATTGATGGCCGCTTTGTGCGCCGTGCGTGTCACGGCCATCTATCTGGCCCATGTAATATGCGGCCATCGCTCTTTTCGAGTGGGACCAATCAATCCCGCTTGAAAACAGCCATATCGGACGTGATCATAAATACAGACGATGTCTGATGCTTTGCCTAGATGGCATCAGCTGAGCTGGGGAAAGCACAGGGCTGAGCCGATATCTGACAGCAGCATGATGACATCATCACGCAGCTGCAGGGAACATCGGACGGAGCCGTCTGTACCCTGCTTTAATCTTGGATGACTATATTTTAAATTGTTAAGCCCCCCATACACTTTTAGATCAATCCATACAATTTAGATCTACCAAGAACTATGTAGTATAGTGACCTCCCTGATAGATATAGTGATTGGAAGGGTTAAGCTAGCCACACACGGTTCGATTTTGGTTCAATCGATGCTCGATTAGATCGAGGAATTCAATCGTCTAATCGAAAATCGATCTTAATCGCATCAACATACACATTGAGTTTGCGATTGTGGGGAGATTTAGATTCCAAAATATTACTAAAATCTTCGATTTTGGTATTGAAACGATTGAAGTTCAGATTGAAGTGGTCTATGTTATTATATCGAATCTAATCGATCCAGGAAAAACACCACAAACATCGACGATTATAAAACGATTTAGCACAATCGACGATGATTTTCCAACATGTCCGATCAAAATTCGATCAATTTTTCTGCCTTCATCGAACAATTATCGTCGATCGTACCATGTGGGAATTTCTCGATTTTCGTTCAATCGAGGAAAAAATTCATCTACTCGAGCATTGATTGAACCAAAATCGAACCGTGTGTCTCTAGCTTTAGAAAGGTCCTCATATTACATGGTTTTGGTAGAGGAAAAGTTGATTGTACAGAAATTGTATGGTAACATTGTAAGGTCCGACGGTACATGGAAAGCTGCCCATACACCTTCAGATCTCTCTGTCAGATATTCTTTAGATCTACCAACAACTATGTAGTGCCGGGTCCTCTGCGATTGAACACAGGTAGACTTGATGGTTTAGAAAGTCCCTCATATTACATGGTTTTAGTAAAACAAAAGGAGATCTAAAGGAAATCTGACAGAGAAATCTAAAGCTGGGCATACACACGGCGACCATCGCCGACATCTGCCGCCGATTTCTTCCGGGATTGTAAACGTGATGACGTCATCACGTTTACAATCCCATTGCATTCTGGGGCGCTTCAGTCGGCTGGGCACCCTTTGTGTGCCGGCCATAAGCTACAATGAAGCGGCCGCTTCATTGTAGCTTATGGCATCGGCTCCCATCGGCTCGCGCCGGCCAGAGATTTTCCGACATGTCGGATCTCTGGCCGGCCGAGAAGTGGGGCGACAGGGATCTGTCGCCCCATGTGGGCACATGCCGATAAGCGGACGATTTTTAACCTGACCGACGGCGTGAGCGCGCACGCCCGTCGGCCAGGTTAAAAATCGGCCGCTTATAGGCATGTGTATAGCCAGCTTTAGGTGTATGGGGACCCTTAGATTTTGGAACTATTTAAAATATACTACAGTGTATGGCCATCTTAGGAATGCAGGTTCTTTCAAATGTTTGCTTATTTTTACCAAGTATAAAATGTAAGGGCAGATGTTGTAATGCTTCAGACAGAGGGGGGTTGTAAGAAATTAGTTTTGAAGAGTATCTGTGCTGAGGTTAAGGGGGAGGGAGGGGATGGCAGTTATCTGAGAAAGAGTCAGCGTGCAGGAGACCTAAGATAATGAGATGGGTGTAAGCAACCGTGTTGTGTACCAATGCTTCTATGTGAGTATAACTAACCACAAATATTCCAGTACTGACCACTATCTCAGGAGAAGTGTAAAAGATGATTAGGACACAGCTCGTGGCAAATGAAAGGCAGTCTGGTTCCTCTACGATGAGACCTAAACAGTGACTAATTGTGGCTCCAGCAGAGAGTCTGCAGGGTCACTAAGGATCACACTTTGACCCTCACAATTCACATTTCAATTCAACATTAGATGCAGGAGATACACTGTGACAGAGACGTACTGCAGCGTACAAAGGGATTCGGTGTAATTGAATCTGTCTCTACAACACTGCTAGACTTTATTTGAACTGAACTCATTTCTGAATAATATTGTTTATGTACAACTCAATGTTATATCGCCCAAAGAGAAAGGCTTTATCCGGCCTTGTTACAAAATGAATCACTGTGTCATGTGCCGTTTATCTATATTTTAAATAAAAGGTCAAATGCTATCAGTGAATTTGATTCTAGGGACAAGGTGTCAGGCAGGTGATCTGATATCCAATAAAGTACTGTTTGTAAAGTCACATCGTATTAATGACGGTAGCGTATTCATTTACATTATCACAATCCCCTTCCTGTAGTGCTAAGTCAAGCAGGGTCATCCAGATACAGAACTAAAGACATAACAGATTTTATATACGCTTTATGCATGCAAAGGAACCAGGTATTCCCAACTGTCAATGTGAGACTTAAGCCCCCCATTCACGCTTAGATTTCAACATGATTTTTTGGCCGAAAAATTGGGTGGAAATCTAAAGCTTAAAAGTGTTATTCGGGCCGAAATCGTCCACCAAATCTATCTAAGCCATTACGGAGATGTCTGTCATTTCTTAGATCAATGTAATTACGTTGGATGGGGACCAGCGTCTCCGTCCAAAGTAATGGTATGTCTCCACTGTGTTCTCGGCGGAGCCGATCCACATACCTACGGATCAGCAGAACGAGAGCAGCCGCTGCTGCAGACAGGTATGTGGATCGGCTGTCTCCTCTGTGTTCTCGGCTGCGTTGGGTCTCCTAGGACGGAGCCCAAAACACAGTGGAGACTGGCACACAAAGGCCAATTTTCTACCCGATTTTTTGGTCGATCGACCACGCGTGGTGGCGTCTGCCGAAAAATCCGGTTAAAATAGAAACGTGTATCCCCCATAAAGCCCCCATGGCTTTAGGCCATGTCTCCAATTGCTTTATAAAGGATGCATCTGGGTGCCTTTGGGCATTTTTTTGGTGCATCCATTCATTCTTTATGGGGGCATTTGCATGCATCAAATCATTTACTGTTGCCATAGGGTTGGCCTTTAAAGTGGACGTATCACCTGATATTTATCAGAAGGACTGGCGTTGTGATACTTTATAAAGAAAAGTACCTGTTAAAGAACAATGATATAAACCTGCTGAAACCCAATACAGTGGTGTCATCGGGAACTTGGAAAGGTAGATTTCACAGTGACGTCTACCTTCCCAAGCCTCTCGGTATCACTGGGAGAGTGTTGAGAGACTTCAAAATAGATGAGTCTGTGATGGGTATCTTAAGCTGGCCATACACCTTTAGATCTCTCTGTCAGATATCCTTTAGATCTACCAACAACTATGTAGTGTCGGGTCCTCAGTGATTGAACACAGGTAGACTTGATTTTTTAGAAAGTCCCTCATATAACATGGTTTTGGTAAAACAAAAGGAGATCTAAAGGAAATCTGACAGAGAAATCTAAAGGTGTATGGGGACCCTTAGTGTATGGAGAATCTACTACACTGAAAATAGTGGCTCCATGAGAGAGGAAGAGGGGAAGGTAACTTTGTTGCTTTAGGTATTGTTTTAGTGTTCAGTTTGTGTTTGTTTAATAGCGTTAATATTACACGGAAAAAATGAATAATGGGTACAAAAAGAATTAGTGTTAGGGTTACAGAAATATTAGTGTTAAAGGAAGAAAGTTGTGCTAGTGTAGTATAGTGCACAGTAAGTCAAGGAGATGTGGGTCCCCTTTAAGAGATCCTCCTGGCTCCAGTCAACATTTAAAACAAGGGGGAAATGTGCAGTTGATCTAGAGACCTGCAGCCAAGCCTGGGTCTCTCAGCAGTTCATACCGGCGTGCAGGCAGCTACTGAGCCTAATTGCACACAGTTACAATGCAGTACCAGTGGGGTTGCTCTTCCCATCCATTCCGTGGACCCTGCCTGTAAAAGACTCCATCTTCCCTGGTGCTGGACACACCAGTAAAGGTTATGTGTTACCATATTACCTCTATCCCTAAATTGGTTGCCTATTGGTGGGACTACCCTCTCTTGTCAGGCTCATAAGCCTATTCTTAAGCTAACACCTATTTCCCTTCTACTTAAGCTAACACCTATTTCTATATACATAGTATCTGTATACAGTGTTGGGACTCTGTTCCCTTTTGTTGCTGACTAAAAGCAAATTTGAACTATTCATGCCTATTTTCATTGGTTGATGCACGACCCTGGACACTAGTTTACAAGGAAGTGTTACGTTTATAGGAAGGGTTTCAGAAAAGGCTGCCTCACACCTATGCTGATTTACACATGCTGGGCAATGCATTGGTTCTCACAGGGGTGGTCCTAGGGAGGTCGGTGCCCTGGGTGAGCACCAACCCCCCTTAAAGCATCTCCCCCCGGAAAAGAAGAGGGGGTCTGGGGTGATGTGGATGGAGCTGGTGAAACAGGAACTGTCACTCCTCCAAATGATCTTCTCTCTCCCCGACCGTGTAAAGCTACGCAGACACGGGTAGATTCCCATGACGTTACCACATGGGCACATCGATTCCCGTTCAAGGCAGCCTCATAGCTTTAGAGAGAGCCGTGCTGGCTCTGCCCCCTTCACACTGACAGCGGGGCCAGGCTGCAGCAGCTGCTCCAATTCTTTGCATGGAGACTCATGTCTCTATTCATAGTAATGGAGATTGAACAGGGTTTTCCAACATGTTCAATTGAGTTTCTTCCAGCGGGCTCTATTGATCCCGCTCAAAGGAAGGCACACATAGGTAGATTTGTAAACAGATTAAAGTACAATCAAGCACCGTGACCAAGCACATTCATTTTTCATTTTTGTTGTTGTTTTAACAGATCTACCCTTGTGTGCCTAGCTTCATTGATAGGCATGCTGAGGGGGAGGCATCTACCCAGCAACCGCCCATGTTGCCAATGCCTAAAACTGCCACTTGGTTCTCAAAAAATTTAGTATCAGCTACAGGAAGGGTCAGGGCTCAGTAAACAAGCAATCAGTGCAACCGCCCAGCAAACGAGATATGAAGTGGTTGCCGGTCAGTTCTCTGGCTTTTGCCCATTAGACCTGTCTTGGGGGCGTTATCTAAATATCTGCACAAGTTTGCGCCCAGTCATTTTTCGAGCTGTAAACGAAACCTTAGAAAGAGATCTCTTCCACAAAAAAATACAACAGGCCAAGGCATCTACAATTACTCTTGAAAGGCCATGCAAAGCAAAAATTCATTTTCTATTAGAGCACTTGATTCAGACAGAAAAAAATACCTGGCATGTGGCCAAAAATGCTTCATCACTAGAACAACTTGTCATTTTTAAGAGCACTTGGCATAATGTCAAAGTAAGTATAATTTTCATAAATTTTTCTCATTTGCAGTTTTATCACCATGATAGAAATTGCTGGGTATTAAATATATAAACAATGACTCCTATTTGTTAACGTGTCAGCAATGCGCTAGGTTTCTGCTGCCAATTTGCACCTGGTAGCTGCTTTGCCTATAGCTATAAAAGGTGGTATAGCAAACACATTCACAAGCAGGACTGGCCTACAAAATGCGGATATGAGTATTGATTAATATTTGTATAAAGTTAATAGAAGGGGGTAGAGCAGCACAGGCAGACACTGGTATCACTTTATTCTTGGTGGTACAACCAGTCTTTTCTTTTTTTCTGTCTTTTCAGATGACATAATTTTACAGCTTGAGGAGGATGACAAACCAGAGCTTTTTTATTTATTAATGTATTTTCTTGCATACAAGGGTTTAAGGACTAACTAAGGACAAACTAAAGCCCCCCATACACCTTAAGATCAATCCATACAAATTCCATTAGGGTCCCCATACACCTTTAGATTTCTCTGTCAGATTTCCTTTAGATCTGCTTTTGTTTTACCAAAACCATGTAATATGAGGGACTTTCTAAACAATCAAGTTGTTGGTAGATCTGATGGAAATCTGACAGAGAGATCTAAAGGTGTATGGCCAGCTTTAGATCTACCAACAACTGTGTAGTATAGTGGCCTCCCTGATAGAATACATAGTGATTGGAAGGTATATATCACTGCTATGTAGTGCCAGGTCCTCCCTGACGGAATACATACTGATTGGAAGGATTAGAAAGGTCCTTATATTACATGGTTTTGGTAGAACAAAAGTTGATTGTACAGAAATTGTATGAAAAGATTGTAAGGTGTATGGGGGCCTTAAGTCAGCAAGAGGACTCTTTCTTAACAACCACAGTTTCTATGACAGTTGGTCAGTTGCCCCCACCCTTGTGAACAACGTCTGCATGTATTGGCTAATGGCATCAGCCAGAGTTTTTCAGACATGTCCGTTCTCCGGCCGACCAAGCTTTGGGGTGAGATCTGTTGCACCATGTGTGCAACCGTGATCGGTAGCCGATTTTGTCGCCGATTGCTATCGGTATCACATCGGTTTGAGTATTTGAGTTAGATACCCCTGATCTAGGGTAATAAAATGACAAAGACAATCCTACGGTCCTTCTGTGTGAATAGCTAGCTTTTTTTTGTCTTCTACCTACGTTGACCCAGCACAACTCTACAGGAAGGTTACAAAATCAGTGAACTTTCCATAGAGGTAACTTATGTTTCATGATACCATCACCCTGGACATAGGTCTTGTTCACAGAAAACAACTTTACTGTTTGTTAATCATTCAACTCATTCCTCGGGCCTTAAGCCAGCCATACCACGCTGCGAGGAGTCGGCTAGAGAACTGACAGGAATCCTGTGTGTTCCACTAACTCACATCTGATTCCTGTTAGATTGTAGCCAATAACTTGGAGGGGGAGGAGACTACCCCTCCTAGTTAACTGCCTGCAGCAGGATCGGCCACAAAAAGAACCAGCAGGACAGATCTGCGTGCGATCCGACCTGCCAGCTTTTTTGGTCGGATCCTCAAGGTGGGCTCCCCTGTAGTTGCGGCCAACCGACCTTTATGTGTTTGGCGGGAGCACGCATGGCGGTCGCTTGCCCGCAACTATGGCACGGGAATCGGCCCGTCTATGGGGGGCTTTACTTGTGTTTCATGATACCATCACCCTGGGCATAGGTCTTGTTCACATAAAAACTACTTTACTGTTTGTTAATCATTCAACTCATTCCTCGGGCCTTAGAAATGATTGTTCCGCCCTCTGTGTACAAGCCACGTCTATAAGGTGTCAAAATAAACATTTGTAAATGAAAATGTTTCAATAAAGAGGATGAAAAGAGCAACCTCTCCTTTTAACTACACTGAGTGGGATAAATAGATGGGTGAGCAAGTAATAAACACACTCAGATGCAATTAACAGGAAGCAAGCCTCCGTTAATGGGTGTCATTTTCTTCCCCTAGTATTTAACTTACTAAGCCTTGTCAGTGTTTGTTTGGGGAAACATATGAAATTGGTAGCGTATTGATTTTCATTTCTTTGGAATCACAAAGCAGAAAAAGTACAGTCTGGTAAAGGCCTTTTTCTAAGTGTGTAGTTAATTAAAGGGCTTTCCAACAGCATACATTGATTTGTTCATCTGAAACAAAGAGCATTGTTAATGTATGTCATCTCTGCCTACATGAAATCAAATTTTAACTCTTTCCATTGCAGGTCGTCATTGGAGTTAACATGCAGATGACCCGATTATAATTATTAAAACGGCTCCGTCTAATCAGTATACTGCAGATGAATTGCAATGCAAAGCGGAGACTCGTTTATTAAAGAGTCTGAAACGACTGTCATGTGATTTTATAGCCTAGATTTAAATCTCAATCGGTTGCTATAGTCCAGCACTGACACGCTGTATTAAAGACCCTAATGAATGAAGAGCATTGTGCGGGTGTGTGTACAAGTGTGCCTGTTACTGCAGATTTGGAAAAGCTGGAGTATTTTTGTCCCCCCACTGTGTCAATAAACATGTGTATCCAATAGGGATGAGAGGAATTGCTGAATTCTGCTTCTCTGGAAATTGTGCAGAAACGGCATATTTCCGCAGAAACGCAGAACAATATAGAGGGCGGGATAGGAGGACAATCAGAAATATTTTAATAGACAAAACTTGCAGCCCGGCAATACAGTTCAGCAAGGAGACAGTCAAGTAGTTTCAAGGGTAAACTTCCCATAAATAATATGTTTGGGGGGATGCCTAGAAAAAGGATGTGGTTGCCCTTAAGTTTTAACAAGAATTGGGTGACAAGGAAAGGGATGGCAGTAAGTTTGTCACCCCATTTCAGTGCCTGTTCTAGGCTTTCGGGGGCATTAGGCAAGTTGCTATTTGGGTGCTGTTGGTGGAACTGATGAAGGGGGGGGGGGTTGGGTTTGGGCATAGTAGGAGAAAAGGAACACGCCTGTACACGCTGCTCCTTTTCCCAACCAATCCCAGCCCCCCTTGGGAATCTTCACGGGAGGGAAGGCACTGTTCAGATCTTCACGGGAGGGAGGGCACTGGATATACATGCAAGGGAGGGCGCCGGGGGCCTCCAGGGCATTTCTCCCGCATGCATATTGAGCATAGTGAGAGAGATGGCCCTGCCCCATTCTTAAGGTGGGTTTACACATGTATATTTTTTCGTTTGATCAACAAAGAACGAACAATTTTTTTGGTTAATTGAATGAAAATCTAGAATGACCAATTTGTTTGATGGATAAACTTTGTTTGACCTTGAACAAAAAATCGTTCAAAGGGTCATCGAACATGTTCTTAAGTTTGTATCTGTCATCATTTCTAATGTATTTTCATTTGATATCGGGATAAACGAACAAAAAATAGAATGTTACATTCGATAAATGAACGAACGATGTTCCACAACGACATCGAACAAAAAATCGAATTGGCAGTTGATTGAAGAAAAAAATCTACATGTGTAAACCCACACTTACTCTCAACATGGACCTATTGTGGAATCTTGTTATTATTTATTTATTTATAAAGCCCTAACATATTACAGATTATTCTACAATAAATCGGAATTACTCCTGAAAAACCTGCATATAAAGCATATACACGCTATGGACTGGGCCAAAAGGCAGGGAAACACATGTATAGATATGGGCCAGATCGATGGCCATTTTGAACGCTGTGCACACTCATGGTCATCTATTTGGCCCATATCTAATGCAGCCATCCCTGTTTTCAAGCGGGACCAATCAATCCTGCTTAAAAACAGGAATATCGGACATCGTAAATCACAGTCGATGTCCATTGCTTTGCATGGGGACAGCAAGGTCTCCATGCAAAGCATTGACTGAGCTAGAGACACATCAGTACCCAGAGCTACCGTGCATTGCGTTTACAATATGCTCATGGACAAATGCCTTAATAATAACTGGAGATCACAAAATCAAAAATTAATGTTGATTATTAGGCGGAATTTTTTTTGCAAATACGAATATTGCCTATGCTGCTCATCACTAATTATGGTAAGGTTTTTGTTTGTTATAATGTAGTGCCTGGATTCGGGACGCAGGCTAAGAGTAGGGCAGCTTGACCCAGGGGGACTGGCCCGGGACATCAGGAGAAGGTAAGTGGGCATGGTTTAGGTTAGGGGGAGGGGTTTAGGGAGTTTATTTAACCTGGCCAAACAGAAAGTGCTTCCTCTTTGGATCTGGATCGTCATCCACCCACCCTCTCTTTGTTTCTTGGATTGTTACATTCGTATGTTGTTGTTTGCTGTTTCCTTGTTTTTTCTTTTGTCACAGCACGGCGGAAGCTCGGCAGTGCCGCAGGAGTAAAGTGGATGTTGAAAAATTCCTGGTGGTGTGTCGGTACTGAAGGGCAACCCATTATATGGTTAAAAAGTTGGGCGGGGCTTATGCCGCAGTTATGTCACTCTCTGGAGTGGAAATTCAAAGCTACCCATCGAGCCGGTATTGAAGGGCTGGTGGCCGGTACAGTTGGGAAAGAAGATCGAATGGGTGGCACTGTCGTAGCATTCCTGTATTTAAATAAATATTGTTGATTGGCTGTGGCCAAGTTACTTGTAAGTTTGCACATTTCTTATATAACGTTTATTTTTCCAAAGATAATCCCGCCTCTGTTGTTATTTTAGGTTATGTCCGGGTGTATGTACAAGGTGCAGGGTCTCAGTTATCCATTGGTCATGACGTATATAGATCTCCAATCTTGGTATGGGGGGGGGGGTGGTTGTCATTGGAGAGACGTCTGGACTGGCCTGTTGAGCCAGCCGCCTCTTTATTCCCACAATAATGAGCCAATGGAGAATAATAAGATACAAAATCATAACAATGATGGCATATTGTGCAGAGTTCAGCATACATCGTATATGTATGGATTATGTGATTACAGCTTTACATATCCTTGCTCTCTAATATGTAATTAAACATGATCTGAAAATGTCTGTTAAGGCTGTAACATGACGTCTCTCTGTGTTGTATTTCTAAAACGATGCTGCCTAAATAAATTATTTATACTTAGGTTATCTGAGGTCATCAGAGAATATTCAATAAAATAAAATGAGCTTGCCATCTAAACTCAACATAGAGCAGCAAGAAATTCTACATGGCAAATCATGCATTTGATCTTTCTGCTTTAAACATTGGTTGCATTTGTTAGTATGACATTGAACCTACCTCCTTTACTCATGGTAAGTGATGGCCGAACTTCCACAGGATGGACAGTTCGGCCGCGAACATTGTTCGCACTCCTTCTAGCCAGCGAGCAGTACGGGTATTCGACCCACCCCATTCGCCGGCGAGAAGGAGCTCACTATTCTTCCTCTGGTGGGATCAGGAGCAGTAAGATCCTGCCAGAGGAACAATCTTTTCACTGAAGAGTAGACCGAGTAGAGTCTTGCAGTGAAAAGCCGGCTCGTAAAACCCTGATGTGCTGTCAGTGATGTTACATCCGGCAATGGGAACCAGGAACTATGCCTTCCATGTACCAGATGTGATGTCCCTGAAATCACTTCTGGTTTTCCCACAAAAAGGGGGACGGTGGACTATTTCACCTGTTCGCAGAGGGACCTGGGGGAAGTTCAGCCATCATTACTCATGGTACAGGAAATAAAAATAATAAAATTGTGATTTGTTCCTATTTCTTGCCTGCTCCCCCCCCCCCTTTTGCAGACTCATCATTAATCATTAATGACGTCAGGGATGCGAGGATTTGGGATGTCTATGCCTGTATTACAATACAGGCATATGGATAGGGCATTTACAAAAGCTTGTTTGGAACAGGTAAGCTACCAAAAGTGTAGTTCGGGGATACAGATATTGTTAAACTACCCAGAGCTACACCAATGATTACTGCTGAGAAGGTTATACAGTATATAGAAATCAAATACAACCTAAAATGGACCTTATCTCCTGACCTTAACTTAAAATGGATCTACACTAAAAAAAAACATATTGAATTAAACTTTTCCATACCTATGAGGTGGCACAATGATGGAAAAGTGCTCCACAATCTTAAAAAAATTTATCTGGTGTTCCATTGAGCCTCTGCAGTTGCCACCTCTCTTGTAAATGTACCTTTTTCCTACCAGTCTTCGTGTATCAGTCTTCCTGCAGTACTGCAAATGGCCACTAGATAAAACCTGCATGACTGGAGACTGGAATGGAGATACATTAAGGGAGTTACAATCTCCCTTCCCAAGTCTCTCTGAGTCTGGCAGACAAGGGTACACCTTTAGGGTGCTTTAACTAAATAAGCAAGTGCTTTAAATTTTGTGTCCCCTTTCTCTACCCTTATCTGCAGAGGTAGAGAAGTTCTGTGCTGACAATATAGAGGCCACAATCTGGGTAAAGGGAATGAAACTGATTGGCTGCCACCAATATTCAGCTCTGCTATTATTAATCATTGATAAGTGACTCCAGAACTTGGGACCTCTCAGCCTGCTTTTTGATTTGTTTTCATATAAAATATCATGAGAATTCACATGTCAGTTGGGCATTTTGTGCTTATTTGAAGTGGTATAACCTTTGCCAGATGTCTACTGTTCTTTGTCTCCTCTTGGGAGATTTCTCCTTATTGCATAAGACTCCTCTACAGAAATTGTAGAGATGAGCAAATGTGCCCCCTTGGGGGTCGAATGACCATTTCACAGGGGTCACTGAGCTCACTGAAAGCAACAGAGCTGCAGTGCTGATGCCCACAAGCAGGATGGGAAGTTAGAATGGAGTATAATGCCTCCTCCTTAAACCTGTGAAAATGATGTGCAGGTGGGAAAATATAAGGGAGGGGAAGTTACACTTACCTGATCATGCTGGAAGTGTAGTCGCGGAGTGTCAATTCAGAAATGCAGAAGTTACACTCTGCATCGGCACTTCAATACACTCCAATACAGGAAGTGACACTTTGCGACATCACTTCCAGGGTCGCGGGTCTAAAAAGGTTGAGAAGCACTTGCTTATAGCATATCTGAGGCAGATAATAGAGAACTATGTCCAAAGGGCTAATGACAGCAACAGACCAAACAAACCACCAAACAAGCAAACGTGCAGGGGTCTCAGCTACCCAGTAATCTGTCCAAAACCATAAAAACAGTTTGTCATTTTTAGTAGATGAGAGCAGGTGTGCTGACAATATTACACTTAGGGCTTGTTTCCATTACGTCGGGAGCCCTCCGCTAAGCGTACACGCTTAGCGGGGGTCCCCGACGTAGCAGATAGACTTACCTGCTCGGCGGACGGGTCTGTCTTCATTGCGCCGACCCGATCCGCCGGTGTCAGGCTGAACGTAGTCAAGTACATTCAGCCTGTACACCGGCGGATGTCTAAACAGACCATCCGCCGGCAGGCTGAGTCTATGGGATACGTCGGGACCCCTGCTTAGCGTATACGCTTAGCGGAGGGCTCCCGACGTACAATGGAAACAAAGCCTTACTAACATTTTGACACATTGAGTTGCGAAATTGTGAAGAAACTATTCCTATGTAATGTGATATGCTTACCTTGTAAATTACTAAAACTCAAAATTTAGGGGGATTCCAAACCTAGATTAATTTAATTAAGTTTCTGCTTGTAAATAGCCGCGAGTCAAATAACAATTATCCCATACTAACTCTACTCCAGGAAAATCGGTAACTACGCAGAGATAGAATTTATTTATTGAAGGCTTAAAAAATTAAAATAAATTCAAAGACTCAAGAACCCAGAGAATATTCTGGCCCATTACATTAATATTATGGAGAGGGGGGGTTAAACTTGCTAAAGCTGCAATTGCTATTTATCAATAAATAGATATGGTTGAGTTTAGTTAAACTTTTCAACTAGCTGAATTGGTAAATGAATTGTAAAGCCCATGAACGTGGTGTCATCGCCCATTGCAGGAGATGAGAAGAGTTTTGGGGACATTAACCTCCCTGGCGCTTGACTGTTTTGAGGCTTTTTTCCCACCATGAAATGGTGCCCTATGGGAGATCGCGGCAGTGCACACTGTACTCTGCCATGATTCCCCTCCTCTCTACACATTGCTGGGGTCATTGGGAAGCCGCGATTTGGGCCGGGAAAAGTGTTGCCACCTCCATTAACACGGAGATCTATGGCCCCCCGCACCCTTCTGCTGTGCAACAATGACGCCAAAGACGCGGCATAGGTCCCTTTGGTTTTGATCCCAAAGTGGGATGCTACCCTTGTAGTCTATGGCAGGAGCGGTCCTAGGAAAATCCTCCCCTAGTGGGTTTCCTCTAGTAGACGATGTAGAGGAGTACTTAATGCCCAGATGCCTTGTGGTTCTTGTCTGGTAGTGATGGCCGAACTTCGGCCGTGTCCGTCCACGAAAGGGGGGAGCGGACTTTTAAAAAAACGTGGACAGATTCAAATTCCTTGCCTCTAGGCGGGGAATTTGAATCTGAAAACCCGGATGTGACGTCAGTGATGTCACATCCGACACCTGGAACGCATAGTTCCTGGTTGTGCTGACCGGATGTGACGTCACTGACACTGGGTTTACAAGCCGGTTTTTCACTGAAAGACCGGGTTCTCTACCCGGTCTTCAGTGAAAACATTCTTTCTGCAGCGGGATCTCGCTGCTAATGATCCCATCGGAGGAAGAATAGAGGGCTCCTTCTCGCCGGCGAACAGGGCGGGTCAAACACCCGTACTGTTCGCTGGCGAGAAGGAGGGCGAACATGCTTGTTTGCGGCCGAACTGTCCGCCTTGCTGGCAGTTCAGGCATCACTATTGTCTGGATGACTGTGAGCTTACTGCCACAGCAAAAGCAGCATCCATACACAAGCTTCGACCAACCGGTCGCCCCTCCCCCCCAACTGAGCTGGAATCTGGAGTCATATTTCAGCAGTGCCTGGAGGAGATTGGCAGTTTTACATATGGGCAGTAAGGGTGGATGCCCCCCCCCATGACACCCCTACTTACTGCCGATATGTAAACCTGACACTGGCCTATGGGCCAATGTTTGGGAGACCTGCCAACACACATTGAAAGTTATATTGTAATATTTGGGAAGTTGGCAAGTGCTTTTCTAATGACCTGGTATACTGCTTTTACTGTTCTATAAAGTTTACTTAAATCGGTTCTAAACCACATGCATTACATTGACATAATACTCACCTGTCAGCAGTATACATCTGTGAAAACTGCTACAGAATAACAAAAAACAATGTACTTAGCTTTCTCACTTCCTCATTCCAGAGTGATATTTATTAAGGGCAGATAGAAGCAGTTCCGCCCATACTTTAGGCATACTTAATTCTGACTATGGGGCTGTAATTCTATAAAATGTCCACTAAATGAAGCTCCAACCATCTGGAGAGAGCTCAGCGGCTCTGTCCTTCTGGTGTATCCTGTAAAATACCCCCTATTTGCATAGAGGCATGGGGACTTTAGTGGCCAAAATCATCATGCGATTGATATGGGTCAAGCAATTAGTCATCCTTCCCTCGTGCTGAAGAGCATTATATCCGACACCCCTTGAACACATACCTACCTAATACACTAAAGGTCAGTGCTGCCTCAAACTTTGTGGCCCTCCATTCCCTGCGCAACCATGGCTTAATGGTGGGAGGACACTTAGGATATATGTTTCCAAAACCCTTCAAACGGACCCTATAATGATTCATAGGACCCCCTGAGGAAGGTTAGAGAAACGTACTTACACCCAGATCACAGGGTCGCGTTCATCTCCTATGGACTACCACATTGCCAGCTGCATTAAGGATCACAGTATCCTGAGGAGCCTTCTCTGTTTCTGGACTTTGTTAAGGACCGCTACCGCTTTTAGACTATTTATTTTGGACTTTTCTTGGACTATTAAATAATGATACTTTCTACTTTTATATACAATTTTGTATGACTAATTGCTTGACCCATATCAATCGCATGATGATTTTGGCCACTAAAGTCCCCATGCCTCTATGCAAATAGGTGGAATTTTACAGGATACACCAGAAGGACAGAGCGGCTGAGCTCTCTCCAGATGATTTTGGGATGTTGGCCAACCTATACAAGAAGTTTTTCTTCTTGTTTAGAAGCTTGCCACAGTGGGTACGTCCCACAATGGGAGGGAAGAGCCCCAAAATCCTCTCTCCTGCTGTAAGGAACTTTTTATTTTTATTTTGAGCAGTGATTGTCTAATTATCAGCAGTGCCGTTGCTGATAGTGTAAAGTGTCCAGTGAGGTGGTAGGTCTGCTTTAAGATATAAAGATTTGCACAAATATTATTTCCCCCCATCATTCACTATATATGTGCTTCATCTGTTAAGAGTATCGGCACTTATAGGGTTTTTTTTATACCTAAAATGTCCCACAAATCCCCATTGATCCTTACAGTGCACTCCACCTTATGCGGCTTCCTGTGGTGGTATTACAAAAGTATTAAGGCCCCCATACACGTGTCGGATTCCCACCGGATTCCGGCACGATCGATTCCGGGCGCGTGCACGCGAAACGATCGTGCCGGAATCGCGTGCAGCCCACCTTGTCCGATCGTTCGCGTCCGATTGATCGGGAGTTCAGAATCGGATCCGACAGAGAACCAACATGTTGGTCTTTCTGATCCGATTCTGCACACATCAGGGGGAGTTGCCATTTGGGAAGTAAGTGATCGGACACGGAATCGTCCAGGAATCCGTGGGACAAGGTGGTATGCAGCGATCGGATACTCTTAAGTGGCTGATTGATCGGAGCTCCGATTCCCGCTGAGATCGCCGGAATCGATCGGGTGAGTGATCATTTGGCCATGGAATCCGACACGTGTATGGCTAGCTTTACACTTCTGACATCGGAGCAGCATTGTCAGTATGGTGTAAGCTGTGGCAACTTGCACTACAGTTGGTTTGAATAGAATTTATTGAATTCTTTATGGTTTGTTCATTACATAGTGACTGCATCCACTACTAGTTTAGACTGTCATTTAGGAGCATTTAGTAAACAAAAAACAACAATATATAAACTTTACAAATTACCAAACTCCAGCAATCTTTCAGTTTTATGTACAGTTAGCAGTCATATATGTTGTGCCTCATGTGGGTACCTATAGCACAATGTGTACAAACAAGTTAAATGTGCGGGTCCATAATGTTGTAGCAATGGTTTTACCAATTACCGCTCAGTTGTAAATCCCCTGATATTTACCTGGAACAACAGAACAGAAACAGGTCAGAGTGCAGGAAAACCTCCATAAAGGGTCTCTAGAAAATAGATTCTGCTCACTTAAGAAGTGTATCACTACACTACGCTACTAAGCTAAACAGAATAATAAGCTTGGCTCCAGCATCTGACTCCCATTAAATAAACAAGATCAAATCCATAGATCACACAGTAGCCCTCAGTGAATAAATGGAAATAATTAAATCCTAATTGATGTCTTAAGCCCTCAATACACGTTTAGACTTTCACCCGATTCACCATGTGATCCGACATGCAGGAGGATCCTTCTTGATCTGACCAGGTGGGTGCACCTAATTTAAACCACTGGGAATGCACACGGCTGTCAGTCAGCCCAAAAACTGGGTGGTAATCGACCCGTGTATGGCTTCCTTTAGTGCATAACTTTGGATTGAAATACGACACAAGTGATTATTTAGATAAAAAAAAGTGGATGTATATTTTTGGCCAAAGCTTAAACACACTATATTAACAAAATAGGCAATCTGGCAGTGCTCCCACCTAAAACCACGGCACCAAACCACCTATACTTGCCACTAGCCCTAACTACACCAGCTCAATGGGTAATCTGACAATGATTTGAGATGGCTTCGTTGTAGGTGCTCCCCCAGTTGTTTAAAAAAAAATTAAGGATAAAAATGGGATAAAAAAGGATAAATAAATTAGAAGAGCTGACAGGAAAAGCAGAAAGAATCCTTGGTGGCGACTCAAATGTTGTAAGAATAGTTGTCACTTACTCTTTGGGTTGCTGGTTGTCAGATGACCCTGGTTATGGGTCACCTGTTTGGACCAGCAACCTGTTTAATGAAGGTGGTGGAGATAATTTTCCTCACTGTTTCTACGCAGTGAATTCAAGCTCTAAGGTTCCTGTGGAGGTCTGATTTTGTGAATGCCTGGTCCAGTATACTCAGAATGGTAATTTTGATGGGTAAAGTGGTATCCACTGCATAGACTGGGAAGAGGCGCCCGTAAAAGTATTTTTATTTTAATTTGCTCACAAGTTAAAACAAGAAATGTATCTATACTAGTGGATACCACTCTTCACCCATGAAAATCTACCAATGTTGACGACTTACATCAACTTTTATACACCATTCTACCTGGGTTATTGACCCATTAAGAGCTCAACGTTGTACTGCCCAGTGACTGACCCTCCAGCACCACACCAGTACCTTAATAAATGAATTTCATCCATAGGCACTGCAACAAACCCTTAAATGCTGTGGCAAGGAAACAGAAACAAGAACAATTACCAAATATATATTATAATTAAAAGTGACATCACAAAACATCAAGTGCAAATAACAAACAATATACACAAAGAACAAAGCAGTGTAAATGAGGGAGGGCAGAGGTGATCGCTGACAAAATGGCTGCCGTGACTTCCGCCAACCCTTTTGTCCCCGGCTTGTCCCCGGCTTCTTTCAACCTGTCCCCAATCAGGTACCCTCCTGGCCATGGTGCACTTGGTGTTTATGAATCACTGGTACATTATGAAAACATAAATGACGACCAAAAAAACACAAATAAATACAACCCCTGAAAAGAGTCTCGCTAACAACAGTGGAGTTTGTCCTCTAATTCTTTGTCCTTTGTGCGATTTCTAGGTAAATGCACGCGCTGTAAAGCCCGAGGTTTGGTTTCTAAGGATAACTGAATGTCAAATTAGTGCTGAAAATGTGCATTCAGTAACCAAAGAGAGGCACTGAACAAGTATGTAAATGGATTACTAAAGCAGAACCCATCTGGGAATTAGATAGGATGTTGCCAGTTCCAAACACAATAGGCAGTCAGAAAATCCTGTCTGGTCACAGTGGTTTTGATTTATAGAGATGCTGATGCATTTGCTAATTAGTGCTTTTTTCTCTGCTTGATTATTGAAAAGAATCTGTCAGAAAAATGATGCCGGGAATGTGTCCTGCTAGTGATGTGTGACTAAATTCAATTCAGCCTCTTGCTTGCAATGTTCTTTTTTTTGTTTCAATGGGTGTACCTTATTTCAAGAGAAATTGATTGGCTATTAAGAAATACAGCAACAATGCTGGTCGTTAACCTTTGTCTATTTTCTATAGCGTAGTTGAGTAGACACACATTAAGCTTTAGTATTAGAGCCACTGCCATGTAACCCTAGCAGTAGATGAACAACTAATACTACTTAAGGCCCCCATAAACGCCACGATTTTCCGTCCGATCGATTAAAAACAATCAATGTTTTCCGATACGAGGATCTTTGATCGATCGGACTGTATTTCATTATACCCCCAAATAAAGCAACCAATTATTGTCCGATTTTACCTACTTCGATCGAACATTTTCCATCGGCCGATTTTATGTTTGATCGGAAGTGGAAGGGTTATGGCAGGGATCAGCAGCTTGAGGCACACAGTTGTACCACCCGAATGGGAGTTTTGGCCAGGGCCAGGTATCTGTGGGTGTCTGTTCTGGGGGTGGGGGGGGGGGGGGGGCTTTGCCTTTGATGGGGATGGCTAATTATAGGGGAAACAGGGTCTCAACTTCAGTTTAGTTCACATGAATAAAAAAAAAAAAGAGAAATACAGGAGAAGGTTAAAACATATATACATCCTAGTACAACCTGGCAGACGATTTTACACACACCACAATGTTTGAAACAGGAAGTAAAAGTATGATAATTAGTTAGATCGGACCTAAATTGGCCGGGTCATAAGAAATAGTAGCCGATTGAATACAATTTAGATTCGATCGAAAAAATTTCCAACATTGACCGATTTTTGGAAGACCGATGCAAAAAATGTATTGTTTTTAAACGATCGGACGGAAAATCAGGGCGTGTATGGGGGGCTTAAGTTATATGAAATCAGAATACCCTACTCCCTAGGTGTCCAACCTGCGGGCCTCCTCAGTCCTCCACTTGCGGCCCCCGAAACCTTACTGTTCATGCATAGGGCATAGGAACTCATATTGCATCACATAACCTCTAAATCAAAATGTGCATCACCATATTCCAGTGTTACCCAATGTTGAAGTATAATTTAAAATAATTTTGGTATTTAAAAATGAAAAATAATGTCTTCCAGCTTTGCCTGCTGTCATTTTCACATAAAAAAATACTTATACAAGTCAGTATAGATTGAAAATGTAATGTGCGGCCCTTTAGTGATGCAGAGAGCTGCACTTGTGGCCCTTCATATCAACTCAGTTGCCCACCACTTCCCTACTCATACAACCCAACCTGAATATCATACCTTCCAGTAGTATTTTAATAATTATTTGTGCTATTGCTCATAGCTGTCAAGTTTGAAAAAAAAAGAAAAAAAAGGGGGGACATACAGCAAGTGACATCATATCTTGGGTCTTCCCCCATTCCACATACCGGAAGTGACGTCGCTGCCTGACACTTTCCGGCTGATTTAGCAGGGAGAGGGTGTTACTCTCCCTGCAAATGTCCCAACTGTGTGTGCTGATAATGTGCGGGGTGGGACATTAGCAGGGAGCTAGATCAGCATGATTTCAAGAATCTGGGAAAAATCTGGTATTTCCTGAAATCGGGATTTGGGATACTACTGTATTAGGAGAAGAACACCTACAGTATTTGGTGCAGCATAAGATGTATTGGACCATAAGAGGCAGCTATATTTTTGGGGTGGAAATAAAACCTCATTCATATACAGGGAGTGCAGAATTATTAGGCAAATGAGTATTTTGACCACATCATCCTAATGCATGTTGTCCATTACCCAGCTGTATAGGGCTTGAAAGCCTACTACCACTTAAAGCATCTTAGGTGATGTGCATCTCTGTAATGAGAAGTGGGTGGTGGTCTAATGACTCAACACCCTTAGTAGGTGTGGCATACTTATTAGGCAACTTCCTTTCCTTTGGCAAAATGGTCAAAGAAGGTACTTTGACAGGCCTTCAGCAAAGTCAAAAATAGTGAGATATCTTGCAAGGAGGGATTCAGCACTCTTAAAATTCAAAGCTTCTGAAGCGGATCATCGAACAATCACTATCGCTTCTCAAAAAGTGCAACAGGGGTCGCAAGAAGCCGCAACAAAGGCCATACTGCCCATAACTGGAAAAAGTCCAAGCGTGCATCTGCCAAGAATGCCACTTGCCACCATTGGCCATATTTAGAGCTGCAACATCACTGGACTGCCCAAAGCACAAGTGTGCAATACTCTGATACATGGCCAAGGTAAGAAAGGCTGAAAGACGACCACCACTGAACAAGACACACAAGCTGAAAACGTCACTACTACTCTGGGCCAAGAAATATCTCAGACTGATTTTTTGGTCTAAGGTTTTTATTGACTGATTGAAAATGAGAGTGAGTCTTGATGGGGCCAGATTGGATGGGCCCACTTGGCTGGATTGGTAAAGGGCAGAGATCTCCAGTCCGACTCAGACGCTGAGCAAGGTGGAGGTGGGAGTACTGGTTTGGGCTGGTATCATCAAAGATGAGCTTTGGGGCCTTTTCAGTTGAGGAGGAGTCAAGCTCAACTCCCAGTCCGACTGCCAGTTTTCTGGAAGACACCTTTCTTTCAAGCAGTGGTACAGGAAAATCCGTCAAGAAAAACATGATTTTTTCAGGCAGGACAATTGCTCCATCACATGCGTCCAAGTATTCCACAGCGTCGCTGGCCAAGAAAGATATAGGTATAATAGGGTAAAAAGAAATAAGTATAAATAGGGTATAAAGAAGAAGAAATAATGACATGGCCTCCTTGTTTCACCTGATCGAACCCCATGAGAATCGTGTCCCCTCAAATGGTGTGATTTACAAGGAGGGAAAACAGTACACTCTCTGAACCAGTGGTCTGGGAGGCTGTGGTTGCTGCCTGCACACAATTTTGATGGTGAACAGATCAAAACACTGACAGAAAATCCTGTGGCCGGCTTTTGACGTGTCCTTGCAAAGAGAGGTGGCTATATTGGCACTTATTTGTTTTTTGTTTTGTTTTTTAATGTCAGCAATGTATATTTGTGAATGTTGAGATGTTATATTTGGTTTCACTGGTAAAAATAATTGAAATGGGTATAAATTAGTTTTTTGTTAAGTTGCCTAATAATTATGCACAGTATAGTCACCTGCACCCACAATCTCCCCCTAAAATAGCTAAAACTAAAACAAACTCAAAACTACTTTCCAAAACTATTCAGCTTTGATATTAATGAGTTTTTTTTGGGTTCATTGAGAACATGGTTGTTGTTCACTAATAAACTTATTCCTCAAAAATACCACTTGCCTAATAATTCTGCACTCCCTGTATAAAGAAATCAAACAGCATGTGTCAGCAAATTGCACTCCCGAATCAATATGTAAAGGGCATGTTCCAGGCTGAGTTACCAGTATAAAGTTAGTGTCTAAAAGTAAAGCTAAATATACACGTGTCGACTTTTCAATCTTAGATTTGATCGTGTTGCGCGATTTTATGATTGTATACCAGTCTAACATTGATTGATCTTACCACCACACAGTGTGATCGAGTTAAACACGATCAATTTACAATCGTACTGCAGAACGCATGCATACTGCGATTGTAATTACGATCATAATTTGGATTCCAAATACGATTCTAATTTTAATTCCAAAAAAGATTCTAATTCTAAATCCAAATACAATCCTAATTCTAAATACAATGGTAAACAAATCGATCGAAATACCTAGAAAACTTGTCAGATATTAGTACGATCGACTAAAATTTACCAACATGTCTAATCATTTTTTCGATTGATTTCAATCACTTTTGGTTAATCCTACCAGATGGGCAGGAATCAATTTTCATTAGATCATCTTAAATATCAATTGTTTTAAGTTAATTGAATGGAAATATCGAACCGTGTATGGTCACCTTTAGTCTCAGAGTAGTTGCTCTACTCCTAGTGAATACCAGTTTACAGCATGTTTTGAGCCCTGCACACTGTCTGCAGTCTCTATGGGGGCCAGACATTCTACAAACACCCCGTGTACATTCACTCTATAAGATGTATGCTGTCCCTCTGATTGGGGTGAAAATCTTATAAAGGAGTGCATCTTATAAAGTGATAAATACGCTATATCAGTTGAAGCAAGTGCAAACACCTGTTTACATTATCTATTTCTCATGACCACAAGAATACTGAGACACAATCACAAAATTGCAAATAAAAGCACAAATTAAATTTTCATACATTTATTTCCAACACAGGACACCCCAAACCCCAAATCCATTTTTTGCATGGATCCCTTGCATACCATAATCCTCTACTTTTTTGGGATTGTCTGATAGAGATCGTTTTGTGAGTTAGGTAAAGCCCCAGTACATAATATCATCACCTAAATTGCTGGAGATGTAGAGAATGGTTGGGGTGACTTTTAGAGATTGTCAACTTGTTTTTCAAAAATGTTACGATTTCAATTTCAAGTTAATTGCAAAGACCCAAACATGGTATCATCACCAAACTTGCTGGAGATGTAGAGAAGGGTTGTGGGAACATTGGGGAAAACAATTGCATTAACACAAATAGTTTTTGCATAAATGAAGTTTAAATGAAGTAAAAAATTCGAAAGTTGAAATTTCGTCTTAATCTATGTAAAAACTACATGTGCTGCTCACAAAGCCCTTCTCTACATCTCCAGCAATTTTGGTGATGATACCATTTTCAGAGGCTTTGCACCGAACCATAAGACGCACCCAGTTTTTAGGGCAGGAAAACCAGAAAAAAAAAGATTTAATAAGTTTTCACATCAATTGGGTTAATGCAATTAATTCAATGGATGCAATATTCAATTCAGCCAGTAGATGCAGCAGTACACTCTCAGCAGAACTTCATACTTCACACTGATTGGCTGGAGGAAAGGGGGGGGGGCTGGGCTGTCTTCTGCTCTCCTGATGTTACTGATTCTGTGTCCGTGGGGCAGTAGAGTGATTGCAGTTCCCACGGACAGCAGAGAGGTATAGATGCAAGTTCATCTATACTTCTCTCCTTATTTCCTATGCCAGTTCAGGGCTGGCATAGGCAATTACACAGTTCAGATGGGAGAACCGGCATCGGCCGGCATCTCACATCTGACAGCTCCTCTAGCTCCCCCAGCTTATCTCCGTGCCGGGAGAACTGGCGGGAAGCTAAGGTGCAACCACCGGCGGTCGAGTGGCCGCGGGGATCGCACATTCGGACCATAAGACGCAGTTTTGGGGGTGAAAAAGTGCGTCTTATGGTCAGAAAAATACGGTAACTTACAACGTTAGTCGAAAAATTTTACCATCTCTAGTTACTTTACAGTATTTATACTTTATTCAGTATACATTAATTGTAGCACAGAAATTAATCCCCTGAAGAAGCCAATACCCCGCAAAATGCCGTAAATCCATGCATCGATATTAGTGTTGAGCAGCATATGGTATATTCGAATTTGTGTTATTTTGTGAATATATTAAGGAACATTCGAAATTTGTAAAAATTCTATTGCCTCACATGGTGCGTAACTGTTCGCAATTATTTGAAAAGATTCGCGAACCAGCTTTACAGCTTCTCTTCTTATTTCTGTGATCTTAGCCAGTACGAGCACTGTGCGTATTGCGCGAATCCATTCCCAATGCACACAAATATGTGCAATGTTTGCAGGTAAACAATGTTGAAGCATAATATGATAAATATCCACTATTGCGAATTTCTGAGCACACATTCGTGAAATATTGCGAATTTTCCAATTTCTAATATTCTCGCTTGACACTTATAGGTATGTGGTTTGAGAAATCTGTATACGTTTTTGTTTTATGTGACTAAGCATTATATCTATGTCACAGAATACATCAAGCACTCTTGTGTATGTGTTGCTTCATTATTAAATGTGTATTTTCAAGATCAAGGTCCCTTAAGTTTCTGACATATGATTGGATAGGAAAATGTTCACTTTCTCTCATTCATATGTTATTCGGATGTTAGCAGTTTGTAGAAATAACTCCATCTCTAGCGTAGAATACACACAATACTTATATACTGTTATGGGAAGAAGCTGTTTGAACATTTGATCTGGTGACAGGGTCTTATTAATGGCATATGAGTCAGGGGTGTCATCAACAGCATGATGTTATCCTCTGTCCTCCCTGAAGCTTCTGAGAAGAGAATGTAGCATGAACTGGAGAACACATAGGGGTTGGCTTGCTAAAGAATTTCAAACTGTTAACTAATGTTCATTGAGCTTTTAAGATAAGATAAAGTATTTACTTCAGTCATGTGCTTGCAAAAACCTTACTTTTTAGCTCTTTCAAATATGATGGGGGTATTAAGAGTTAACACATGTTCTTTGTATTACCTAACATTCATTTTGTAAAGTGAACACTTTTTGTAATAAACATACAAAATTCCCTTCTAGATATGTTTAGTTCATTGAATGATTGATTTACCTGATGGTTCTGCCAGTAGCTTATCTCTATTGGTGTAGGAACCACCATAGCATCCATAGTGGCCCAAAGCCACAAAGATGCCCGCCACTCCTGGCTGCCTGTTCTTTTTTTATTTTGATCCCCCTGCCCCCCTGCCCCACATCACCCCCACTTCAACTTACCGACCAATGGTTAGGGTGGGGGGGGGGGGTTAGGGGAGGGAGGTCCAGTAGAAGGGGGGATGGGGGAGGTCCAGGAGAAAGGGGGTCCCCATAAATGAAATTTGCAATGGGGCCCAGTCATTTCCAGCTATGCCCCTGCTCATCTCACACACTCTGCAGGCTGATATTATCATTGCAAGGATGCCACCAGTGCAGTCACACACAGATCAGACCTTCTTTTGCAATTTTTTGTTTACTCATAGCTTATGACAGCAAATGTTTTAGTTTGAACCCTTGCTACAGCTAAAGCTTTCTTATCTATGATTTCTTCCTACTTTTATTTGAGTCTACACTTCTAATAGGAATACAAATCTTTCCAGAGGGACACATTGCAGAAAATCTGCCAGGGGTTCTTTTTTTAGCAATCTGACCAAAACCAAAAGTATTTACTTATAACAGATGGTTTACTAACATTACCTCTTCCTGTAGACTTTTAAAGTCTGCAGTTTGGCCCTCGTAAGACCTCATAGTAATATAAAATACTAGGCAGGTATTTGTAAGACAGCTGGCCTGCTCCGGAACATGGCTCAACCAACTGAAAGACTCATCGGTGGGATTATTGCTTGAAAATCTGATTCGAGAAAGAAATGTACACTCCGAGACATGTTTTATTAAATAGTCACCAAGGAACCATAAAGAAGCCAGTCTGAACTCTATATAATACATTATTTCATATGATGACAATGTCAACTCTGATTGAAAAAATAAAATGTAATATACACCCATACTAGTAAAGAACAATTGCCTTGTACAATGATTGTCCAATCTGTGTTTTTGAAGAGCTTTATACTGTTATGTGAAAAATCTGAATTCAGCAATTCCCAGTACATAAGACGGTATCCTCCTACATGCTGTATTGTTCTCATGCTCCCCAAATACTTTTAAGGTATTCATTTAATGGTCATTCATCACTTAGATATTTTGAAGTTTCATTAACCTAGGTTGTGTGGTCCATTGCAAGGAAGAAGTTCAAATGTCTGTTTAGGTTTCAAGGTTTCAGCAGTAATGCTTGATCTCTTGCTCAGGCCCAAGTGCTACTGATATCCAAAGCTTGATCTTCAGGATCTGCAGGACAGCAAGCCTTCTTCTGTAAAGGACGGATGTTCTAGTCCCTGGGGCCGTATCCAGCCCATTTAGCTTTCTTTTCCGGCCCTTTTTCACCTTGTTAAAACATGCTCACCTCTGTTTGTTCTCTGCAATGAGAGTACATAATGTCTAGAGGTGTCCAAAATTGCCTTGGGGTCGATGCAATGGCGATCATGTCATGACACTGTGGGCACATCCTCAACAACAACAGACAGCCTCTATGAAATATCTCTGCTCATTGCAATGAATGAGCTTTTCTTTACGTGCAGGAAATTTAAAAAGATAACAACGTCCCTGTCACATGATACCTATTACACATCAGAGCCATCATTAGTGATGCCGGCGATTCATGGAATTGGCACACCTACAGGCTCTTGGTCCAGTCCCTCTATCAAATTTAGGAAGCCAATGTGGCCCATGAGTCAAGTTTGCCCACCCCTGTTGTAGTCCCTAGTCTTCAATTCTCTTGACAGCATAAGAGTCCTTGATGTGCCCACATTAGCTGCTATATAAGGCTAGGTTGAGAGCTGGGTCAATGAATAGTGAGTAAGCGAGGAATATAATGCTATATATTATAGGAATAAGCATATAAAAATATATATAAAATAAATAAATAAATATATAAATATATATATATATATATATAATATAGGATCTGGACCTGTGCCCAAATAAGTCAATCCCATGTCATTGTCTGTAGCTGTATTGATTTGGTCTTTACTGGCATCTAAAGATGGGACCTCATAGACAAGGGTGCACATAAGTGATACTCTCGTACTCAAAAAGGGCCAAAAACTAGCTCTGCGTACCTGCATTATTGTTACAAAGCTCATATGCATACTAACAACTTGGAGGCGCTGCGTGTCTGGGCGGCCGCAGCTAAATGTTACATGTATATGTCACTTGGATAACCGCAGGGACACATGAATAACTATGAAAGGTTGCAGGGGTGTGAAAATTGGGAATGTAAATTAATAATAATAATAATAAAAAAGATTGGACGTCTAAGGGTGTTGGAGATCTGGGGGGTGAAAGTCAGAGCAGGCACATGTAAGGGTAAAATCTGCCAAGAGAAGAATACTGTGTGACAGCTGGAATATAACTATGAAAGGTTGACATTTGGACTGCAGGTAGTCTCAGGGGTTGTGTAGTCTCAGGGGTTGGTTAGTTACTAAGCCAGAACATTTCAGGGTTGTACTACTGAGATATGAGGTCTGGGGGTTCAAACGTGTTGTACTGTGAGAGTTACATTTGACCCAAAGCCAGCTGGTGACCTGTGGATGGAGACAGCTAATCGAAGGATCAATCAGGAACAGGGAGGTCCATCTGCAGCAAAATCTACCATGCAGGAAGCTGACACAGAGGACAGTGAGGTAGACCACCCTACATATGGGGTTAGTACCAAACACCATCTCCTGGTACTCATCTGAGGAGCTCACTAAAAAAGTTATGTGCACCTCTGCTCATAGATATCCTGTATAGTAGCAGATTGGGTGTGGATTATTTTCATGCCAGGCTTTCAGGCAACAAAAAGAACCCCTTTTTCATATTAATCAAGTGTCTGATCACATAGTCTATGAGTATTCAACTCCAAATCAATTATAAACTCTACATTGTGTTCAAAGATGTTATCCCATTGTTTTTTTTATAACAAGTTTGCTATATTTATTTGGTTACTAAACTGTTCTGATTATCCCGTGAGATAGGCCAGCCTATGATTTTTTTTCCTGACTTTTGAGGCTAATTCCTGCTCCCATGTCTTTCTGTGTGTCAGTGTGAATTTGCTAATGGAAGTGAATGACACCAGGCATGGCGCTGGAACAGCTGAGCTAATGCTCCAAGCATTCTTTTAGGACTGGCTGGGGGAGGGAACACATGGCTAGCATTTTTCCATTTCTCAGACCCCTATTTACACACACACACAAAACACACACTCACATACACAGAACATGGTATCATACCGAAAAAATTTCCAGATTCCAGGAAACAGGGGAAGTCTGACGGAAGACACACAAACATGTGCGTGCGTTTGTGTGTGTTTCAGTGTTAACTTGATCATTTTTAATCTGCATCTCCCTCCCTCTGTGTTTGAAGGCATACTAGGCTCTATTGTTCTATTGCTGTATGTAAAATGCTAAAAAGAGCTTATCGAACAAATAACTCACATCATACACCAGAATTCAAACTCCAGATGGCGATGGTCATTGAAATTCAAATTTCTGTCTTCCAAAATATCATTTTAGCATTTATTTCTTTATTTTGTGCTTATTACTTGATGATTCATTATCCATAGGGTATGTAAATGAGGGTAACAAACTAAAGGCTTCGATCATTACTTACACAAAAGTGCGATAACTGAGAAGAGAAGATACTAAATAAGCAAAACACAAGTATTCACACAGTATTCAATGCAGTTTAGATAGGTATTCATGTGAGGAGGAAGGTCCCTCCCATAAGGAGCTAGCTGATACACCTGTAGTGTGGCATATAGCAACTCGTGCCCCCACAACATTGTAATGAGTTTTCCGTTACTCAGACGACATACATAGAGGAAGCAGAGGTATGGGTTCTGGTTTGTAGGGAACATGTGCCTACTTTTGCAAAACTGTGGGGTTCATACCTGTCAAATTTTATGTTACTAATCAGGGACTTTTGCATTTCAAATAGAGGAAGTGACATCACTTAGGTCACCTCCGGCAGTGGGAGGTTTATCTCCCCTCCCTCTTATTTACTAGCTGGCTAACTTTGAGGGGGGGGGTTACTCTTCCCACCCTGCTCATCCTTTTCACATGCTGGTGAAACTTAGGAGGGAGAGTAACACCCCTCCCTCCTAAACTGTTGGCTTTCTTTGGTTTATTATTGTTGGGGTGTGGCATCTGATTTTTGGAGAAGTGGTTAAATGTCCTGTAATACATTACTATTCAGGTTATAAAAATGAAGACTACTTAGATATTTTCTCCAAAGAAACACAGACCTTATCCCCCCCCCCCCGAATATTATTACCCATATGTATTTGTGCCAACATCCCCAAAACTTCAAAGCAAAAACAGAAGAGAAAGAGAAGGGGATGGGGGCATATTGCTCCTCCTCAAACCCTATCTCTAAAGTAGAGACCGAACCCTAGGACTTTTAAGGCACATTTGTTGACCCTTGATTTTGTACAACATTATTTAAAATTAAATTAAAAGTCCCGCGGTTCGGTCTCCACTTTAGAGTTCGGGGTTGAGGGCTTGAAGACTTCTTAGATAGTTGACTTTATTTGGTATAAGTTCAGTGTTTTTCAGTGTTTTTAAATATTTCGTTAATGATTACAGCTATACAGGGAGTGCAGAATTATTAGGCAAGTGGTATTTTTGAGGAATAATTTTA